>CM052891.1:49875437-49974903 GCA_028534135.1 Potos flavus
GTGGGGGGGCTGGTGAGAACGTCTGCACAGCAGTCTGGCCAGGCGGCGACGACGGCCGGAAGGAAGAGGATGCGTCCCAGAGGCACTGAGGAGCTGGGGTCCACTTGGAGAGCGACCAGGGTGCGAGGAGAGGGGGGCGTTTCTGGCAGGAGGCACTGCGGTGGGAGACTCTGGGGGCGCAGGGGGCAGGTTTGGGCAGACCCGGAGCCGATTACACATCAGAAAACCTCCGTGAATTCACGGCCTCTCGCGTCACATGGGCCCGAGTGGAAGCCCTCCGTCTCCCGTGATTCAGAAAGTGCCGAGGCGGGGACACATCTCTGCCTCTGGCCATGCCTTTCCTGGTCAGCCCCTCCGAAAACGCCTGGGCAGCCCGCCCAGTGCCTCCCCTTCCCCTGCCTGGGCCCCGGTGCCCCCCCATCCCACTCTGGCCAGGCAGGCCCCAGCACCTCTCTCCCTGATCCTTTTTGGCCCGAGACTGTCGGGAAATTCACCTGCCTGTCATCCTCAGTCCCCTCCCTTGCGGGGGTTAAAGGAGACAAACCTGACCACTGCCCCCCACAGTGGCTGTCTTTTGCGACGAGCCTAGGACAGTGAGAGCCTCTCTCTACACAGAAAGAACATGAACTTTGGATTTAGACTTGAGTTTGCATCCTGGCCACTAACTAGTGTGCCTTCCTGCCACTAAATCTTGCCGAGCTTTGGGAGTTCCCTCTACTTGCTGGATGGGATGCTGCCCGGGGTCATCAATCATTTACTAAAGCCAAATAGGGAAAAAATCTTTCTAAGCTTCAAAAAGACTTCTGTGTAAAATCGTGGTGATGGCGCCCATTTCACGGAATAGTTGTATTGAAAAGGGTGTGTGAGGCACGCAGCATAAGATCCGGCCTGAAGTACCGACTAACCCTTCACTTCCTTTCTTCCCTTTGGGGTTTCAACTGTCAAGTTCAGAAGGCAGATCAGCCAGTTCTGTATGGCCAGCGATAGATACTTCCCGTTCGTGTCTGTGGCAATCCCATCCTCTGCAGCCGTCCCCATTCCCATTACTGCCATAAAAGTTCTCCCATCCCTCATCCCCGTGTAGGACTTCTTCTCCAACTGCCAAAAAGTTCTGCCTGAGCTCTGGCTGTCTCCCTAATCCAAGATACTTCATTTTCTGAGAATTAACGAACATGCTTCTAGCATTCTCCCTAACTTTGAGCAAATCACAGTGGGCCTGGGAAATAGGACCTGTACACTTCCGAAGGACACGGGAACCACAGGCCCGTTCCCAGAATGGAACGGAGGTCTGCGTCCAGCACTCCGCCCCCTCCCCCGCCTTCCAGGGCACAGAAACAGCCAGACTCAAAACACGCCCTGAGTCTGCGGAAGCGCTCGTCTCCATTCCTACAGCTCTGTGAGGTCATCGTTGAAGTAGAGCAGAATCGCAGGTGTGTAGAGTGTGCCGTCCATGTTGAGATAGTCAAATTCTTCGTCCTCGTCCCGGACCCCGTTCTCTTCCAAGGTATATTCCATGTTCAGAGTCTTCCCCTCGTATTTCCAAGTGTAGCTGGCAGCGTGTGCGTTGTAGGGGAGATAGCGGTGCAGGATTTCCCACATTGATTCCAGGGCCCCCACCTGCAGAACATGAAAGCGCCGCGTCGGATGGGACACACACACACACCCAGGTGCGCGTGGGCCCCAAGCCAAGATCAGGAGCACAGATGACAGTGCTGGGATCAAAGTGCCTCCCTTGGCAGATAGCATTTTTACGCCCTTCTCAGTCCCCCAAATGAAGCCGGAGCGCCAGCGTGCAGTGAATGGCCCCAAAGTGTTACCTGTCTTTGTGGCAGCCACTTCTAACAAGGATGGTCCTGAAGGGTCAAAGCCACTGCCCCCTTCCCTCAGCCCTTCCTCAGAGAACATTAATAAGAACGTCCGATTGCAACTGCTACCCGAAACACAGCATGTGAGTGCTTTCAAGGACCACAGTCACTAAAGTGCCTGAACCGCTGCCCCCGGGGGCTTAGGAGGGAGTCTCTTGTACCCTGTGATCTGGCCACTCCTCCACTTCCCAACCCTGCAGACCTGGGTGGTCTGCTCTCCTCGGTTGCCCTTAAAGAGGGGGAAAATATTGCTCCCACTGGTTACGGAGAGCCAACGGCCTACAGATCTCGGAGATTTGCTGGGATTCCCAGTTCTGTGCGGCGGTGCCGCCTGGCCCCGGTTCTCACCTCCAGCGTGTGCTCCTGCGACGTGAGCGTGTTAATGATGCGGATGTGGCGGGTCTTGGCAGACAGCTGCCCCACCTCATAACGCACCCCCTGCCACCAGGGCTTCCCGAAGTCATTGGCCCAGTCCGAACGCGGCAGCTGAGGCGGGATGTGCAGAAAGCGGCCCCGGGGCGTGCGGTATCTCAGGGTGCCGGTCAGCGGATCGACGTGCTTGCGGATCTTTAAAGCAGGGATCGGGGAAGAGGGGCCTCCAGGCAGTCACGACCTCCGACTCCAGCCAGCGCCCGCCTTTCCTCCCCGTCCGGCGCTCCCACGGTCCGATTCCACCCTCCCTCCCCGGGTTCCGGCAGAACTCACGTCTCTGGTCTTCTCATCGAACCAGTGGCTGATGTCCTGGCCCGCAACTTCCACGATGGGTTTTAGCAGCAGGTCTCCTGGGAAGGAGCAGCCGCGGTCAGTGCTAGCGGCCCAAGGACCAGGCACCTGCCCCCCGACGCACACCCTGACCCTGGCGCAAAGCGCGGCCCTTACCCTTGTACTTGTGAGCCAAGGGCGTCAGGTCGTACACGGATCCCAGGTAGGACACCCACAGGTCTTCCGGCACATTGTGTTGGGCCACCTCGGCCGGCGTGAAATAGCGACGCCGGAAAAACTCAAAGTCTGGCCCCTCCACGAGGCCCCGGCGCGGCATGGCTCTTGCCCTCTTGGCCACCAGCATCTCTGGTTTCTTCATCGCCCCTCAGCATGCACTCACGCACTCACTCACTGCATCTTTCCCCTCGCGAGCGCGTTGGTCCGCTGACATGGAAACCATTGTCCCTTTCCGGCCACCGTCTACTGAGATCAAACGTGGGGGGGGGGGAGCTGTGCAGGCTCACGGGAAATGTAGTCTGAGTCTGGCTTTCAAGTAATTGAGTTGCGTCCTCCAGAGGTCCGGGGGAAAGCGAACGCCCTCCGTTTTCAGAGTGGTCTGGGCTGAAGGGGGTATTTAGGACTAACTGGCGTGGAAGAAAAGCAAGGCAGGATGGGGTGGAGTGCGATTACAAGAAAAGGTCGTCTCGCTAAATTCCAGGGTTCCTGAAAGATCTGTATGAAACTAAAGAGGTGAAACTTCTCGCGATATCTTAAGACACCCGGCGCCCAAGGCCGCTGTGAGCTCCGGCGCCGGAGGAGTGGGAGAAGCTCGCGAGATCTCTGCAAGTTGCCCAGGAGACGAGGAGAAGGAGGAGGAGGAGAGGTGATCTCGCGAAAGAAAAGAGGCCGGGAGCACTCGCGAGATCTCAGGCCGCCGGACCCTAAAGGTTCTTAGGAAGTTGAAGGGCCCTGAGGAGGCCCCGGGGCAAATGGCCGGAGCTGGACCAACCATGCTGCTGCGAGAGGAGAATGGCTGTTGCAGCCGGCGTCAAAGCAGCTCCAGCGCCGGGGTTAGCGCGGGCTCGGGTTCTGGGATCGAGGGGCAGCCTGGGCTCAAGATGGGGGGGGGGGGGGTCGGAGGGGGAACCACAGCTCCCGGCAGCCTCTGGGCTCGGTGGGAGCGCCCCGCGGGCTGTCGGGAGCTGTGGTTCCGCGGCGGGCGTGGGGGGGGGCGGCCGCCGGGGCGGTGCCGTCTCAGCGCGTGTCCCGCCCCGCTCAGGACTCGGACGGGGAGCGCGAGGACTCGCCGGCCGCGCGGGCCCGGCAGCAGCTGGAGGCGCTGCTCAACAAGACTATGCGCATTCGCATGACAGATGGACGGACCCTGGTCGGCTGCTTCCTCTGCACCGACCGCGACTGCAATGTCATCCTGGGCTCGGCGCAGGAGTTCCTCAAGCCGTCGGGTCAGTGCCTGGGGTGTGCACGCCCACCCGGGAGTGCGGCGGAGCCTCCTCGCGAGGCGTTTCCTCCCCGCAAGGCGCTTCCCACTCAGGGTCTGGCTGCACCCCTGTTTTCTGGGGGCTAGAAGGGGCGGGACCGACGCCGGCCTGCCTCCCTGATGCTCTGACCCTTCTTTCCAGATTCCTTCTCCGCGGGGGAACCCCGTGTACTGGGCCTAGCCATGGTACCCGGCCACCACATCGTTTCTATTGAGGTGCAGCGGGAGAGCCTGACAGGGCCTCCCTATCTCTGACCACGATCGCGCGTGCTTTGCAGACCATTAAACCTGGAACGAAGTGCCTCGTGTCCGAGTGTAGCTGGCACGTCAGGAGCACTCTCAACCCTCCTTCCCCACCCTGGACGTGCAGGGGAGCCAGAGGTTCGCTCTGCCTGGGGGTGGGGATGAACTGAGGACCAGCAGGCCCCAGGGTGGGCCCCTCCATCTTCCCTCCCACGCCGCTGCTCCAGGATTGTGCCTGGAGGGGGTGTCATCCTGCTCCGGAAGGCCCATTGTTTCCCTCCCCGGCCTGGCAACACCGAGTTCCTCCAAGCCGGGGTCAGAGTACGGGCTCGGGTCCCCAAGGGGAGAAGGGCAGGCGACAGAGGCCGAGCCCTTCCACTCTATTGAAGGGGAGGCGACTTGAGGGTCAGGGACAGAGCTCTGGGGTCTGGCCAGGAAGAACGGGCCACCGAGATAAGGGAAGGCCCCCCAGGAGGCTGAAGGATGCGCTCGGGAGCCCCCACCCCACGCTGTTTCCTGCTCCTGGGCACAGGGCAGGGGTGACAGGAATTGTGCCATCCCGCTGTTCACAGGATCCCAGGAACGCATTCAGTTCACTCTTTATTGATGTGCGGTCGCTCCTTCCCCTCCAACCTCGCCCCCTCAGCCCGCAGATGCTAGAGGAGCTGCACCAGAAGAGGAGGACACGAGGTTCAGTTGTCGGGGAGGGCAGGGGGGCCGTGGGCAGGGTCCAGCCCAGAGGTTCAGGATTCAGATCTAGGTAGGAGGAGGAAAGTGGGTTTTCCGGGGTGTGGCGGATTTCCATCAGCTTTGGGTCCACGGATGCTCCGGTTCCCCCGAGGGGATGCTGGAACCTGGCTTAGGCAGGGGTGGGGGCGGGGTAGGTGGGGAGACACCCCCCTCCCCGGGCTTCAAGTCCTTGGGCCGACTGGGAGTGGGGGCAGTCAGGGTGGTTCTTGACTCGCGGGTCCTCAGACCCAGACCTTTCCTGATGTGGGAGCGGCCTGGGCCCCCGGTGAGGCCCGGGTCTGCCGCGGCTGCGGGGCGCGCCGGCGCCGGTAGAGGGCTCGGCTGTAGGGCACGAGGCAGTCGGCCAGGCGGAGGCGCAGGCAAAGGCGGCGGTAGCTGGCCAGGGCCAGCACGAGCAGCGGCACGAGGAGCAGGAATCCGGTGACCAGCAGGGCCGTGAAGCCCGGGTCCCGCAGGTGCGCGGTGCAGGGGGGGGCCTGGGAGCGCAGGAACTGTGGGGGGAGAGCAGGCGTCAGGCCCAAGCCGGCCGGACAGCCCGGGCGGGGAGCCGCGGCCCGCGGAGCCCACCGCCACCCGCGCACGCGGGGCCGCGCTCACCTGGGAGTGGCAGAGGAAGCCGAAGCCGAGCATAGTGACAGCGGGAAGCAGGATGGTCCCCAGCACCAGCGCCAGCAGGAGGAGGTTGAAGGCGGCCACCAGCAGGTTCTGGGCCGTGACCAGCACAGCGCAGGCCCAGCAGTCCAGGGGGTCCCGAGGCTCTGGGCCGCCGCCTGGAGCCGGTCGCTGCGCCCCCGGGACATCCGCCATGGCCTGCCTGGCTCCCGCCCGCCTGGGCCGCGGCCCTTATAGCCCTCTTTCCTGCCCCTCCCCCGGCCCGGCCTCTCCCCACCCCCCCTTATCCTGGAATGCGGCTCCGGGATTAGGCACCCCCCAGCCCGAGGAGCGGACCAGCGCTCTGGACATTCCACAGGCGCCTCGGGGAGGGGCTCGCCCCGCCGGGGTCTGCGCGGTCGGCCCGCCAGCCCAACCCCCAGTGCGCGCCCCTCGAGCACCAGCACGTTATCAAAACCGGATGTTTTTCTCTGATTTTATTTTTCATATTAATATTCTCACACAAAAATCACCGAAAATAGGGGTAGGGTTGGGAAGACCCCTCTGCCCCTGGGGCAGAGAGACAGTGCAGTGCGAGGGGGCGGGGCTGTAAACCCCCCAGCCCGCCGCAGCCCCAGCGTGGGAGAGAAACCACCTACGAAACAAAAATAAAGCCCCTAAAGCCCCGGAGAAACTCATCCCGGGGTGTCCCTGCCCCAGTGAGGCCCTGGCCCTGGGCTGGTTCACGCTTAAAAAGAAAAGGGGAGGGAGGGGGGGGTGTGAGGGGAAGGTCCGTGTTTTTAAAATTGGCCGGGGCTGGGAAGGACGGGGTTCCTTTCCTCATAGTTCTTTCTTTAAAACTTTAAATTTTTTTATTTATTTATTATTTTTTTTTTTTACAAAATACCATTTCAGTTCCCACTTCTTCCCCTACAGTACAGGAGTCGCTCACCCTCAGGCGGGGTTGGGGTCGGGTCGGGAGTGGGGGCCTGGTCCGAGAAAGTGCAGGACGTCGGGGAGGGGAGCGGGTTTGAGCACCATGAGAACCCGGCTGGAGCCGCGGGCGGGCGGACGGGCGGAGACGAACGGGCCGGCCCGGACACACACTGGGGCGCAGGGAGAGCCCGGCGGCGGGCGGTCCCCGGAGGGGCGGGCGGGATGGCTTCGGGGAGGAGGGGTGCGGGAGGTCGGGTTTTCCCAAAAATGAATAAATAGAGGTGAGTGGGACTGTTATAAATTAAAAACCAAAAAAAAACCCAAAAAACGAAAAAAACCAAAAACAAAACAAACCCAGAAAATACAAATCATAACCAAGTGAATAAACAGAGACACGTACAGGGGTCACAGCTAGCATTGGAAGTAAAAAAGGAGGTTCTGGGGGAGGGGTAAAGCCCATAGAAAGAATCTCATTAAAACCTCGGCTGCCGTAACGTCTATGTACATACACGGGCCGCGTGCATCTGCGCCGGGCGGGCGGGCGGGCGGCAGGCGAGAGGGAACCCGTATGTGACCCCCGCCGCCGCCGGGGCCTGGTCCTTGTGTCTGCTGCTAGAAAGGCCAAAGTCGGTGAGGGGAGGCGCTGGTGGGCGAGGGGCTGCCAGCCCCCTCCCCCGTCTCCCATTTTTTTTCCTTTTTTTCCTCTTATTTGTTAAAAAAAACTGTTTTTTTCTTAATAAATTAAGTGAAGGAGAGCTGCCAATGGGGTGGAAGGGCTGGGCCCGACCCCCTTCCCGGCCGGAGGCGGGACCTAGGTCCAGCCCAGGCGTGTGCTGGTGGCCCCGCGGCGCCCTGCGGGCGGGCGGGGCGTCCGGCCTCATCGCGACGTGCTGGCAGGGGCCTGCGGGGAGAAAGCGGGCGCCGGGCTCAGCGGCGGGCGCACCCCGGGAGGGGGTGGGGGGGATGTGGGGGGGAAGCCCGCTCGCCCCTGCCCCCCCCCGGGCCTCACCAGCGTGAAGGCGTCGTAGGCCTGCGCCAGCTCCTCGGTGCGGTACTGCTCCAGGACCACCACGCCCTGCAGGCCCGCGCTGCGCCGCCGCGCGCACGCCTCGCAGTGCACCAGGTACGTGTTGCGGCTGCCGTTCTCGCTCGTCACGAACAGGATGTTGAACACTTCCACCTGGGACCCGGAGCAGGGGGCCGTCAGCTGGGGGCGGTGCAGTCCCGGGGGCGGGGGGGGGGAGCAGTCCCGGGGGCGGGGGGTGCAGTCCGCGGGGGGGGGGGGTGCAGTCCCGGGGGCGGGCGCACTCACGTCGCACTCATTGCAGTAGTAGGCGGGCTCGTCCTTGACGCGGCCCTGGTAGGCGATCTTCTTGCCGGCGCGCACCAGGCTCTCGCGCTGCACCTGGCAGTGCTTCATGGACTGCAGGAGGCAGAACCTGCGCGCGGTGGGGGCGAGGGCGCCGTGAGGGTGGGAGGGGGGCGGGGGGGGGTCACAGTCCCTGACCTGGGCATCTGTCACAGTTGACATTTCCTGTGGCTTTTGTCTACCTGGACCAGAGAAAAAGCGCCTGGGAGTGGGGCCCTTGCGGCCACCCCCCCGCGCACCTACAGCGCAGGGCACGGGGGCAAGCGGGGAGCAGCAGGTGGAAAACCGGGTGCAATCGGACAGGAAGCACAGGAGCGGGGCCCAGCCGGGTGGAGATGGGCTGCTTCCCCAATGGGGCCCTCACTTGATCATCTTGAACAAGTCCGGGTCGCTGATTTTGACCGTGCGAGCCACATTCCAGGACACGTGAATCATGGGCACGATGGATTTGACGTTCTTCACCTCGTTCCACTCGTATCGTTCCAGGGCCAGCTGGTACTGATAGGCTGCGGGCCGGAGGGGGACACTGAGGATGCCCGGCCAGCCCGGACCACGGCGGGATGGGGGCGGGCCGGCCCTCTCCTCACAGCGGGCTGCGCTCCCGCCCTGCCCCCCTCCCCGCGGGCCCCACGCTCTCACCGGTGAGGGGCCCCACGTTCCAGGCGATGTTGTTGCACCAGCCGGTGGCCTGCACCCAGTGCACGGTGCCCGCGTTAATCCACACGAGGTCTCCGGGGCGCTGCACGAAGCGGTACACAGGGATATTGGAAGCATAGAGGTCATCCAGGATTGGCCACCAGGAACCAGTCAGGTAGTCCACGCCGTGCCTGCGGGGTGGCCACAGGGTCAGAGAAGAAACGTCTGAGGACCCGGGCCCGGGCCAGGCCGGGTCTGCGGGGGAGGGGAACCGCGGGGTGGGGGGGGGCAGGGCGGCGCGCACCGGTCGCAGAAGGCGCTGATGGTTTCCCAGTAGTGCTCGTGCACTGCGAACCACTCGCAGTCGCCAGGGCCGATGTTGATGTTGACGGAGCAGAAGTTGTTGTTCTCCTGGTGGCCTGCAGGGGGCGACAGAGAACGGCGTGGCTGGCCGGAGCCGAGCCTGCGCTCCGAGTCCGGCCCGCCCTCGCCCCCTCATTGGCTGTCGGAGGAGCCCCGGCGGCAGCCCCGGCGGCAGCCCCAGCCCCGCCCCAGCCCCGCCCCAGCCCCGCCCCCGCGGGCCCCGGCCAGGGACGCACCTGGCGTCCGGCTGCCGGGGACCTTCATGTACAGCTGCACGGTGTTCATGCCCAGGATGGTGTGGCCCACGTGGCTCAGCATGTTGCCCGTGGATGTGACCCGCATGAAGGCGGGCAGCTTCAGCAGCTCCTGCAGCTGGGGCTTCCACCTGCAGAGGTGAAGGTGCAACGGAAGTGAGAGGCTACCCCCCCAACTCTGCCCACCCGGCGGCACTCCGGCCCCCACCCCACTGACCGACCTCTTGGCATCGGACAGGTCGATGTTGGTGCCAAACTTGATGATGTGATGGTTCTTCGGGTCTGGTGCGCTGCTGCCGGGGCAAAGAGCGCAGGTTGGTGGCCAGGCGCCGAGAAAGGACAGAGTCAGGCAGGGAAGGGCCCCACTGGACCTACCTGGGAGGGGTTCCTGTGGTGCTGTCGGGCTCCTCGGACTCCTCATCCTCGCTCTCCTTCTCCTCCTGCTTGGCCACAGACGGGGTGGGGGCAGGCCTGGGTCAGCGCCAGCCCCGAGCGCCCCCACCGCAGCCCACGGACACGGACCCCCTGCGTCTGCCCAGGCGCGCTGCCCCTCTCACCTGCAGGGACTCCTGGAAGGACGAGGCCTGGTACTGCGCGTACTTGGCAATGGTGGTGTGGGAACGGGAGCTCTCGCAGGGCCAGATCTGCCGCGTGCCCGTCAGATCCCAGTTCTCGTCCGAGGGCTGCTGCACCTGCGTGCGCACCTCCACCGTGTGCTCGCCGCTCGCCTCCACCAGCGTCTTGGTGGAGAAGAGGCCCAAGTCTGCAACGGAGGACCGAGCAGGGCGTCGGGGCAGGGGCAGAGGGCAGGGAGTGAGGGCCTTCTTCCTCCCTAAGCCTCTGACGCAGGGTCAGCCCAGGAGGAACGGGTGTCAAGCCCGGCCTCACAGGCAGCTGGCCGGTTGGCCCTCCCAGGGCCTGGCCGTCATCTGGGTCACCCCCAGTCCCGTCTCCCACTGCTGCTCTGAGTCGGGGCCCCTCCACCCGTGTCCTCGGGTGTGCGCGGGGCCACAGATGCGCAGCACCTGGCACCCGAGAGGTGCTCGATGAATGGAAGTTTCCTTAAGTCATCGTTGGATCCAAAGAGATTTAGTCCAGTGAAAGCTTAGCATGTGCTTCAAATAACTCAGTGGAGAAAAGGGAGTCTATGTGGGGAGAGAGGGCGCTCCGGGTCCAGGGGAAACGTCATGAAGTTTTATGCTTCTGTGTGGTTTCCCTTCCTACATATGTACCTTTGTCTGAAATTCTGCACAATAAAGGGCTGGAAGAGGGAAAGGCCCAAACCAGGGGCTGGCCCAGGCCTTCTATAATCTGTGCCCTCATCCTCATCGCCAAGAAAACCAAAAGTGACTCTAACCAGGTCCTGACATACATCCCTTCCCCTCTGCCCGCTGCTGGGGACACACGGGTGGGAGAAAACCCGAGGCCGGCGGCCCCATCACTCAGAGCACTCCTCAAGTACGGCCTCCGTATGACCGAGGAGGGCTCGTGCTAGCCACCAGCCGGGGGTCTCCAAGTACGGGGGCCCTCAGAGGCCTCCGCCCCGCACCCCCCGCCACACTCACTGAGCCGCAGGGAGCCCGCCAGGCCCCGGATCACGGTGATGGGGTTCCGAGGGTCTGTACAGAACTGCAGCAGCACCGGCGAGAAGGCATCCCGTTTGCTCTCCAGCTGCAGGAGGACACAGGGCCGGGGTGAGGCTCAGGGCACCCCCGCCAGCCCCCAGCACCGTCTGCGGACCCGATGGCAGGGGTGGCACACATACATAGATGCTGGGGGTGGGCGGGTTGAGTTTTTCCCGGGGCAGCTTCTCCTCAGTGTTGATCTTCGGTTTCACAGACTGGGCGGGGGAAAGGTAGGACTCTCGAAACTTCCCTTTCACCTTGGCGTTCCTGCGGGGAGGACAGAGAGACAAGGGCAGGGATATCGGGGTGGCCAGGCCGCGGGGCGGGGGGCCTGGGGGGCCTGCCCCTTCCTTACTTGCTCGCGCGCACGACGTCGGCGGCGCAGTGGCTGATGGTGAGGTCCGCCATGCGCAGCCTCCGCTCTTCCACCTCAGAGGCGATGAAGGTCTCCTTGTCCCCGCTCTCCACCTTGATGAGCCGGATCTTCAGCTCCTTGGGGGGCCCTTCACTAAGCGAGCGCAGCTTCAGCATGTCAGCCCGGCTGACGCCTGGCGGCCCTGGCGCTTCCTCCCGCGCCTTCTTCCCCGGCCCCGGAGCGGAGGGCGGCGCGGGCTGGGCAGAGGGCGCGGGAGCTGGTGGAGGGGCCGGAGCTGTGGGTGGCTTGGCCTTGGAGGCCCCAGCGAGATCGGGCCGGGCCTTCTCGCGCCCCTGGATCTCCTCGCTCTGCAGGTCCAGGTTGCCCAGCACCCGGCGGCTCTTTTCCTTGGGGGCCTTGGCCTTGCTCTTTGCCCTGCCCTCTCGGGGCCGCCGACCCACGCTGTCCTTACAGGCCCGCCTGTGCCGCCGGTGCTCCTTCTGGTGCTCCTTCTGGTGCTCCTTCTGCCGCCGCTTGCCGCTGCCTGGTCCTGCTGCTGCCCCCGCCCCGCCACTCTCCTCCCGGGCCTGGGCGGGAGGCAGCAGCCGCTCAGTCCCACTGTCCACCGGGCCCGCCGGGTCTGCGGCGCCCCGGCCCACCCGCTCCACGAGGGTCTCACAAGCCCGACTGATCTCTTCTAGCACCTCAGACTCAGACCGAGCAGGGGGCAAAGGCAGGGGTGGGGGCGGCGGGGCGGGGGTCATGGGGCCCGGGACTGGCTCTTCGCCCGCCCTGCGCTCCCGGGCCCAGGGCCCGCCTGAGGTAGAGAACTGAGATGACGAGGAAGCGGAGGGCTGCGGGGAGCCCTGGGCGCTGGGGGCCGCTGAGGTGGGCGGCGGGGCGGTAGCACCTGACGAGGGACCGGGGGAATACTGAGTGGCGGCCAGGGGCCCGGGCCGGGTGGCAACAGCTGCCGCAGTCCCCCGGTAACAGTACTTCTGTCCTTCCAGCACGGACGCCAAGGATTTGAGCAGGCTGGCCGGACTGGCTGCTGCAGGGGGCGGGGGCGGGAACTTCGCGAGAGGCGGCGGCGGCGGCAGGGCTGGTGGTGGCTTCTTCTCCTCTTCCTGGGTGGCTGTGGTGGTGGCGGCGGTGGTGGAGGCCGTGGGGGCGGTGGCAGCCGGGGCTGGGTCACTGGGGAATGGAGGCTGCAGAGATGGAAAGGGCTCCTTCAGGGGGGGCGGGGGGCCCACGCCGGCCTCCTGCTGCTGCTGCTCCTCCTCCTTGCGGATGGATTCGTCCAGCATCTTCATGATGTTGGCCAGCCCGTCGGGGAGGATCTTGAACTCAGCTGGCTCCTCAAACTGGTCCTCCAGCGGGGTAGGGGGAAAGTCGAAGAGCCGCGGGCCTCGGGCAGGCAGCTCCCCAACCCGGGGCGGCGCAGGCTGGGGGGCTTTATTCAGGGGGCCTGGCGATGGCCCCGGCCCCACCTCGGGGGTCTTTGGGAAGGAGACCCTGGGCCGAGGGCTCTCCGGGCGCCTGAAGCTTCCTGAGGTATTTTGGTGGCAGGAGGAGGGAGGAGCTGGAGGCAGGGCAAGAGTCAAGGGTGTGAGAGGTGGGTCCTGGGGGCTCAGTGTGGGGCTAGGGGGCCGGGGAAGGGGGTCCAAACTTCTGGCCAGGTAGGGAGGCGGGGGGAAGGACACAGGCCCCGTAGGGCTGCTGCTGTGGCTGCCATGGTTGCTGCTGCTGGTGGCTGGGGGGGCAGGAGGGGTGTGCGAATCCTGAGTGCCCACAGAAAAGCGGGGAGCCGGAGGCCCCAAGAAGCCCTCGCGGTGGGGGAGGGGTGGGGGAGGAGGGCGGGGGCGTCCCTCAGCCCCAAAGAAGAGCTCCTCTAATATCTCCCCATCCTCGCGGGCTGCCCGACAGGCCGGGCCCTTCAGCCAGGTGGGGGGCGGTGGGGGGCGCAGGAGACGGGGACAGGGCGGAGGAGGAGGTGACGGGGGGCCAGGCGGCAGGGACAGGTGAGGAGTGGCAGCGGGAGCCGCCAGGAACGGTTTCCGACTGCTGTGTGCCGAGGGCCCCAGGCGGCCTTGGTGAGAAGAGACGTCCAGCGCGGGAGTTTGGTAATGGTCAGCGCCGGGCTGCAAGCGGAGGATGGGGGTGGAAGGGAGGCTCAGAGGGCTGCTCCAGCTCCCCCACCCCGAGGCACTCCCGGGGCCAGTGCCCCACTCTGCCCTCCACTGGCACTCACGAGGCCTGGGCTCGGCTCCGCGCCCCGGAGACCGCTGTTGCTGCTGCTGCTGCTACTGCTGCTGCTGGTGGTGCCGGGGAGGCCGGGGGGCCGGGAAGGGGCGTAAGGCACGCAGGCGGTGGTTGCTGCTGGTGAAACGCTGGAGTCCATCCGCGACCTCTGAACTCTGCTCTCTCTAAGGTCACTTCCGGGGGGACGGGTGGCAGGCGGGCAGCCATGGCTCTCTGCTCCTGGGGGGCGGGGGCCGGGGCCTGGGGGTGCGGCCGGGACCAGCCGGTGGCCAGAGGGGTGCGCGGTGTAGGCCGGAGCCGGGTACGGATACGGGTGGGGCAGCGGGTGCCGCTGCTCCTGTGGGAGAGGAAGGAGGGCCACAAATGAGGGACGGAGGACGCAGGCCTGGCACCCAAGAGGTGAGGCGCAATGGACAGGAGCTCACCTGGCGCTCTGGGGGTGCCGAGCCCTTGCGCTCGGGGCCCCAGACATCTCCATGCAGGGTACTCCACAGTCCTGGCTTGGTCAGCTGAAAGGGAGGGCTAGTGGCTAGGCCAGGCAGGGGTGGGGGGGGCGGCGGTGGTGGCGGCGGTGGCGGCAATGGCGGTGGTGGCAGCGGCAGCCCTGGGGGAAGGCCGGTCTAGAAGGAAAGAGAGCATGAGACCCTGCTCTGTGCCCTAGTCCGCCCCTCTGGCTGTTTGCCTCTCCACACGCACGCAACCGTACCTGCTCCGAGCTGCAGCCTCTCCTGCGCTTGCCTCCAGGGCTGAGGCCCTCGTCCCCCGAGGGGCCTGAGAGCGCCGCAGGAGGCACGGGCTGCACCACGGGGGGTTCAGCGGCTCGCTTCACTGGGGGACCTCCCCGCTTGGCCCCGTAGTTCCGCTTGTGCTAAAGACAAAAACGGGAGCAAGAATGACACAGCTGCAGACCTGGCCTGGGCCTCCTCCCTAGCCCAGCCAGCCCCGGTCTCACCTCGAGGTGCAGCAAGTTCCACACTTGCTCCAGGGGAGGCAGGACCTTGGCTCGGTGCTGGCAGGAGCCGGCATGAAAGTTCCAGAACTGGGCCTGAGGGCGGAAGCGGACATTAAGATGAGGGTACTGAGCCGGGAGGCACAATCCCGCCCACCCCCCACCCAGGGCCTGCCTCATCCCACCTGCTGTAGTCGCCCGATGCGGGGCCCCAACTCGGCCAAGCTTCCTCCATATCGAAGGGCGCTGTGGTAGCAGCGAATGGCCTCCTCACTGTCATGCTCTGACTCGTACAGCTGCCCAAGCTGCTCCCACAGCCCCGGCTGGGCCGGCTCTCGGAGCAACGCCTGCACATAGCCGTGCAGGGATTCCAGCTTCCCATGGAGGGGTCTCGGGGTGGGGGTCCTACAGAGCAGAAGGGGTTGTGGGGTTGGCGGTCAGGCTTCGGGGAACTCTTCCCGGGCCCCAGACTTACCTCCCATCCCCAGCACCTTTGACTCCTCACTCACCCTGGCGCGTAATACGGTTTGTTGGGGTGTCCAGAGCTACTGCCATGTGAAGGGGGTAGGGGAGCAGAGAGTGGGGGCTGCCCGATGCTGGCAGAGCACCTAGAGAGAGAAGGGGTCCGTTAACACAGAGCAATGTTAAGTAGTCCTGTCCCTGCCTAGGAAGGAGGGGGCTGAGAGGCGAGGAGAGAGCAGCCGAGGATGGCACTGCGGTCCACAGAACGGCAGAAACCCAGAGAGTGACACCGAGACGGAGGAGTCGAGGGCATGGGAAGAAGGGTGCCTGGAGACAGAGAGGCCCCCAGTTCTCACCTGCCGCCAGGCAGCCATGCGCTACGAGGAGGGGGATGGGGCGGGCAGGAGCTCCAGGCCCCAGCACAGCTCAAGCCCCCAAGGGCAAAGGCTTCCCGTGCAGCGCGGGCCCCTGGAGGGTCCACTGCCCGATGCATCCAGCCTGAGCCAGGGAGAAGAGATTACGGTCTCAGTGGGGGCACAGCCTGAGCCAGCAGTGTGCACACCGCCAACCCGCCCCGGTCTTTCCCTTACCAGGTCAGCAGTGGCCCCAGGAGCCCTGGAGATCGGGCACGGCCCCCTGCCCCAGCTCTCTGGGGCGACGGTCCCGCTCCAGCCGCTCTGACAGGAGTGCCCACTGCCCCCAGATGGCCACCCAGGGCCCTTCACAGCCAATTCTACAGAGGGGAGGAGGAGGAGGAGTGAGGTGAGCGGGCCAGCACACAGCGGAGGCCCCGGGGCTGGACCGGGCGGTCATCTGCCCTGGGCGGTCATCTGCCCTGGGCGTCCAGCCCCGACTTTCCCCGAGGGGCGGCCCCCGGCGGCCCAGGAGGGCGGCGAGGCGCCCGGAGCGGCGGCGGGGAGCGGCCCGGCCGGCCGGCGGCGGCTCGCAGTCGGGAGCCCCCGGGGCGGACGGGCAGCGGCGCGGCGGCTTACCCGGCCTCCGTGGGAGCGTCCTCTCTCAGCGTCGGCGAGCTCCTGCGATCTGGCCAATCACAGGACTTCCTCTCTCCCCAGAAAGCCAATCATCACCCGTGTCTCCGCCTCAGTAACAGCCTGGCCGGGGCCAATGAGAGCGAGGTTAGCCCGGCCGCGGCCGGCCACGGGAGGAGGGGCGGCGGAGCCGGTCAGACGGGCTCGGCCTGGGCTGACCCCGGTGTGACCCCGCGGCTCCTACCGAGGGTCTCCCCCTCGGACCCGGCGCTCGGGCCGGCGGCGCCCGGGACCCTGGCGGGCGAAGGCGGCGAGTCGCACGCTCGGGCCGGCCGAGGGGACGGCGCTGAGCCGCAAGTCCCACGCACCCACAGAGCCACCCGGTGCTCCCGGCGGCACGGCCCGAAGCGGCCCCCCGCCCCGCCGCTTCGACCGACCGACGGCAAACGGACGCCCCGCGCAGACAAAGGCGTCGCTCCCCTTCCTCGCTTCACCTCGCGCGCTGCCTCGCCTCCCAGCCCGAGTGCCCCCGGTAGCCGCGGAGGGCTGGCCGGTCACGGCGACTTCTCCGGTACCCAGACCCGCCCGCGCCGCGACCTGAGCACTCCACCCCCGACGCCTGACTCCATCCCAAACGACGGTCAAGCCCCCAGCCTCATACCTAGTTCCTTGAGCTCCTCCACCTCCCCCGCCTCTCTAGGTCCTCAATACCAACCGACCCCCCAAACCAAAAATCTCCCTTCAATCCCCCCAACTTCTGAGAAGTCGCGCACCGCGGTCCCGAGTGGCCCCTCTCGCGTGGCTCCCGTATCCTCTATGCCCTTCCCCGTCGGGGCCACGCGGTTCCCCACGGCCCACGTGGCCCCCGCCCCCCAAGGGAGGGGGGATTTCGGGGGTTGCCCGTGACGTGGCTACTTGCGCAGCGGAAGCGGCGTGTGTAAGTGTAAGGGGGGGGTCCTTCGGGAGGGAGGAGGGCGGGGCCCGACAGGCGGTGACATCACCCTTGTCCCACTCTCACCGCCCACTCCCTTAAAGAACCCAGAACCCGTTTCACTTCCTCCTTCGCCCCCCCCCCCCGCCCCTTCCCGTCGGTGCTGCCTCGACCCACGGTGGGCGCCTCGCTCCCCTTCTGGGCACCTTCCCTTTGGCCCCAGTTCTTCCCTCTCGCCTCTCTGAGCCCAGGATCCCTGTCCCCGCGCCTCTTCCTCGCCTACCCCGCGTCCCCGCAGGTAGGGAGCCGGCTCCGCTCCCGGGATCGGTCCATTGAGAGTCTAGAGTACAAAGAGCTGCGAGAGGCGAGCGTAGAGTACAAAGCGGCGGGGGCGGGGCCAGCGCTCCAGCTGGAGCTCGCGCCGGGCAGGAAGCCGGGGGAGAGCGTGCGACGAGGGGCTGGGGGCGGCTGGAAAGTTCGCCTTCGCCCAGAGAAGTCTGCGCTGTGGGGAAATTTCCACCCAGCCCGCAAGGGCAGGCGGGTTTCTGGTGAAAACAGTCCTCCCTCCGCAGGGCAAGGTCGTCTGTTTACATGCAAGCGCTTGGACCCTACAGGTCCCGGCGCGCCACTCCCCGCCGAGGCTCTGCGGACCCTCTCCGCGCTTCTGGCGGAGTTTCTGCCCCGAACTCTCTCTCCTCACCACACAGACTTTCTCTCAGTTCCCAAGCCCTGGCACGAGTAGAGCGCTTAACTGCGGTCCAGTGTAGCCCCGGCCAGATTCCCCCAGCCAAGTCCCGGACCACGCAAGGGAAGACGGGGGGGGGGGGGAGGGGGGCGGTGAGGAGGGAACCGGGGGTCTGGGCATCAGAGGAACAGATCCCCGCTTGCGAAGGGGAGCCCAGGGCGCCGCCAGTTACCAGGAAATGCAGCTTCCCCTAATGCGATGATGACACTTCCCCTCCACCACTTCCCCTTTCCCACGGGGAACTGACTCAGCTTTCCCTAAAGCACTGAGCCGCGTCCCTCCAGCCCCTTTCCACCTTTGTCCACAAACCCCCACGCCGGCACTCAGAATACAGCGGCCCTCATTGGACAACAAAAACTTCCTGTGCACTAAACACACACTCACTCTCGCCAACCACCTCGGATCCCTGTCCCCACCCGGGACCCAGGCGCCTGACTACCCCCCCACACACACACCATCCGCCTCCCATACAAAGCCCTCCCTCGGGGTCTGATTCAGGCTCGGGGTGTGGGGGGGAGAGCGTGAGTCACCCAGAAAACCTTCCCCTATTCCCACTGACTCAGTCCCCGCCTCCCTGAACACACACAGACACACAGTCAGAGGCAGACACAACTCAGCCCACACACCGCTCACCACCGGTCCCGCGGAATTTCCCTCTCGTCTTCCCTCACGACGGCCCCTCCCCGCGCCCGCCAGCCTCGACGCCCCGCTCACACCTGTTCCCGCAGGCGGCTCGCGGTCCACTCTCACCTCCACTCTCGCTTTGGGGCAGAAATAGCCCTCCCCGACTCCCGGTGTCCCTACTAACCGAGGGGAGGAGACAACCACGGGCAGGCACAAAGACAGACGCCCACAGACTCCTCGAAGGCAGATGAGAGGAAGACGCACGCGGCCAGAGCCAGGCTGGGAGGACGGTATACTTCTCGGGCAGACATTCCTTTCCAGCCTCTCCCGCCCGCCCCAGTGTCCCGGGGGCCGGCCGCCCAGAAAGGGTTAATTCTTCTCCTGCCGAGGCCACGCCCTCCCCATCCGGGCACTCCCGGCTGAGCCCAGCTCCGCCCCTTCCATCCGGGCTCCGGACTCAGGGACTTTAACCGACCCCCTCCCCCGGAGCCCCGAGAGAGACCCACTCCATCAATCACACCCACTTAACCCTCTCCCGGCTTGAGCCGAGAAGCCCCTCCGCGCCGCGCTCGAGCCGCGCGGGACGCGGGCTGAGGGGCCGAACGAGCGCACGCAGACTCACATGCCGGCCACAGACCAGACCCCGCGGATACGGTGCTCCCCGGCAGGCGGTCGGCAGACGCGCGCCACGCGCGCCGAGGTGGGGCGGGTCTCGGAACCCTGCCGCATCCCGCTCCCCGCCAGGCCTCCTCCGGCCCGGTGGAAGCGAGGGGTTACAGGCTCGCTTCTTACCTGGGGGCGGGGGGAGGCGGAGGGGAGGGCCGCCGGCTGGGGCGCCGCTGTGACTCAGCCACCCGGGCAGGCCGCCCGCTCGGGATTCCCTTCCCCAGCCTTCCCCCGCTGCCGGCCCCTCCCCGCCCCCCACCGAGGAGTGACAGTGCCGGCCCCGGCCCGCTATGTGTCACTGCGAGCCTTGTGTCTGCCTCTGACTGGACCGCTGTGTTCCCCAGTGTGTCTGACAAGGTCGGCTGTGTGTGGGTCCCGGTGTCTGTCTCAGTGTGCACCTGCATATCTGCTCATCTTGCCTCCTTCAGTGCCTGCGTCGGACGCGTTCCTGTCATTACGCCTGTCTACATGACTCTGAGGGGCTGTCTCTGTCTGTGTGTCTGCCTGGCTCCTGTCTCGGTCTTTTGTCTGGGTCTGCCTCTGCATCACTTGCGTGATCACGTGTGTCTCTGCACATGCCCTTCTGGGTCTGCCTTCATGTTCCCGAACAGAGTCTGGGAAACGCTGGAGCAGGCTGACCCTGCTGACTCCTCGCCTCACTCCCCGGAATCCTGACGCTTGCTGGATCAGTGATCCTTCTGTTTGAGTCAAATATTTGGGCGTCTGTCTGCCTTCAATCAAGTTCTGTCCTATTCCTCAAGGTCCCTGCTTATCCTCGCAGCTCCCTGCGGCTCCCATTATGATGATAATTGCTAGCATTTAGTGAATACTTATTACATGCCTGGCACTGTGTTGAGCACTTTACATACATTTTTAAAACTCCCCTCACCAGCACCCCAAACCTGAGGTAGGAGGTACTTTTTTTTTACCCCATTTTACAGATGAGGAAATTGAGGCTCAGAGAGCCTCAAGTTCACTCTGCAAGAGAACAGAGGAGCTGGGCTTTTTCCCAGGGCCTCAACTCTGTGCACTCTTCTAGAAGGCCTCTGTCCTAGTCTCCATCCCTTGGTTTTATCCTCACAGGCCATCTCTTGGGTCAGCCTGCCCCTGGGTTCTACCCCAGGCATCTCTACCATCCCAAATGTCTCACGTCCTCTAGAGCAGGTGTGGCAGGAGACTGTAGCAGATCTCAGAAGCCATTGCTTTCTTGGCAAGAGAGCTCATTCAGTTAACACATTCATTCAACACAATTCCACCGAGGCACCCCAATGTGCAAACCATCTTGCCAAACAGAGACACAGAGAAGAAAACAGTCCCACTCAAAAATTCAGTGAGTAGTGGAGAAGAGCGACACACAGAGAACTCAAGTCTCTTGGCTTAGGTATCATCTTTTCTCCTAGAGAATGAGGGATGGAGGCTCTGGCCTACAGAGCCTCAGGCAGAGAACTGGCAGAGAGAGGCAAGGAGAAGAGGAGTAAGACTTAAGGCGCTGGGGGGGGGGGGCGGAGGGCAAATGCTGCGGCGCAGTGGGAACGGGAAGGAACAGGAAGGGATCTGGGAGGAAAGGTGAGATGCCACGATTGCCATGGCAACGGCAGGCCCTTGTGGCAGGGGCCTCCACTACCTCTCGGAATCAATTTCCAATCACCATCCACAAACCAGACTGTTCAACAACTCTTCTAGGGCATCCCCACCCCAAGAAAAATTCTTCCAGGGTAGCTCACCTCTACCGCGCAGCTTGCAAACTGTAACTCAAGTCTAGTCAATAAGCAACTGAGTTGTAGCACTGGGGGGCGTGGGGTGGGGGGGATTTTTTGGTGGTAGTGGAGAGGCTGCTGAAGTACAGGGCCGAACCATTCAGAGGCAACAGAGGGGAGCTCCATAAACCAGGAAGGCTGAACCACTCAAGCACCACATGGTGGGGGGATGGATGCTCCCAGTTGGACTGGACCATTCTGAGGAGTGGGCATGATCCAGATCGTACCACTCTTCCTCCAGCATGTGGCGCGGAGTCGGACTGTTGCCGGTGGGGGGGGGGGGTGCGGCTCGGGGGGCAGGACTTACCAGATGGAATCTGATGTGTCCCGTCTCATTGGAACCAGTGCCCCAGCAGTGGGGTGCAGCAGACCACAGTGGGGGGGGGTGGTACTATGGGGCTGGCATGGTGCCTGGGGGAACCTAAAAGAAAAAAAAAGCCAGTTAGAAGTGGGGTCTCCCAGGCTGGAGAATTTTCCTGTGCTCCCTGTCTTCTTCTTGAGGAGCAACCAGGCGCTGGTGGTCAGATGGGATGGGAGAACCTGTTTCCGTGGCAACCAGAAAAAGCCATCCCCAAAGTGGTCCTCCAGCCTTCCCCTTTAGCAAGCAGGCTGGAGCAGGGGGTGAGAGGCACACGCGATGGCATCTGTGTAGGTCCGTGGTGGACACCCAAGCCGTGATCCCTCTTCCGACCGAACCCTCCCGTTGAGTCCCGGGTCCCAGAGGAGCCCCCATGGTCCCTGACCTCTGCACCCAAGTCAGCCTCCATCCCGGCCCAGGGTGTGTGGATGCCCGGCCTTCAGCTCAGCCTCCTCCCTTACCTTATCAAGACACCAGTCGACCCCACCCTCTGGACTCTGCCCCCTCCCCTTCCCCCAGGCGGGCGCAGGCAGGTCTCGGGAGCAGCACAGGTGGCCAGACGAGATGAACGGGCCCGGCAGGGAGGAGCCTCTCTCCCCGACAAGGACTGACTCTGGCCTGGGTCTGGACGTGGCCTCTGCTGCCAGCCTCCCTTCCATCCCACCCCTCAAGGCCATATCCTGTTTCTCCATCACCTCCTTCCTCTATGTGGCCCAAGAAGGTGACAGAGGCCCACCCCCTCCCCTCCTGTCACAGACAAAAAGCTAGGTCTTTTAACAGAAGTCCAGGGTCAAGAATCAGGTGTCCATCTTGGCTCAGACCTAACTCTTGGCCTTCCTCAGACTCACTCCTCCTCAGGAACCAGGGTTTCTGCCTCCTTAGCCATAGTGCTCGGCCCTTAAGGTCCCAGACACTTGGGTTCCCAGTCCAGTCTCTCCATTCCCTGGCCTTCCAGCCCACATCCTTCCCCCTGCCCCGGAGACTCAGGCCTCAGGCCCCCAGCCTCCATGATGCAATGTGCTGCAAGGTGCCCGGGCTGCTGACGACACGGCCCCCAAGGGAGATGCGACTCCTGACCCAGGCAGGGCCCCCTCCGCGCGCCAGGTCGCGGGCAGCTGCAGGCTAGGGAGGCCAGGCAGGCAAAGTTCTCCTGCTGGAGAAGGAACCTTCCAGGACAGAGACGCTGAGAATGTGGGATGAGAGAGAGAGAGAGAGAGAGAGAGAGAGAGAGAGAGAAAGTATTTGTGTATGTGGTTGTGTTGGAGGGGAAGGTCAAGCCTAGAGACCGGGGAGGGGCAGGCCTCAGGACACACCAAAGAAGGAGTGAGGGGTAGCCAAGGGGGTCACAGGGGTGTGTATGGGGTGTCTGGACACCAGAGTGGGGGAGGGGCCAACAGCCATTTAAAGGGCCAGCCCAGAGCTTTAATCCCTCACCAGCCCTGGCCCCAAGCCGGAGGCTCTAATTCATCTGTCCAACAGCTGGGGTGGGTGTGTGTGTTGGGGGGGGGGCATGTGGACGGGAAGGGGGAGCTGGGGGAGGGGCTGGGGCTTTCTTGTGCACAGAGCCAAACAACAAAAGGGGAAGCTGCGGGGCCAGCTCCAATGTGCCCAGGCCAGGCTGCTGACCTGCAGACCCACCGGCAGTCCCCACCTGATGGCCCACAGATTCCATAGTCTGCACTCAAGGGCTCTTGGCCAAGGAGTCTGAGCACCCAAAGGTGGGGCCCAGGAGAAGGCCCAGGCTGAGTGCCTCCCCTCCCCCGCAAGCTGTCACCCCTCCTTGCAGGTCCCAGCCGCAGCGCCATCCTGGACCTGGCAGGCCCCACGACAGATCCAGCCTCAAATGCCCTGCTCGCCAGCCCAGCCTCCCCAGACACGGCCTGCCGGCTCCCCCTCCCGCCGGCACGGGGTGGCAGCGGCCACACCGCCGAGGCTGTCCCTTTAAATCATTACCACCCCTGATTGTGTGGACAAACCGAGGGCCCTGCCCCCCAGGCAGGCGGCTGGCCACCTCCCCCCCAAGAGTCCCCAGAAATGTGAGGGCCATTTAAAGGGACAACAGAGAGGCAGCCAGGTCTCCAGCTGCCCCCACCCCCACCCCACACACACTCACAGCCCCTTTCCCCAGCGACATACAGCCCTTTGCCCCTCCAGAGGGCCCCCCAAATTCCGGTTCTCTCCCCACCCCTAGAGACTGCTAGAAGGAGAAAGGGGGCCAGAGTTGGGGGGGCGGGGAACAGGGGGAGCGAGAAAAGGACAGGGACTGCCTCCTTACTCAGAGCCCCAGGGGACAGGTCGGAAGGAAAGCAAAGCCCAGAGAAGCAGCGAGACAGAGCCCCGAAAGGTGCCGCGGGCAGATCTGGGGCACAGAGGCTGCCGGGCGACGGGAAGGGAGTCAGGCTGCACGAGACAGCGCCGCGGCCAGCGGGCGACAAGCCCAAGTGGGGGAGAGGGAACAAGGAGGGCCAGGGAAGAGAGGCAAGGCCGGAGGAAACCGGGGAGACAGAATCGGGGAAGGGGGTCATCCGGGAAGGTGTGGAGGGAAATCCGAGAAGGGAGGGCGAGCCAGGCCGGGGTTACCTGCTGGGTGTCTGTCCCCCGGCGGTGCCCCCGGAGTCCGGGTAGGGAGGGGGGGAGCAGCAGGGGGGGGAGTGGGGGCTGGGGGGGCGGGGGAGACGGTCCCTCCTCTGCCTCCTGGGCCTGCCCCGGCGCTTGCAGCCTCTGCCTCCCTCCCTCCTCCTCCCCGTCCCTGAGTCCCGGAGTCAAACAAAGAACTGTAGCAGGCTCTCCCCAACCCCCTCCCTCCTCCTCCTCCTCCTCCTCCTCCTCCTCCACCTCCTCCTCCCCTCCCTCCCTCCCCACCAGCAGGCTCCCTCCTCCTCCCTTCCGGTCTCTTCCTTTAACTACCCGCCCCCCCCAGCCCCCAGCACTAGTCTCTCTCCACCCACCCACCCAACCTTTTACACACCCCTCAGCCAAGCCGGGGTCCCCGCAAAGAAAACTGTGGAGTCCCTCAGCTAAATTGAAAGGCTCCAGAGAACAACATGGGAGGGGACTGGGGTCTTGCTTAAAAATCAAGAACCACAATACAATTATTTTATTTTCACGGCCAGAGAACAGTCTGAGCTGTTTCTTCTCCAAGAGGGAAAAAAAAAAATAATCCTAAAGAAAGCAATACAAATCTGTCTAAAGCCCTCATCAAATAAAGTGCACAACGCAGGGGAAGCTAATCCCTAGCCCCCTCCCTCCCACCCGGCAAATTAACACCAACTCTCCACTCCTCCCTAACCAACTCCTGAGGTCCTGGCCAGGCTGAAGCCGGTGGAACAACCATCATCGTAAAAATAATAACTATCAACATTTAACGAGAATGAGCATTTCATAACAAGCATTTGTTCAGTATTTATTCTGCGCCAAGCACTGTGCTAAGTGCCTTGCATAAATTATCTCATCCCCCCCCTCCTTAAGCCTAGAAGGTATGTATTGATATTTAAATTTTCCAGATTACAGAATATAAGGTTCTGGGAGGTGGTGACCTTTCCAAGTCCCTATAGCCACTAAGTGGCAGAGCTGGGAATGGAATCCGGGTCTGATCTGACAGCTCCAAGGTGCATTACAAGAAAAATGAATTTTTTCTAATTATCATAACCAAACCCCAGGACTTAATGGGGAAAGGCATTCGTAGCTATCAACAGAGTCCTCCTCACTCAGGAAAATGATCCACCCACCTACACAGAATAAAGACCCTGACTTTTCAGTCTAATACTGTTTCCTGACCCTCTTGCTCACCGTTGGGGTGTCACCGATTAAGGTCAGAGGTGAGCTGCTGTCCAATGACCCCTCCCACACCACACACAGCTTTCCTGGGAGTTGCTCTCCCGCAACCACTCCTACTTCAACTCAAAATGGGGAGAGGGGCAATAGGACACTTGGCAATGCAGCAGGTGGGAAAGTAGAAAGACTGCTGGGAGGCTCTTTCAAGGGGAGGAGGAGCTGGGAAGGAAAGCTCTCGGCACCAATCCGGGGCAAAGTGCCGCAGGGTTCCGGGAGCCCAGCAAAGGGGCAAAGTCTCCGGGCCACACCACACCCGTGCCCCTCCCCCTCACAAAACTCCAGGCCAGGGTTTCCCACCTGCAGGCTGCTAAGGCCAAGGGAAGGGAGAGGGGGAAAAGATGGCACGGGGCTGGAACTGGACTCGGGGCAGAGGTTGGGGGGGTGCGGGATGGAAAGGGGAGGAGGCCTCCGGCCTGGCAACCGTCCCAGGGCACGTGCACTGGTGACATCATCCCGGGCCACCTCTAACACAGACCTTTGACCCCTAGGGGCGGAAAGGGGCCTTTGGCTAAGCTTCCTGAGAAACAGTCTTAGGAATTCTGGGAGCCCAAAAAGGAGGGGAGGGAAGAAACCCAGGCGGCCTGCCTTTATCTCTTCTACCCCCGAGACGGCTCCAGTCCCCGGGACTCCGGCTTCCTAAGGCTCCTCCTCCCCGCCTCCAGCCCTGACCTCCCAACCCACATTTCTGACGGAGTCCCGACACGCCTCTCGCAGATACTGTGCCTTCTCTCTCCCGGGCGAGATCGCGGGTGGGGGGGCGGAAGCTGGGGGGCGGGGGCACCGGGTCCCGCGGGGCTCCGTCTCCCATCTGCGGGATCCCCCGTGGCCCAGCCGGCCGCCAGCCGGAACCTGTCTGGGTCCCCAGCGCTCCTGCCCCTCCCCGCGCTGTTCCAGGGCGGAGTCTGTGGAGTTGAAACCAGGACACGGCGAGAGGAAGAGTTATATAACCGGGAGAAGCCGAGAAGGACGAGTGGAGACCGGGACACACAGCCCGCAGGGAGCTCCGAGAAGTGCAAAGAGCTCGGGGGCGAGCGGGGAAGACACGTTAGGGATGGGAAGGATTTTGGTGTGCCATCCAAGAGGAGGAATTCCCGCGAAGGAGGGGCGTCAGGGCCCGGCCAGAGTCACCTGGGCCGTCCGGGGCTTCCCCGCGGCGCCCTCCCCCGCCACCTACAGCAGCTGAGCCCGAGCGAGTGAAGCTTCGGGAAGGGGCGCTGACACCCGTTCCGTTCCCCTTGGGGAGGCAACCTCAGCCGGAGCCCGGGAAGGCGGCGGCGGAGCCTAAGGGGCCGGAAACCGCAGCTCCGCCCAGCCCACCTGGGAGAGTGGGGCGCCAGCTGGGGGGTCGGTGGGAAACAGGTAGCCGGGCCCTCCCACGCAAGGCTGGGCTGTAACGGTTCGAGACCCAGCAGCAAAAGAGGACGGGCGCGTCCAGACGCCTGGGTCCCGAGGGGCTGAGGAGCGCAGCCCAAGACTAGTTTGCAAACACAGACTCAAATGGGGGTGGGGGGGACGGTGTGCGGCGAGCGCCGACTCGCCGCGCAGGCGCAGGGGGGCACCCGGGCGCGTGCGGAGGAGGGAGGGGGGTGGGCGCGAGCGTGTGGGAGTGCACGTGCGGGTCCCGAGCAGCTCCCCCCTCCTTCCTCCTCCTCTCCCCCTCCCCTCGCCCCTTTCCTGTCGCTCTATGAAGTCTCCTCCACATTGGCTGCCAGGGCCCTGATGTCAGGGACGTCCGCCGGAGCGGATTGGCCGGACGCGAGAGTTCGGGAATCCGTCGCCCGAGTCTGGCTCTCCAGTTACTCCGGCAACTGGGCAAGCAACCCCCGGGAGGGCTGCGGAGCGGCGCTCGGGGCCGCGCCTGGGTCCCCCTCCCCCCGGACGGCCGCCGCGCCCTCCTCGGCGGCGGCGCGGCTCTCGGCCTCCCCTCCGTCTTTCCCCGGCTCTCCGGGTCTCGGGGAGCAGGCGTCCTGCCCTAGACCTTCCGCGCGGTCGGCCCGCCCCCCCACTCGCCACACACACCCCCCCCACGCCCGGTCCCCAGGTCACAGCCACCAGCCGCAGCAGACAGGAAGCGAATCTGCGTTGCTTAGTAACCAAGCCGCGTGCCCCCTCCCCACTATTTACCCCGGCCCCGGGAGGCGGAGACTGCGTCCCAGCCCCCTCCCCATCTTCTGCCCGTCGCCCTACCGCCCACAATTTCCTGTGAGGGGCCAAGATGACAGGAAGCCAAAGGCGCACCGCGGCCCACCTTTCTCTCGGGCCTGGCGGGGGGCTTCGGCCGCCCTCCCGGCCACGGCGCCCACCCCGCTCCCGCGGCTCGGGCTGCGCGTCTCGCCCTCGCCATCTCGTGGCTGCTCTGGGAAGGTGCGCACGGAGCCGGGCCTGGCGAGGGCGACGAGCGGCCGAGTGGGGTCGGGCCAGGGATGGAGGGGCTAGCGGGGTGCCGCGGAGTGGATGGAGGCGAAGGCCGCCGCGGGGAGGCTGGCTGCCGGCGATCCGGGCGTGAGGGGCAAGGCTGAGGCGACACACCTCACCGTGCGGAGAACCGGAGGGACACCCGAAGTGGCCCCGAGCCGGGAGACCCTTGCCTGCCTGGCCACGCCCGACCTCAGGGGGTGGTCGCGCTGGCCCAGCTGCAGACTCCGACCTTCGGCCCTGCCCTTCCGTCAGGGGCCGCCGCGCCCCGCCCCGCCCCAGGGTCGGGGAGGGGAATCCCAGCCCAAGGGGGACTGGGAGCCCTTTCAGGCCCCTCTTGACATCTGCACCCCCAAGTCTTCTGCCTCCCCGCTCTTCCCCCACCCCACCGCGCCCCGCACTCTTCTAGGGAACCCTGGCGTCCTGCGCCCCAGTCTCCCTTCAGTGCCTTTGCCGAGACCCAAACGTCCATCCCCAGTCCTACCGGTCCTGAGACTCAGGCGTCCCGCCCCCCTGCGCGGAGATGGGTTTCCCCCTTTCAGACGCCCTCGCAGCTCCCCGTTACCTGGTTCTGGGGTGTCCCAGGTGCTCAGGCTCCCCGAGGTCTCCCAGGGGGTCGAGCGGGCCCCCCCTCTCCCAGGCCAGGGCCGGGGGGGCCGCTCCGCCCCGTGGCGCAGTTGGATTTTCCAACACAAACACCGCCCCCCCTGCGCCCCAGCCCCGCCCCCTTCCCTGTGGTCCCGCCCCTCCTCGCGCCGGAGTCCCTCTCTCGGGCCCCGCCCCTCCTTCTGCCTGTCCCATTCGCCTCAGCGCAGGTGCCGAGGAGGATGCCGGATGCGGGGTGCCGGGTTCGGGGTGCAACGTGCCGGGTCCAGCCCCGATCCCCGCCTGACAAACCTTTATTCCATTCGGATCACGCGCCTTTTCAAAGTAAGCCACGCCCACCCGCTCGGGTCCCGCCCCGAAACCTAGCCCCTCCCCTTTTAGGTCCCACCGCCCTGCCTCTCGTTCAAGGCCACGCCCCTTCCTCTCCCGGTTCCCTTGCTCCAGTCCCCATCCTTTAGCAGCAGCCCGCAGGAGTGCTCTTTTTCCGTAAGACCTGGGCTTCCTCCCTCCCCAGACCCCCGGCACCGCACTGAGAGGCTCAGTCAGGGCTTACGGTGGAGGGTGTTTTATTGCTCTGAGTTCGGATACAGTTCTTCTACCTTTATGGCTAGCACACCTAGCTGTCTCCAGGCCCCCATTATGTCCAGAGCCTCAAGCCAGGAGGAAGAGGAGGCCTTCTCAGCTGTCCAGGCTCATGAGTAGAGCAGTGCCCCTCTTGATCCAGTGATCAGATGTCATGGTCCCGGACCGGAGGTCAATGCCGATGATGAAGGAGGCTCGGTCTGAGCTGCCTGCCCGGTTGGGATAGTAATAGCAGGGACAGGAGTACATGCCTGGGGGAAAGGAGAGGAGGAGGAATCAGAGCCCCTGGCCTCCCGGGCCTCCCGGGAGAGAAGGGCCCCAGCAGGTGTGGGGGAGGGGTGGAGCCCGGGATGGGTTAGGATCCAAACTAAGGATGGGGAAGGCAGCCCACCCTTGGCGCTCTTCTTTCGACTTTCTGTAGGCCTGAAGTGGATCGTGGGCATGAGACAGACAAGCTGCATGGGCTCTGCCTCTACCAAGCAGGAGTTCTTCCTGTCCCAGCCGGCGCCCTCCAGGTACAGGCCTCGGACCCAGACTCCGTCCTGGGAAGACACGGGGTGGGGGGGTGCAGGTTGGGGGAGAAGTCGAGACCTTCCGCGGCCGGCACCCCTGACCTGCCACCTGTCTTCTCCCTTCTTAACCAGTTGGCCCCCCCTTTGCTCCCAGCACCCTCCCCCACCAGACCGGCCTCTGCTCCCACCTTGGGTGGATACACTAGGTTGCTGTCGTCCACAGTGGAAACAATGAACTCCCAAGAGAGGTTGTCCACCGGAATCTGGGCATTAAAGGGCAGTGTAAGGGAGGACCCCTAAGGAGGAGAGCAAATCCACGCCCCCAGCACCCCCCCGCATCCCGCCTCCCACGCTGCTCACGTTGTTCTGGCGAGCTGAGGACTGCAGCACCGCGGTGAGGAAGCCGGTGGGAAAGGTGAAGCCAGACAGCCAGAAGATCACAGGAGGCCGGGCACGGTTGGCCCACAGCTCAAACTGTTCCACGCGCGTGGCCAAGTCCCGGGTCCAGGAAGCCAGTGGCTTTTGTGAGGGATATGCCTGGAGAGGAGGCAGGGTGTGTTATGCACTCTTCGATTCATGCATTCAAATCCTGATTTCGAGCGCTTGGAGCAGACCTGGGAAGAATCTGCGGTGTCAGCCCATTCGTTCCCCAGCTGCAGCTGGGCCAAGCTCTCCAAAATCCCGCTCCCGGGAAAGCAGCATAAAACGACAACTATTTAACCACCAGAGGAACAGTAATATTAACCAGTTAACCATTAACGAAGCACCGACTGAGAGGGCCGCACAGAACCGAGAATCCTTGAAACGTCCTTGGGGGAGGCTAGGAACTTGCCCTAAGCTTCCAGGTTAACTAATCGGTGCAAAGCCAGCCTGAACAGCAGAGCCGGATCTCTCCCTTGAATCTCTGTGGCTCCAAAGCCCAGGCTCACTGCATTTTGCCATATGCCTCCCAGAACCAGGGGAAGGGGGGCACAGGGGTCCGAGAGCGATGCAATCTTGCCTTTCCCCAGAGTGGAGGGACATGGGCATCGAAGATGCAATTGAAAATCTCTTCCAGGCTCGTAGACATGACGATGAGGCCCTGAATGCCTTTTTCGAGGTCTGTCAGTGAGGACCTGAGCAGGGTAAGGTGGGAGCTTAGAGATGGGACGGGCCTGGGGAGTGTTGGCGGGAGCCCTTTCCTCTTGCCCCCTCCATCTTACAGGATGGTCTCCATAAGCTTGTTGTATCTCTGGATCTCCTGCAGGAGGACCACGTTCAGTGGGGAGGGGTCCATGGCCAGCAGTTTTCGGGTCCCCTCATAGTCGATCATTTCAGGGATCTTCTGTTTCACGTCGGCGGCCAACTCGAGGACCTGGCATGGCGGGAGCTCTGAGTGGCGCCCTCTCTGCCTCCTTGCTCGCCCTCCCCCAGCTGTCGGCCGGCTCCTACCTTCTCTTCCCGGCTCTGGCCTCCGGCCCTGGTGGGTGTAATCTGGGGTTGCAGGGACAGCAGAGTCTCAAAGAGAGTTCGTGCCTCAGTGATCTGTGAGGCCACGTCCGCATTGGGGTGCTGGCCAAAGGCCTCGGGGGGGTCCATGCCCGGCAACATGCTGATGTACTCCTTGTAAGAGGCCAGGCTCCCATCTTTGGGGATGAAATAAGCCTCCAGTACCGACAACCTGGAGGCCCACGGCATCACTGTCACCACGCCGCAGGCCTCTGGGGCTCCAGTGCCAGGCCGAGCCCCCAGTCACTGTGCCTGGCCCCTTCGTCCCGCTCCCTGCTCCTGCTCCCTTCCCGATGCCATGGACTCTGCCTCCTCCCAGTCTCCTCGCCTCTCCTCCAATGCTCCCACTGTCCCCAGTCCTGCCCCCTTGGACTGCTGGCGGCCTCTGGCCCCGCGTTCCGTGCCCCTCCCCCCCTCACCGGTAAAAGGGGGTTGACAGAGACTGGTCACAGAAGTAGTCGTTGATGTAGGTGGTGAGCAGGCGCCGGTCCCAGTCGTCCGTGACGTGCCCACCGTAGTTGACGCCGGCAATGAGGTACTTGAGCGCGTCCCACGGGGTCTCCTCGTACTCATCCAGATAGAGACTCAGCAAGTTCTCGGACACCTGAGCGTGGTCCCGGCCCCGCCCCCACATGCAGTTAGGGTAGGAACTCTTCCAAGGGGGCTTTCTGTCGGGGCTATTCCCGCCGGGGAGCCCACGGGGCAGGTGGCGTGAGGAGAGAGGCCTGGGGTGACGGACCCCTGTTGGTACAAACCTCAAAGTCAGAGTCATTGAACCCATAGATGATATTCCAGCCAAGCTGCAGGAACTTTTTGCGTTCCAGCAACACAGAATGGAAGAAGCAGAGTGCAAACAGTAGCTTCTTATACTTGGCAGGTTTGGCGCAGCGGGAAAACTGTGCTTCCGTCATCAGCTGGTAAAGACGCGTCATGTTGGCCTTCAGGCCCTGGGGACAATGCAGGACAGAGGTGAGGTGACCTGCATCGTGCTAAGCCCTGCCACTAGCACCACCATGTACGGTTGTGGAGGTTGCTCACTGCACAAGAACAGTGGCTGAAGCAGGGAGTGAAGGCTGAAATCCAGATCTTCCTTGATCTGCATGCCAGATGTGCACTGATTCACAGGATTGGGTGGGTGCCTTTCTGTCATTTGCACACAGGCGCTGTGTGGGCTAGTGGCACCTCTACCTTCTTGTCCCCCCACTTTTGATAGTACATGCAACTATTAATGGACAAAAATGTACACACTGCTATACGCAAAGGTTCAGGGTAGATTAAGGGGGCCATGGTGTATCATCTATGTGATAGGTTTTTCAGGCTTCGTGAACACCCTTGTGGGTCAAGGTGGACAGAGTCTCACCAACGGGAAGGAGATGACTAGGCTGACAGGAGGGCATTGGTTTCCTGGAGATGGAAAGAATGGAAGGGATAGAGGCTCGAAGGGGAGAATAAGTGAGAAGATGAGTCTAACTGAGGTCAAGGACAAGGACTCGGGGGGGGGGGGTCCGATGGAGCCTTGGGACTTGATTCACCGGGAGTCACGGGACCACTTTCTGGTTTGGGTTTTTTTTTTAAGATTTTATTTATTTATTTGAAAGAGAGTGAGTGAGAGAGAGAACACAAGAAGGGGGAAGGGCAGAGGCAGAGGGAGAAGCAGACTCCCCCCTGAGCGCGGAGCCCAACGCAGGGCTGGATCCCAGGACCCCGAGATCGTGACCTGAGCCGAAGGCAGAGGCTTCACCGACCTGAGCCACCAGGTGCCCCCTGGCCACTTCTGTCTTGAGCAGGACAGCAATATGTTGACGCAGTGCTTTTAAGAAGATGCATCCATGACGGACAGAATGTAGTGAAAAAAATTAGAGTAAGAATACTGTCATTTACAACATCAAAATATGTAAAGTTTCCAGGAATAAATAAAAACGCATAGTCTTTATAGAGAAAACGAAAAAACTTGATTGAAATAAAGACTACGTGGAGAGACATACTATAATCATGGATGGGGAGGCCTGATATACTAAAGATGTTGATTTCCTCCAAACCGATCAAGAAATTTTTTTTGGTAGAACTTGACAAGCTAATTCCAGCATTTATGTCAGAGAATAAAAGGCCATGAGTGGCCTGAAAAAGAATGCGGTAAAGACATCTGCCTCACCGGCCAGCAAGGATTATTACAGAGCTACAGGGTAAGTGAGACCGTGTATATTGACTCCAATATGAACAACCTGACCAATGAACAGAATAAAGGGCCCAGAAACCTACACATACATAAACATGACTTAAGGTTTAGGGGGCCCTGTAGATCAGAAGGGTAATTGTGGGCTATTCAATGCCGGTACTAGGAGGACTGGTTATCTGTGTGGGCAGGAAAAAAAAAAACAATATTGGACCCCTACTCATTCTACACTCGTGAGAATCAACATCAAGTGATTAAAACACCGATATGGGAAAGTCAAATTATAAATGCTTCTGAAGACAAGTGTAAGAGAGTGCCTTTACCACCTTGGAGTAAGCAAAGATTTCTTGAACAACACCTAGGAGCCCAAGCCATAAAAAAGAAAAGAGCTAAATTCCACCTCATAAAAATTAAGGACCTCTATTCACCAAAAAAATAACAAAAAGGAAAAAGACGACCCACAAGACACATAACTGAGGACGGATTCAGATGGGGAACGTAGCGAGGAACCACAAAACGCGAGCGTGAACGAGCGTCAGGAACAGGGCGCTGAATGGGAAAGGCGATACGAGGATTACTGGGATTACTGGGATTACTGGGGGCCTACAGCCAGCTCGGTCCCTCCAGCCAGACGCACCTCGATAAGAGCAGCGGCTGCCCAGCGGGGAGGGAAGGCGATGGGAAGGAGAGTCTCGTTCTTACCCAGGAAGGTGGGCGCACGGGTGCATGTGGAATGGGGATCCCTCATGTCTTGCGTGTGTTTCATATTCTCTCATGTCTGCGTAACGTTTGGTTACAAGGACAAGACCAGACAGCACGCAGCGACCCAAGAATATACTCCAGAGCCACCCCCTGATGGGCACCTGCAAGCTGAGGTTTTGCAGGGGGATTTTATAAAGGACGTGATTGTGTCATTGAAGAAAACTGGAAATACATAATTTAGATTAAAACATTACCAGGGCCGCCTGGGTGGCTCTGTCGGGTCAGCGTCCGACTCTTGATTTCCGCTGGGGTCATAATCTCAGGGTCATGAGATCGAGCCCGGCATCGGACTCCACACTGAGCGTGAGCACTGCTTAAGATTCTCTCTCTCTCTCTCCCTCTATCCCTCCCTGCCCCCCCCGCTTGCTCGTTCGCTCTCTCAAAAAATAAAAAATGAAAATGTAAATATGAAAAAATTAGGAGCACCATTAACAAAGATGAGATGAGGAAGCTCTCTCTGGTGGCGGGTTGACAACTTGCTTTGAGAGCGGGGGCTTTGGGGGCGCCTGGGGGGCTCAGTCGTTAAGCGTCTGCCTTCGGCTCAGGTCATGATCTCAGGGTCCTGGGATCGAGCCCCACATCAGGCTCTCTGCTCAGCGGGGAGCCTGCTTCCCCCTCTTCCACTCCCCCCGCTTGTGCTCCCTCTCTTGCTCTCTCTGTCAAATAAATAAATAAAATCTTAAAAAAAAAAAAAGGAGGGGGGAGAGCCGGGGATTTAGGGACCTGGCACGCCAGGAAGAAATGTCACGTGGACTTCAGGCCTGGGACTGAGCGACTGGCGCCAGAGGTAACGATTGGAGTTGAAATCAGGAAAAGGACAATTTCTTGGTCAGGTGGTCAAGGGAGGAAATAGAGACTGGGCCAAGCTGGAGGTCAAGGACCGCGTCTGGAGCTATGCTCACAGCACAAGAGCGCCAAGAAATATGGGCGGGGTGAGGGAGGTCAGGGAATCCAGGGGAGGGCCGGTCGCCGTGTCCACGGCCCCAAGGCGATCAGGGAGGACTGAAATGAGGAGACCTGTGTTGGCACAGTACTTATCTGTAGAGCCCCTGGTTCCCAGGGGTCCTGGTGCTAGTCATGAGCTCCTGAGCGAGAGGAGCATTGAGAGAAAAACAAAAAGGGACTCTGCCCTCGGGGCGCTTTCAGTCTAGCGAGGTAGCGAGGATGGCAGGCAGCGTCAGGCAGAACCACACTGACACGGGTCCAATGTCACGGGGCGGGAGGGGGGCAGTGGGAGTAGGAGGGGGTATCACTGGGGTGGTGGCCTAGACCTGCAGGGGGTGGGGAGGACGTAGGGGCTAGCAGCAGGGGCTTCTAGAAGCCTTGGGGTGGAGAGAGAGTACGGAGTCTGGAGGAAGAGGAACAAGACATTTTAAAATTTAACGGTGTAGGTGGAGCAAAGAAAGCTAAGGGGAACGAGGCAATGGATGCAGCCGGGAGGCAGGGCGGGCGGGGGGGGGGGCACCGGCCATGTTAATACACGTTTTGGTCTTGGCTAAAAGCAGTGGAAAGCCACTAAAAACGTTTACGCAGAGGTGAGTGAGCAGGTGGGATGTGGGAACGTGAGCCGGTCTTGAAGGATGAGGACGTTGCACTGAATGGCGACTTTGTAATATGGAGCTCACCTTCTCCAGAGGTGGGGGGGAGCTGGGGCCCCGCCAGTGTGGCGTCAGGAAGAGATGCAAGGAAATGCTGCGAGGCAGGAAGGTTCTATGGACAAGTTATTTACTCTTCCATGCCTCCGTTTCCTTTCTGTAAAATGCGGGGAACAGTACTGATGAGGGTGTGCGTTTTAAATGAATTAACAAATGAACGACGCCTGATCCATGATCGTGCTCAGAAATATTTAGATATTGGGTGCCTGGGTGGCCAGATGGTTAAGCATCTGCCTCCGGCTCAGGTCATGATCTCAGGGTCCTGGGATCAAGCCCCGCATCGGGCTCCCTGCTCAGTGGGGAGTCTGCTTCTCCCTCTCCCTCTGCCCCTTCCCCTGCTTATGCTCTCACGCTCTCTCAAATAAAGAAATAAAATCTTTGAAAAAAAAATGTTTAGATGTTACTATTAGGCTCTAAGAGTTTGGCACGTAGCGGAAAGAAATGAGGTGGAATTTCCTAGAAGGCAGCAGAATGGAAAGGCCGTGCTGCCGTGAGGGCTGGGCGCTGGAGGAGGAAGGCTCGCAGGAAGCAGGCGGGGCCAGATGGCCCAGCCGGAGCCGGCTCTCCGCGCGCCTTACCTTCGGGGGCTCCGTGGTCATCTTGATGCTGGCCTGCAAGATGGAGATGGGGAAGTCGGGGTGGGGGCTGGAGCTGAGCCAGAGGCGGAAGGAAGGGTGAGGGTCTTCCACCTGCAGCTGCTCCACCAGCTTGTCCAGGTTCGGCATCCAAGACAGTGACAGGTGGCAGTTAGCGAGGAACACCCAGTGGCCTGCAAGGAGATGCTGCATTCAGCGGGAACCGGTCCCGAGCCCCAGCCGTCCCGAGCCCCGGCCGTCCCGCACCCTGCTCGGGACTGCGCGTGCGTGTGTGAGGGGCGGGCTCCCGGGCCTTCTGGGGAGGCGGGGCCTGGGTGACCGCCGCGGAGCTGAGGCTGGGGGCTCCGCGGGGCGGGCAGGACCGGCACTGACCCTGACTCACGCCCTCCCGGAGCAGCCGCGCGGCAATGGGGGCCTGGCCCTGGCCCAGGGACAGGGCGTGGAAGCGCTGGGCCATGCCCGTGTGCTCTGCCAGCTGGAGTAGGGCACTGGTGGGGTCCACGCCGGGGGACAGGATGAAGACCAGCGGGGTTCGCGGGGTGGAATCCTCCATCACCTGCCGGGAGCACAGGGCGCGCGGCCTGAGGCAGGAGGGCCCCCCCCCCCCAGACGCACGGCGGGAGGGAGAGGGACGGAGGGACCCGGGACGGCGGGCGGGGGGGGGGGCGGCAAGGGTTGGGGGAGCAGGGGGGGGGGCGGCGAGGAAACCAAACCACTGACCAGCTTCATGTTTAGCACAGGCGGCTCGACGAAGCGGGAGCCCAGGTTGGACACGATGAAAGAAGTGACGCAGAAGGCCACGCGGTCCTGGCGCAGGGAGCGGACGATCAGCATGCGCTGCATCTCGTTGCAGGCGTTCTCCCACTCACCTGCGGACGGCGCGCAGGGCTCTAGCCGCGGGCCGGGCCGCTGCGGGGAGGGCGGCGGGCGGGGCGGGCGGGTACCTGGCAGCATGGCCTTCTCCGGGGTGGCACTGGTGTACCACAGGTGCCAGTCCCGGGGGTACTGTTCGAAGGAGTTCATGAGTCCGTGGAAGTTGGTCAGTTTGTCCAGCTCCGTGATGTTATCCCAGTAGGCTTCCGCCAGCCAGCTGGTGCACGGGTTATCCATCCGGCCCTCCCGATCCAGGACCTGGGCCAGGGGAGAGGGGGAGGGACTGACCGGGAACCCTTCCCGAGAGTTACTTTGTTCTTTTCTCTTTTTTAGGCTGGGAAAGCCCAGATGGAGGGAGGAGGACAGGGATCCGAGGTGGGCTGGGATCCACCTTGCCTGGGGAAGTCGGGTGGGGGGGGGGGGTTGTCTAGGGCTCGCTGTGCAAAGTTAGGAAGCTGGCGCCCCCTGGTGGTTTCCAGGTATTACTGTCCCTCACCCTAAGGCTTTTCCACGGGCAGCCTCACCCCTCAGAGGTGGTTCGTTCGTTCCCTTCTTCAACAAATACTTACTGCTCACAGACTATGTGTTTTCAGCACTTGGGACACATCGCTGAATCAAAAGGACAGATACCTCGACCCTTGAGGAGCTTATTTTCCAAAATGGGAGGGCAGATAATGAGCCAAAACCCAGAAGAGATCATTAAATGATCTAGTAGGTTAAAGACGGCAATGTCATGCAAAAACAGAGTAAGTTGAGGAAGATAAAAAAGACTGGAAGTTCTTGGGGATTGGGGGTGCTGAGGTAATAAATAAGAAGGGCCGCCTGGGTGGCTCGGTTGGTTGAGCCTCCCACTCTTGCTCTCGGCTTGGGTCCTGATCTCGGAGTCGTGGGATCAAGTCCCACCCGGTGCCCAGGTCTGCATTTGGCTGCCCTTCCCCCCACGTCAAATAGATAAATACAATCTTAAAAAAAAAAAACAAAAAACAAAAAACGTCAAGGAGGTCTCAGTGAGGGAGGTGGGATTTGAATCAAGTCCTGGAGGAGGCGAGGGAGGGCGCCGCGCCCACCTGCAGCAGGAGCAGGTGACGTAGGGGTGCTAAGGTGGGACGCGTCTGGCAGTTTCAAGGGACTAAAGGATTTCAAGCGAATCTGTTCGGCGTGGCCGTGCTTCGCCGCCTGGGCCACCCGGGAGCAGGAGGGCCGGATCCAACCAGAGCAGAGGATTTGCGAAGCAAAAGCAACATGGGGGTGGGCGGGGAGTGTGCTTGCGAGGGAGAGGGCGCGATGTGAGTGTGGCAGCCGGGCCGGGGGAGGAGTGCTCGAGCAGCAGTGAGAGGCAAGACCACACGAGTCCGTGGGGCCCAGGGAGAGGGGCCCCAAAGCTCTGCCCACAAGGCGAGCGAGGGAGCCCATGGCAGGTGCACGCTCCACTCCCCCAGGGAGCAGGCCTTGCACCTGCTCCTGGCGCTTTTCCTCAGCTCCCGCTGCTAGAGCCGCGGGCAGTCTGGGCTGGCTGGGAGTCCCCGTCGCACGTGCCCCTGGCCCCGCCCCGGACGCCCCGCCCCACTCACCACGCCCCCGCGCAGAAAGAAGTTGTACTCATCCATGTTGAGCTTGCCGGAGGTCTCCAGGATTTTGGCACACATCTGGAAGCTGAACAGCAGCTTGTGGCGCTCAAAAAGCGTGCGGCAGGTGTACCTGGGAGACGGGCCGGGGAGGGCGGAGGCGGCGGGGAAGCCAGTGTGAATGCTCACTGAGCCTGACACGCAAGGGCCCCAGTCAGCGTCTCAGCCGCCCCTCCCATGAACAGCCAAGCGCACGGGGACCTCTGTCATTTGTTTCCAGTAAACAAGCCGCGGCGTTGGTGGGCCCCCTACTCTGTGCCAGGCCCTCGGCCGGGTCCCGGGGACACGAAGGTGAATAAGCCGCAGTCTGTGTCCCGGGGGCAGTCAGGTAGAGGAGAAGAACAGCTGGCCAGCCCGCGGATTCTTATGTGACCTGACGGGTCCTGCACAGGGTGGGCTCGCCGCGGAGGGATCGCAGGGGCGCCCCGGGGCAGTCTCTGAGAGGAGCTGCGGGGGCAGCAGAGTCAGGAGCGTGGTGGGAAAGGAAGAGCAGGGAGGACACCCCAGGGAGAGCCGGGAGCCCAGGCAAACGCAGGCCTGCAGGGCCCAGTGGGCAAACCCGGGCAGGGGCCTTTGCAGAAAGACCCACGAGCAAACCCTGGGGCTTGATCCGGGGGTCAGGGGGAGGAAGGGTCAGGGAGAACTTCCAATTTCTGGCTTGGGCGATGGGGAGGTGGGTGTCGGTGCCGCTCAGGGGTGAGGACCCTTAAGGAAGGGGGAGGGATGAGGGCTTTGAGGTGAAATGAGCTGAACTCAAGGGGCCTGTGAGACCTCTGGGTGGAGAGGTCAAGTTCGCTGCTGCTCAGAGCCTGGTCCCCAGACCAGCAGCAGCAGCACCCCTGGGAGCTGGCTAGAGATGCACGACCTCAGGACGCACCCCAGACCCGATGAATGCAAATCTGGATATTACCAAGATTCCTAGCGCTGGGCTCTCCACCCACAGGTGGGGCTAGACCCCCACGGCGGAAGCGCGCGCGCTGCCCAGGGAAGGTGCAGGGAGAGGGGAGCAGGGCACCAGGAGCCGTGGCCTGGAGCGGCGAGAAGATCAGCGCCTCGGCGGATGCTGGGCGCGCACAGTGCGGGGAGCCAACCTGTAGACTGCGTAGGTGTGGTACTCGTTCAGGTAGTCGATGCGGTCCTCCAGCTTGTTGCTGCGGTGGCTCTTGTCGATGCTGAGGATGAAGAGGCCGATGTAGGCGTCCAGCGAGAACTGGTACATGGGGTCGATGCGGCCCATGTCGTTGAGCACGAAGAACAGCACAGAGGCCCGCTGGGCGCAGGGGCGGTAAGCCTGCGGAAGGGCAGAGTCAGGGCCACGGCCGGGGGGGGGGGCACAGGGGGAACCCCCTCCCTCCCCCAATCTCCACCGCGGCGCTCACCTCGCGGGCCAGGTCGATGTTTATCTCCGTGGTCTCGCTGGTCTCCAGCTGCTCCGTCACCTCGGAGGCCGTGACCTTGGAGGTCCGGAGGGTGTTCACCAGCTGCACATCGTCCAGCAGGGAGCCCGTGGCCTCGTTCAGCAGCCTGGAAGGAGGCCCCCAGGGGTGAGGGGCCTATGGCGCTGGGCAGGTGCTCCCCCACAGCCCGGGGCACTTGCTGGGCCTGCAGTAGGCCAGTGGGGGGTGGGGGTGGGCGTGGGGGCCAGTCTCACCGAAGGATCTCGTCCTCCAGCTCCTTGAGCTTCCTCTTGCCAGCCGCAATATTAATGACCAATGAGTCCTTCTGCTCCTCCAGCTCCGGCCGCTCCTTCCGGACCACGATGCCCAGCAGCTGAGCCTCCAGGCCCTGGGAGCGCCGGATGCGTGGGGACACTCACTCTGGGGACCTCACCCTTGTCGCCCCATCACACCTCCCGACCCCTTGTTCCCTGCTGGGCGGCGCCGGGGCCTCTGTCTCAGTCCTGCCGACTCCAGGGCGCTTCCTGCTCCGCCCGAGTTCGTCCGGGCGCCAGCCCCCACCCACCTGTTCTTTGACAGCGAAGTTGACAATGGTGGTCTTGGCCGAGGTCTCCGGGCTGTAGTGGGGGTTGGAGAGCTTGGTGGTGATGTAGAACCGGAAATTCGTATTGTACTCCACTTCCTTGTCTCCGATGCGCATCAGCAGCCGACCACCTGTAGCCACAGGTGACGATGGGTCAAGGGCAAGGACCGGCTGCGGTCAGCGCGCCGCAGGGGCCCCTGCCCGGGGCTGTCTGAACAGAGGCCCCCCAGCCCCGGGACCAGCCCTTCCGTCCCCCGGGGCCCGCGTGGCTGGCCTCTCGGATGGGCTCCGCAGTGAGCCCGCAGCAAGCCTGGGCCCCCACCGATTCGAGCTACAGACTTGTTGAGCACGGGGTTGAGGGTGGGGTCCAGATACTCCTGCACATTCTGGAGCAGCACTGGGTATCCGAACTGGATGGCCTTTTCTAGAACTCGGAGGTAATCGCTCATCTGCAGGTCGATAATCTGGAGGCCCTACAGAACGAGGGAAACACTGGGAGACCCACCGAGGGAGCAAAGGAAAACCTGGCTTCCGGGTAGGACCTCGGGAAGAGACGGGCTTGGGGAGCGCCCCCCCCGCCCCAGCCTGGTACCTGGTTTCCTTCCATGTTCTTGATCCACTTCAGGGCCTGGGCCTGGGGGTCAATCATCAGCGCCCACCTGCCGGAGGACAGCCAGTCAGACTGCAGGCTCTCCCCCCCCCACCCCTGCCCCCAGCAGCTTCCTGACCTGTTGCCGCGGGTGACGATGATGCCATTCTCGGTGGAAAAGGCATCCGAGGGCAACCCTTGGATGTTCCAGTCTCGAACTTTGGTAGGATTGGACAGGAAGTTATCAATGGTGAAGCGAGGTGAGCAAGGGACTTGCAGCTCCCAGATCTGGGTAGGGAAGAGCCCTGAATTTCAGCCTGGACACCTGAGCCCGCCCCGCCCCCGCCCCCCCCCCCTCCCCCCGCTGGATCTTCCTTGGTTCCTCCCAGAGGCTGTGATCTCACACCTGAGCCCCGCCTCACCTTCTTCATCCAGATCTGGTTGACGATCTCATCCCGGTAGTTGGTCAGGAAAGGGCCCATGTAGGACAGGAAGGCAGCGGCCAGGAGACAGTCGCCCACCAGGTAGCCCAGATCCTCCTCCAGGCCCTGGGGGGCAGGAGGGGGTGTGAGCCAGCCGGGGGGGACACACTGGGAGTGCGCTGAAGGCACTCTCCTTGGGACACTATCTAGACCAAAGAGGCGCTTCCCCTCTCCTGAACCTTTGGCCCTGAGCCTGAGAGCTCTAACCCGGGTCTAATTACTTCTGAGCTCCCGTCTTTAACAGCAGTTCTGTTTACACGCCGGTGACAAGGCCCGAGCCTTTCCTGAAGCCAGGAGCCCAACAGAGGCAGAGACAAGATGCCCCGGCCTGTTTTCGCGAAGTGGGCGGCCCATCAGCGGCCCTGGCCCGAGCTTCCCAGGCCTACAGGGCAGCAGACCCCTAATGGCACAAAGTCTTTCCTTCCACTCTTGTCCCGAAATAGGAAGGGGAGAACGCACAGACGCCCCATGACACCCCCTGCCCCCACGCCCCCTGACCGGAAGGGGGCGGAGCTCCGCGCGGGGTGGGCGGGGAGGAAGGAGCGCCAGGAGGCGGGGCCGTCCCACCTGCACGGTCTCCTCCCAGCGCGCCTTCTCGCCGGCCAGCCCGGACACCAGCAGCCCGGCGCGCTCCAGCTTCACCTCCATCTCCTCGGACTTCTTGCGAAGCTCCTCCTTCTGGGCCAGCTTCTCGTCGTACTGTTTCTTCAGCATCTCCAGTTTCTCGGCCACCTGGGAGGGACAGAGCCCAGGGATCAAACACAGCGCGGGGAGGAGGGGGCCAGACGGCTCCGGGCTCCTATCCCCAGGCGGCCGTCTGGGGGCCCTGTGGCCTGGGGTGAATCCGTCCCCTTGCGCCGCAGTTTCCCGCTGTGCAAAATAACCATCCCAACACCCAGCCTACGGGGGGGTCCTGGACAGATAGCAGATCAAGTAGGCGCGATGACTTTTCTCTCCCTTCTCTCCGCCACGGTTTCCCCGAGCCTGCAAACGGCTGGAAACGAAACCCAAGGCTGGACTAGAGACAGATCTCTTGTAGCAGAACAAGCCACACGAGGTATGTTGTTGGCCAGAGAGGATCGAGATGGCGCATAAAGGGCTCCCCGTCCATGCCAGAGGGGCACAGACCTAAGGCCAGACCTGGAGAGAGAAAGAAAAATCTAGAAATGGGCCCAGGAACCGTTGGGAGAAAAGGCCCAGGCCCGAAGACCCACACAGGGATGGGGACCCAGGCAGGGCTTTCCGTCCTTGAGATGCCTCCCCGGGCCCGGATCAACCCGGGATGGGTCACTCTGATCTGAAGCACAGGACTGGTGAGCCTCTCCCAGGCTCCGAACGTGTGCCTGACCAGCCAGCTGTGACCGTGTCGGGCGCACACCGTGTCACCGTCCTTCTCATGAGGAACACGGGGTCGGCAGGCCAGTAAGCGCCTGGCACGTAGCGTGCACATGACAGACGTCAGTCCCCTTCCTGCTGTCCCCCCCAGGAGAGGCAGCCTGCGACTGTGTGGCACTCATGTCCTCGCCTGCCTCCCTGACGGGCCCCACGCGGTTTGTTGGAAGGAGCGCACGGGGCCTGGCACCGAGCAAGCCAGCAGCACCTGAGCCCAAGCCCCGAGGCTGACCCCCAAGATCCTGGAAATGTGGCACATGACCCCCCAAGTTAACTGTCCTTAAAGCAACGTCATCTTCGGGGGACAGGGCTTCTAGATTGAGCCTCGGGAGTGATCTGTTAAGAGGCACTAACAGCTAAAGAGAGAAAGGGGTGAGGTGAGCTGGGCCACGCAGAGGAGGAAACACAGGCTGGCAGGGGCCGGAGGGAGAGGGGCGCCCTGTCTCCCCCCCCCCCCCGCCTGCCCCCACACGCGTGGGCTTCACCCTGGTGGACGTGCATGTGACCGCCTCCTGGCGCTGCGTCCACGCTCGTCAGCCACACTGATTATAATTGGGCTTCCCGCCGATGTGTCTGTGGGGAGGCACAGCCCACGACTGTGCTGTATCTCATTACTGCCTTTGCACGTGGTGGTGTCTTCACCGTTCCTATTTCTTACACAGGAAATATGTGCGTAAGGTTAAAGGCCTAAAGAATACGATAGAAGGGCTTAGAATGACAAGTAGGAGTCCTTTAGCCACCTCTTCAATCCACTCCCGGCCCGACCCTACTGCAGCAAATCATTTTTCAACTATTTCTCTTATTTCTTCTGGCAGGTGCCTCTGTATCTTTGACTATTATACTTAGGTTAATGGGTTTCTTTTCTTTTCTTTTCTTTTCTTTTTTTTAAGTAGGTTGCACACCCAGGGCAGAACCCGAAAAGGGGCTCGAACCCACAACCCCGAGATCAAGACGTAAGCTGAGATCAAGAGTCAGTCGTCTAACCGACTGAGCCATCCACACGCCCCCGTAAGCTACTTTTTTTTTTAAATACATACATATATATTCATGTTTGCAGTTTTAAAATGGTTGCAGTTTTAATCTTTTCAATTCAAAAACTATGAAAAACTGCAAACCTAGGAAAAAGAATCGTATGCTGAGCACCTCTACACCCGTCACATTTAACAGTTGTTCGCGTTTCGCTATTTTTAATCTCATCTCCTGGTGTTTTGCCAAAGTATCTTAAAGGAAGTTACGACCTCATGAAATTTCCAGCCTCAAGACTTCGTAATGCCTCCCGAGAACAAAACAAGGACATTTCCCACACGACCGTAACCCCATTATCACACCTAACCACAACGTCGCCTTTAAAAAAATAATGATAATCATGTTCGTCTTTTAGATCTTTTTGTAAAGAGTGAATGCACATCAAAAGGAAGGAAGGGCACACACGGGGGAAAGGGCTGGTCCTGAGCCAGCCCCCTGTGCCTACGCTCACTCGGAAAGCTTTCCAGACAGAGTCCAGTTGGGCAGGTTGGGCACTGAGCCTGCGCATAATAAATACAAGCACCGTGAAGGCAGGGCCTTGCTCACCGGCTAGATCCTTACACTTAGAAGGGTGCCTGGCGCTCGGGAGACAGTTCTTGCCTGGGTGAGTCTTCTCATGAGGATAAACGCTGGCATACTACCGCGCTTTACTATTTTTTCCTCGTCTCCAAGTCGGCTCGCGTCAAGCTGCCTCATTCGCTTTAACAGCTGCAAAACCCTCTTGTGAATGACTGAACCATAATTTATATAACAAGCCCCCTTCTGATAGACGTGTGTGTCTTTCCCACATTTTCTATTCTTAACCACGCCCGGACGAACCGTCCTCGTACGTGCGTAAGCACATTTTGACACGGCAGTTTCTTTTTTGTTTACTTGTTGAACAAACCACTTGAAAAATCAGAAGGCACAAGGGCCTGGAAAGCGTCCCAATCCTGCCCTCGGTCCGCCCTGCTGCCTCCTCGAGGTAGCGGCCTGTGACCTGCTTCTTGAATGTTTGTCCCTCCAGAGGCGTTTTGTACTCACGTGAGTACATTCCGCACGGCCGTTTCCTGGTTGCTCCATTCGAAACTATTTCTATGATGTCTGCGCTACGAGGGGGGGCAGGTGTCATCCCCTGACCCTCCACGCCACCACCTCTTTGTCCCTGCTCCATTTTTTTTTCTTTTTAAGATTTTTTTTTTTTTTTGAAGTCATCTCTACACCCTACGTGGGGCTCAAACCCACAACCTAAGATCCAGAGTCGCGCGCTCCACCGACTGAGCCCCAGCCAGGCGCCCGCTCCCACCAGTTTTAAGGCTGTTTGTCACCTTTATAACGCCCAATATCATCTTCAGAGCCTGTTCCATCTGGTCTCCTACAAAAGCGTTGCCCAATCCTTCCCCCTCCCCCACCCACCTCCACCTCCCACCTATTTAGCTGTACTGTCATTTTTATGGGGTCGAGCTTGATAACAACGCTCCCACTCAGCAGTCCCGGTCTTCTCGAGGTCGATGGTGCCTGGCCGAGCCGCCTGTGGCCAGGGCACATTCTGACAGGGCCACCGCGTCCCGCTGCCCCGGTCGTGAAATATCTTCCCTTCGCCCCCGACACTGTGCTTTTCTCTTGTGGAGATTCTCATCCGTTGGATCGGGTCTCGGATCTCTCTCTCCTGGGTTAGGTTCGGGATTGCGTCTCGTGTTCCCTGACTCGGTCTTCCCGCCCTTCTGCTGGCTGTCCGACTTTGAGCATTTTTAATTTTCCCACAATTCTTTCTTTGTCTCTGTTTTTGCGATTTCTTTTTTTTTTCCTCTAAACGGCCTCTTTTTGCCCTCCGGGTTTCAGCTCCTCCTTCATCACCTTCTCTGACGACAGCTGTGTTTACCTTGGGCTTGCTTTTTAAGTGCTTCTCCCTAACCTGACTTATCTCTCGGTTTACTTTTTCTTCTGGGGCCATGTTTTGTTACAGTTCCTTATCTTGGGTTCCCTTGTTCTGTTGGAAGACTTTCTCCGAGGCCTCACACGCCCCTTCTCCGGGGCCGGCAGCTGGAATGCTCGGCCGAGCTCAGGACCCTCAGGTCCCTTCCGCTCTGCCCCCCACCCCAGCCGCCAGCAACGGCCAGCACCGGGCAGGTCTGTCTGATGACAGGGTTGCGTCTAGCGGGACCGATCGCCCACCACCCACCGTGTCAGCCACATCCTCCTGCCTAGTGGCCAAAACCCTTTTGTTTTGTTTTCGATGTGTTTAGAACCCCAGGAATAGAAGGAGGCTGCTTGTCCTCAGATTCCTCGAGAGTCTATGTGCAGACTGGGAAACTACGGAGAAGCTGGGGGCGGGGGCAGGCGCCACGCACCGACTTTAGGGGTGTGGACGCGGGTTTTGCTTCAGAGGATCTGTCCGGGCTATTAGGCCCCGAGGGTCTTTGCACCAGGGCCAAACTGCCGTGACACTCTGACCTTGGCAGATAACCATGGCTTTGTCCGCGGGTGGGAGGCCGTGTCCGGAGAGGCAGGACTGTTTGCAGCAGTGGGAACCGGGCAGAGGAGAGGCGTGGGCTGCAAGGGTGGGCGCCCCGCGATGACGGCTGTCGCGGGGACACAAGGGCCTGCCAGCAGGCTAGGGGGCAGCGGGGGCGGAGTCCGAGGCATTGGCGGGGCTTCTACGGCATGACGGCAGGCTCTGCGCCGACTGCGGTGCCCACGTGGCCGGGGACCAGCTGTCTCGGGCTTCAGCGTCTCACGCTCTGGGTGAAGGAGGCAACGGTGGCGGGAGTGACCTGAATCCACGCAGTCTGTGCACAGGCTCGTGGGCCGCCGGGATTCCATTTTGGCTGAGAATCCAGGCCACGGGGTTCGGACACGTGGCACGTGGGTGTGACCTGTGCCTTAAGGGAGCAGGCCCGAACAACTTGGGGGGCTCTGGAGGGGAGGGCAGCCGTGTCTTGAGACGCAGACGGCAGCGGGCTGGTTTCCTGCCAGGCCCCAGGCGCCAGCAGCATCAACAGCAGCCGCGGCTCTGGACTCGGCTGAAGGTCACCTTCCAGCTAGGGTAAGTAGGGGACGAGGCGAGAGGCCTCCCTGAGGGGCAGCCCTCGTGGGCCTCAGCCGGTCCCCAGGGAGCCGGCGGTGCACCACTGCGGGATGCGCTGACCGCGCCTCACCAAGTCCCAGAGCGGGAACCTGAACTTGAAAGGACGGAGCCGGGATTTCCGCGTGGGCCGGTGGGCAGGCGCTGGCCTAGATGCCGGCGGTGCCTGCAGGACATGGCCAGCGTCTCGATGCCACCGACGGGCGATGGTGGATCTGCGGTGGTAAATCCTGTGTGTGTTTCAACCACGGTAACCGCCCGCTGCGAAAAATCCGCACACGTGTGTGGCTTTCCAGCCTGCCCCCCATTCAGCCAATGCTTCTCGGTCGATCACATCTCATATTGATCTGTCGTGGGAGGCTCCCCCCGTTGAAGTTCACGGGTTGCGGTTCCCAGATAGGCGATGTTCTGGCGGAGCTAAAACCAGGATTTGCTCCGAGTCTCCTCCCTCCCGCAGACACCGCTGAATTTTTACTGCGGTCTCGGGGACCACAAGAACGGCCGGTCCCCAGAGACGTAATTTTAGCTGGAAGTCGTGCATGCCTTCCAAACGCCTCTGATTTTTTTTAATTTTCAAAGTCCAGAGTGCTAACCATTACATCATGGGACCCGCTTGATTTTTTTAATTTTCAAACGCTGCTCACGAGAGACGTGATTTGGAGCCGCGACAGCCTCTGAGGCTCCGCAGGCGGCCCGTTTCCAGTCAGTGACCGCCAGGGCCGCGGCTGGAGGACACGGGGTCTCCCCCTGATGCTGGGGGCCCCTCGGCGGAGGCTGAGCAGAAACTGAGAGGGTTGGGTATTGTTAAACTCGACAAGGTTGGCTTCTCGATGTTTAACTCTCAAAAGCAAGATAATTTGATTTCAGATTTTTCTTTGGGCTCTAGTTCATGCGGGGACTTAATCTTTGAAATGCAGTGTCCCCCCGCTCAGGGTTCTGTTCAAACATGTGGAATTTCTGTGCGTTATTAATACGAGGATAGCATTTTGATGCTGCCGGGCAGAGGTGCCGTACAGCCTGGGACGTGCTGTGTTGGACGAGGTGACCAGACGTAACTGGGACGGGCAAGAGGAAGGAAGGTGAACGTCCGGCCTTGGGTATACAGTGGCTTGCCTTGAAGTAGATGAGGATTCTGTCCTGACCCGTTTCCCGGTTCTGAGCCCTCTGGGCCAGTTTTGAAGCCAGTACTTTGCGACCCCGGCTGTATATGTCAGAATCGGGCCGAGGGAAAAGGTCTTCTCAGGGTCCCCAAGCAAGAGGGGGTCAAGGTTAAAACTATTTACTCGGGATTTGAAGCGACACGCCCTATAGTTGAGCTCTGGGCCTCTTTCCAGCGCCCTGGGCCCTTGCTAAGGCCAGGCTCTCCGGCCCCCGGCTGGCCCTGACAGGGAAGGTTTCAAAATGCTCGTTCCCAGGCTGTCCCAGAGATGGGTGCAAGCTGGTCTGGGCCGCGGCCTCAGCTCAGCATCTGCGAGTGGGCGGCGAGGCCACCTGATGTTCGGCTCTGACGCTTCAGAGCGTTTCAGTGACGGAGGGGAAATGTGGGGTCCTTGTCCGCTTCCTCTCATCAGCGAGGGGCTCCCAAGAGACCTGACACGCGGTGCCTTACGGACGCTAGCCAGTGCACGACACTGTTGCCAGCTGACCCCGCGGGCCCCAGTTTTGACGCGTCAGGGAACAGTTCCTAATTATTCATGCCAGGATATGAGTCATCGCGGGTGAGAGACCTTTCCAATTAAGCCGCCATCCCTGTGATTATTCACCCTTGCCAGAGAGAGGGGGAGAGCGGCTGCTGCGAGAGGGGCCGGGAGGTGACACGCCGCGGGGACGGGGCAGGGCGCGGGGGAGCGTGTGCAGGCCGAAGCCTCTCGCCCAGCCTGCCTGGCTCTGCTTGGAGGGAGTCGAAGAGGCCCCACGAGCATCCGTGAGGATTTCCGCGGCGGGAAAAGTGGGGCTCGGGGTCACGGAGCATGGGCTCCGGCCCCGCTCTGTGCGTAACTAGGAAGTCACTTCATCTCACCAAACCTCGGGGTCCTCATCCCATTCCAGGAGTTAGACCCGCGTGGTCTCCCTGGGCGGTTTCGGGGGAAACATCCTGGAATGGTATGACCAGCTCTGACTCCATAAACGTAAAGCCTTGCTGTGGGTAAAGTTAGCGCCAACCGCCTTTGAGGACGTGCAAAGATCAAAAGCTGGGAAAGGATGAGCATCTCCATCGGGAAGGGACACGGGTCAGTAAACGGACCGGGTGGGCGAGCGTGAGAGAGAAGCTCAGCCTCGACGCACCCACGCGCGGGGAGCTTCTGGGCTCAGCCACACGAGACCGGACGGCGCCCAACAGTGTGCAGGACGTGGAAAAAATGACAAAAATGTGCTCCCACAGCAGGGAACAGCCCTGGACGGCAGCACGAGAAGCCGTCAGCAAGGCCACTTTCCAGGAAAGGGAGCGCCAGGCGCGAGCGAGGCTTCTGGCTGGATTCTCTCTGTACCTTCGGGATTTCACACCATGTGGATGTCAAAGGCTATTGAAGCAGGGAAGGAACCGTGGGAGATGGGGGGGGGGGGGGGGAAGAACTCTGGACTCCTGATGCTAGCGCTCCACTCTGCCCCTCCCCGCTCTGCCCCGCGGGAGTGCTGCCCCCGAGTCCCCGTCTGCTAGGAAGGTACCTGGGTGTCTGGCCGGCGGGCAGAGAGTAGCCCCCTCTCCCTCCAGCCAGCTAGCCGCGCTCCCACTCCTCCGGGCCGCGGCCGCCATGCCACACTCACGCCCGGTCCCCCACGGGCCACGCGGGGTTCATCACTACTCTATCTCTGGGCCCCCTCCCAGGCCGTGAGAGAGCCTGCCAGCCCCCAGGTCAGCGTCTGGAGGGGCTCGTCGGGGCGGCGGCCCCCGTGCCTTTGCAACTCCTGCCGGGGACACACCTTTCTGAGCCAGAGGCAGTCCCCCTGAAGGGGCACAGGACCGCAAGGGGGGAGCAAATGGCTGCAAGCACCCCAGAAATCAGAGACAGGGCCCACACAGAAGTGGCGGCCTGAGGCTCACCTCTCGCAGCTTCTCCTGGGCCTCGGCCAGCGCTGCTTGCTTCTCCTGAAGCTGGGCCAGGGCAACGTTCATCCGAATCCGCTTGGGCTCCACCACGCGGTACAGGCGCCCGTACAGCTGCGGGGAGACAGCCCGGCTGCGGAGGCCGCCCACCCGCTCCCCCGTCTGTGCCTGCGGGGCCTCCTTCCAGCTCCCACAGCCTCGCCCCTACCCCACGTGCACCCCGCTCACCTCCGTGGCCCGCGCCCGCTCACCTCCGTGGCCCGCGCCCGCTCACCTCCGTGGCCTGCATCCGCTCACCTCCGTGGCCTGCACCCGCTCACCTCCGTGGCCTGCACTCACCTCCATGGCCCGAGCCCGCTCACCTCCGTGGCCTGCACCCGCTCACCTCCGTGGCCTACACCCGCTCACCTCCGTGGCCTACACCCGCTCACCTCCGTGGCCCAAGCCCACTCACCTCGTTGGCCCGCACCCGCTCACCCTGGCGGCCCACACCCCGCTCACCTCCATGGCCCGCACCCACATGCACAGGGACTTGGCAGCGAGAGAGACTCGGCCGATGATGTCAGGCTGGAAGTCGGGCTGCGCGCAGTAGGCCCCAATCTTTTTCAGAACCTTGTCTGAGATATTGTCTTTATCAAAGTGGATCAGGGACTTGATGAAGTTCTGCTCCCCTGAGGGATGAAAACGGGAGGCCTCAGCCAGAAGGCCCGACCCTCCTTATCCAGGCTTCACCTCCACGGCCCAGGCACGGCCGTGTTCTTCCCGGGCTTGGCCCACCCGGCCTCATCCCGAGTTCGCCTGCTGACCTTGCTTCTGTCCCTGGAAACTCCAAGCCACCGGGACCCTCCCCAGTTTTCCTGGCCCCATCTGCCACCACTTTCCTTGGACACTCACAGCCAAACGTCCCTCCCGCCCAACACACACGCACACGTGCACATACACACGCACACGAATCACACGCACCCCCGCCACACACACACACGCACACACACACCATCACTTCTGTATACCTCACACTGACTTTTCAGGGTGGAGGTCCGCCACCTACGGCTTGCAGGCCTTATTCTACCAAGCCTCTGGTTTCGCATTTTCTGATTCTTGTCCTTTTGGGAGAGCCAAAAAGCATTCCTGCCCTTGGATTCTGAGATATATTCCTGTATCTTTACGATGATTTCCTTTTCTTTTTTTAAATTAAGAGGAGTTGTGTTTTGTTACCTACTAAAGAATCTGACTGCTAGTTACGTCTCCTCCTCCGTACCAGGCTCTACCTGCTCCTGAGTGTGGGAGGGACGCCTCGCTCATCTCTGTCTCCCCGAGCGCCTGGCGCACGGCGGACGGTAAGTGTGCGGTGAACGGCGTCGGTCGCACCGTGGCCCTCTAGCTTACCTAGCTGCCTCTTGGCCTCTGCCCACGTGGGCTCGTTGCCTCGAAGAATCATGACGGCCTGCATCACGATTTCCACTTGGGCGGGGGGCCGTCCGTAAGATTTGATCTCTCCTATATCCTTCTTGTTCAGGGACTCCAGGGCCTGGGCAAAGGGACTCACTTAAGGAGCAGGGCCCGAGGGGACTCAGGGAGCAGGACAGGGTCCAGCAGAGGCTGGCCCACCTCTTCCCACTTCCCTGGGCATCTGGAGGCCGAAGCAGACTGGTCCCATTCCCTTCCCGGGGCCTTCCCGCTCTGATACCCGCATGGCTTCCTCCAGGGCTGGCAAGGCCTCTTCTAGATCCTTCTGGGCATTGTCAGCCAACGCCTGGCACTTGACTTCCTCGATTGCGATCTTCTCACTATTGGCTGTGACCGCCTGGGGACCAAGAGGACTCATCTGGGCCTCGGGCAAAGGTAGGGGCAGTACTGGCGGGAAGGATGAACGTTTGAGGAGCAGTCTGTGTATCCCCCAACACGGTCAGGGAGGGCAACCTGGAAGCCCCTGCCTGCGGGCGCCGGTGGCGGCGGGCGCGTGGGGCGGTGCCAGGGTATGGGGCGGTGCCAGAGGAGGCGGGGGTGGGAGGGGCGTGGTGCAGGTGGGAGGGGGAGTGGGCGGTGAGTGGGCGGGGCCAGGGCGCCGGGGCCCGAGCACCTTCTGCTGCTCGTCCGCTTCTCGCTTCTGCTGCACGATGATGACCAGGTACTCCTCGCACTGTTTCTGGAACTCAGCCACCTTCTTCTTGGCGTCCTCCAGCTCCAGCGACATCACTTCCACCTTCTCTCTGGTCTCGTCGATCTTAAACAGTCCCGTCCGCAGCTTGTTGGCCTGGTCCAGCAGCTCCTGCCGCTTCTCTCCCAGCAGCCTGGGGCGCACAAGAGGAGGCAGTGCCTGGGGAGGCTGGGCCCCCGGAAAGGGGAGCACCCCGCATGGGTCCCCGTCTCCTTTTCTGTTGCCGCCGCCACCACCATGATGTGACGTTTCTGTGGCTTCCTGCCTGAATCATTGCTAACAGCTCCCCAGCTGTCTCCCTGCTTCACGACTCTCATCCCTCCGGTTTATTCCGCACACCACCGTCAAAGCACCTGTTACGGCTGTTATCCTCACACCCGCTCCCCACTCAGGGAGCTCCCACTGCTCCCCTCCCTGCCTCGAGCAGGGGCTGCCCCAAACCAGCAAACACCAGCCTGTCCCAGGGGGTGGCCACCCCTCATCTGCGCCCTGTTTCTCCCATGTGGGAAGGAATGTGGGCTCAGACGATTTCTGATTTTTAAAGAAAACCTGAAAATCTGGATTTTACTAAGCCTCCTGCGTTAAATGTTAGCAACTCACTCAAAAAGTTTTCGACACTGTACAGGCCCAGAACCCCCCCTCCAAAAAATGTATGCAGGATTGTTTTCTGAACTAAGTGAGAAAATATCCGCGAAGGGCTGAGCGCAGTGACTGGCCACCGGTCACCCAGGTACCCAGGGAAGGCAAGGGCTTTCTTTTGCTAATGGCGGGACTGCAAGCGCCTGGAATAGCGCACCGCACGTAGTATACGCTCAGAAAGTACATTAAGTGGATGAGTAAATGCAGGTGATCGTTATTATGACAAATGGGTTTTTCTTTGCCTTGATCAAAATACCACATCCAATCAATGAGGTGGATTTTCTTTTATATTTGTCTTAGATCTTTCAAAGCAATTATTATGTTGTGCACGTAAAAAGGCACTCAATACAACTTAAGAAATGAATATATGATTCTCGAGAATGGTGCGAAGCCTAGGAGAGGTTGGAGAGGAGAGGACCCGTCTGTCTCGTGGGCGTACACGGTGCCATCACCGCTACTGCGCTTGGAGAAAGAAACATCATCCCAGAAAATGAGGACAGAGCAGAGAGGGGGTGGAGAGGAGCCCTGGCCCGAGGGCTCTGAGATGCGAACCCCGGCTCTCTCTCACCGCCCCCCACCTGGGTGGAACGAGACCCCCGCATCTCGGCCTCTCCCCCTACCCCGAGGCGCCTGGCTCCTTGGCCCCCGGGGCCGGCTCCGGATATGTCCCGCCCCATCGTGTCACCGAGCTCCCCGGGCCTCCCTGCCCTCCACGCCCCTGCGCACCTCTTGTACCCGGACACGAGCTCCAGGTAGTTGGTGGGCGTGACGTAGTTGTGTCTTCGCAGCTCCAGCAGCATCTTCTGGGAGTACTGTGCCACCGACCAGTGCATGGTGACGAAGATCTTGGCCACCTTCCTGTGGATCTGAGGTCCGGGGGGAAGGACGGAAGACCGGGAGTGAGGGCGGGTGGAGGAGGGACGCAGAAGGGAGCCCGGGGCGGGATGCCGGGGGGGGGGGGCGCTCACCTTCTCCTGCGTCCCCAGGTCCACCCCCACGAGGTACTTCTCGGCCACCTCCAGCAGGGCCTCTCGGGGCCACTCTGAGAACCAGTTGATAGTCGTGCAGTTCACCAAGGCCGGGTACTGGCGGATCCAGTTCCTGGGAGGGGTTTTGAGAGGCAGTGAAGCCCCTTTGTGGAGGCAGGCGGCCCCCACTCCCGGCCTCCATAGGGTCCATCGGCTTTCCAGGAGCCTAAGTGTCCCATCCCCGTGCTCCTGCGTTTCCTGGTCCCGGTCCCGCTCCCCTCAGGTCCAGCTCAGTGCAGCACTTAGGAGCGGGTTCTGGTTCTAGCTGTGGGTCTCGGGCAGGTGCGCTAACCCTTCCAACATCAGTTTCCTCGTCCCTAAAATGGGAGTAATGGGGGGCGCCCACGGGGCTCCGTCGGTGGAACATCCAACCCTTGATTTCCGCTCAGGTCACGATCTTGGGGTCATGGGATCGAACCCCGCCTCAGGGTCTGCGCTCAGGGGGAGTCTGCTTGAGATTCTCTCTCCCTCTGTCTCTCCCCCCACTCGCTCTCTCTCTCTCCCCCCACTCGCTCTCTCTCTCTCAAAAGTAAATACATAAGGGACGCCTGGGTGGCTCAGTCGGTTAAGCGTCTGCCTTCGGCTCAGGTCATGATCCCGGGGTCCTGGGATCGAGTCCCGCATCGGGCTCCCAGCTCAGTGGGGAGCCTGCTTCTCCCTCGGCCTGCCACTCCCCCTGCTTGTGCTTGCCCTCCTTCTCTCTCTCTCACTGTCAAATAAATAAAATCTTTAAAAAAAAAAAAGTAAATACATAAAATCTTAAAAAAATAAAATAAAATGGGACTAACAGGAACACAAACCCGGGTTGTTACTAAATTCAATGCGGTGACATGTGTAAAGGGTGTGGCGTAGCGCCCGGTGTGCGGAAAATAGCCTACGTGCCACAGGCACTAGAGCAAACAGCGTGGGGGCCCAAAACACCTCCGCCTGCAATTCTCCGTCTCCCTCCTCCTTCCCACTGCCCTTAAAAATCGAGTCACGCCAAGAATGGATCGACAAAACATGCTACATACACATAATGGACTATTATTCTGCCTTAAAAAAGGAAATTTGGAGGCTTTGAGATGTGTTACAATACGGGTAAACCTAGAGGACACGATGCCGAGGGAGCTAAGCCAGACGCAAAAAGACAAACACGGTGTGATTCCACTTGTAGGAGATATCTAGAGTAGTCGCTCGCGGAAACACAAAGGGGCCGGTGGTTGCCAGGGGCTGGGGCCCGGAGGAAATGGGGAATTATTCAGTGGGCATAGAGTTTCAACTTTGCAAGATGAGAAAGTTCTAGAAATCTGGTGCACAACGCTGTGAATATGCTTAACCATACTAAGCAGGACACTTGCAAAATGGTTACGATGGTAAATTTTGACGTTATTTTGTTTTTGTAAAATGACAACTAAAAATTTAAAAACGAAACAGAAGGCGACAACAGGACACTCTAGTCATACCGAAAGGGAGGGGACACCTCCTCTGTAAGCAGCAGGCACTGGGGACAGAAGGCAAGGTCTAGGGAAAGGAGCCAGCCAATGGGGGGGGAGGGGAGAACAGGGGCTGTTGAGGAGACTCGCTCCCGGAAGGCAGGGGGGCCGGGACAGAGCGGGGGGGGGGGGGGGGGTTAGGAGGGTATCACAGGGGTCACCTGAAGGGGTCGCCCACGGGGCTGAGGCAGAGAATGATGTGCAGGTTGTTGCGCACGCGCTCAATGAGGTAGGCGAAGAGGCTGTCGGAGGACTGGGACACCTGCTCGGCCTTGGCCTGCTCCGTGATGTGCACCTGAATCTGCACACAAGCCACGCGGCTCGCAGGGCTGGCAGCTCCCACGGCACAGCCCCAGGGGGCGGGGCCCCTGCCGGCACCCAATGCGGGGGAAGGGTGGGCAGAGGGGCGCAGAGGGGTGGAGGGGGTGGCAGGGCTCGTACCTCTTCGAATTCATCAGCCTTGTAGAGATTGGGGACCTCCCCTGAGCTCAGGATGTTGTTGATGTCCTCCAGGAACGACTCGTGGGCGATCTGAGTGTCCACAAAAAGGAAGGACGTGGCCTTGAGCTCCACTCCTGCCTGGTGGTACAGGCGCTTGATATCTGGGCCGGAGGAGGGGAGGAGGAAGAGGGCACAGGCGGGCGTCAGACGCACCAGCCTGTCCCTTGTTCCCCTTCCTGTGCCCCCTGGCCTGCAACCCATACATCGCACCACCCTCCGCCCACCGGGCCTGGGGGGCCCACCACCGGCCTCCATCGCTCCCCGCTCTTGTCTCGCAGGAAGGCGGGCATCTGACCTTTCACGCCAGCCCCCAGCCCGCCCCGGGTTCGGACGCCCAGCCGCACCTTCTCGGAACTCCTGCTTGCGATAATGCTTGGTGACCTCGATCTGGAAGGTGATGTACTCGCAGATGGAGGAGGCCAGGCGGGCCAGACTCTGGCGCCCGCTGCCCCCGATGCCCACCAAGAGCATGTTGCCCCGAGGCTGTCCGATGACCCGCACGATCCGCGTGACTGGGGGGGGGACCCGGGCATGAGGCGGTGGAGCCACCTGGGGGGGGGGGCGGACCCCGGGGCCCTAAGCTGGAGACCGGGCGCCTGAGACTGAAGGACTCGGCCCGAGAAGTGTGGGGAGAGGCCGGGGCCTGGGGTACTTTGAGCAGCCGCCCCTGGGGAGGACAAGCACTCCGGGGCCCAAGAGGAAGGCGCCTTCCCGGACGTGCTCGTGCTCGGGAACGGCCCGCCCTCAGGGTACCAGCAGGGACGGGAGGAGGGGCTGGCTGCTCACTGTGCTCGATGGCCTCTCGGAAGAGCACCAGCTGCATGGGCACCACCGTGGGGGACAGATTGTACTCGCGGAGCGCCGTCTCCATGGCCGCCTTCAGGGCCGCCAGGTCGGTCAGGTCCTCGTACACCTTGGGCTCCCTCATGAAGTCCCCTGGGCCGGGGCAGTGGGGCTCAGACCTCCGGGGGCCGGCCCCGGCCCTCCTCCCCCACCCGCAGCCCCAGCGGCCGCGGCACCGGCTCACCGAAGATGGGAGAACGCTTGCTGGGACAAAGATTATGAAACGTGAGGTCAAAGAAGGAGCCAAGCTTGTCGCTGATGATGCTCACGAAGGCCTCCATGTCCGCCGCGTCCACCAGCCGGTCTGAGAAGACTCTGTCAGGAAGGAGGGGGCTGAGTCCCCGGGAAGGCAGGAGACAGGACCCCGCGGCAGGGGCTGGGCGCCAGGCTCGGGAGGCCTACTATGTCTGGCGTCTGTCCGGGGTGTCTGTCTGGCCTTGGGCAGGGCACAGGCATCTCACCTGAAACACTCGTGGATCCAGAGCCGTGTGATGCTGGTCTTGGTGTCGTGGAAGTCCTTGTTGGCCCTGAGCATGCCCTGGAACACCTGCGGAAGGGGCGTGGCCAGCGGGCAGCGGAGGCACCTGGGGCGGGGGCGCGGGGGCTGGGAGGGCCCGTGGGCCAGAGCGGGGGCCGGGGCGGGGGGGGGGGGGGGGGGGGGGGCAGCCGGGCTGGGAGGGCCGAGGCCCGAGGCTCACCTTGGAGATGTCCCGCAGGTTGAAGAGGTAGTGGATCTTGGCGGGCGTGGGCAGGAAGCGCTGCACCACCGTGTTGTACACGTCCAGGGTCGCCTCCGTCACCACGTTGCCGATGGGCTTCACTTCCTCCTCGAAGTCCTGCAGCTTTTGGTTGATCATGGTGCCAAATATCCGGATGATCTGGGACTCCTAGGGACAGGCCCTCACGCTCACCTTGGCCGGCTCCTGGCTCGCCTGCCTGCGCCAGGACCCCGGGGAGGCGGCTGACTTTAAAGGGGCACCAAAACCCCCCCACGAAGTCGAGCGCAATAATGTGTTCGTGCAATATTCAAAAACCAGAATGACTGCAGGCTCTGCACGGTGAACAAATACCAACATCTTAAATAGGCATGGGTCAGGATTGCTGCCGGTTCCTTTCGCCTCGGGCTCCAATACCTCCCGGCAATGCACGGCGCCTATCTTGTACATTTACGTAAAACTGTGGTGTTTGTTCATCGTCAATGTTTGGCATCGGCTTCTTTAATATTGCATTCAAATATGCTTTATCTTGATCACTGAGGCTTTGGGGCGCCCCTGAGGGCCTCACTCAGCTTCCCGAATCCGGGCGCTGCTCTTGGCTGTCGGCTGTCCGATCCACCTTCCTCGGTCTACTCGGGCCCCCTGAGCTCTCTGCCCCCCGCCCCCGTCAGGCTTCTCATTCCGCAAGCCCCAGCTACACTTGCCTCCTGCTGTCCTTGGAGCTCAGGAAAAGCTAGGGCTCCCACAATAGCGGCCCCCTCCCTACGTGACGGCCCCCGCACGCACCTCTGCTCGGGGGTCCCCCAACCCTCCTCGATCTGCCCCCTTGTTCTCTGGGACACGGTCGGTTTTGCCCCTTACAGCACCCCGCCCCGGGCCCCCGTTATGCCCTCACTGTGGGGAAGGTCATGTTGATGATGTTGAAGCGACTCTGGAGCCTGGGGGAGATGACAGTCCGTCCGCCCCCAGGGGGGCCCATGGCAGCCATCAGGAACATGTCCTGGGGAACAGAGACAGGACGGGGTGGGACAGGTGGGAGAGGGAAGAGACGAGGCACGGGAGGAGGGGAGTAAAGGGAGTGAGGATGGACGGGGAGAGGGCCCGGGACAGAATGAGAAGGAACAAATGGGAAATCAGGACACAGGGAAGGTAGAACGGAAGGAAGGGATCGGGGCCATTTCCTTGAGAATGAGCAAAGTGACGTGTTTGTTTTCATTTCATTATGATCCATGTACCAAAAATAGAAACTACAGGTCAGTGCAAGAACATTTCCAGACTCTTCTTTTCCTTTTTTTTTTTTAGACTCTTCTTTTCCTTTTGCATGTGTGTGTATGTGTGCATGCACGCGTGTGCCTGTTTTCTTTCCCAGAAACAAGAATGCACCAAGTGTTAGTAGAGTTTCTGGGGGCTGGAAGGACGGGCACCCCAGCAATGAGGATGGAAGGGTTGCTGCCCATCGATTTGGGAGAAAGAAACCAACAAGATGCTTAGAATCCCGTGGGCACAGAGCCCGCCTGGAGGGAGACGCCGGGGTGGGGGGGGGGGGGAACGCAGGGAGGCGGGACTGGCGTCAGCGACCCTGGGCACCCGGGCCCATCCGAGCGGCGGCGGGGTTGGCATGAGAGCGGGGGGCGCAGCGGACGTGGGAGCACGGGCCCGAGGTGCCGACCGTTCAGGAGCTGGCTGCGTGGGTGCAGAGGGGTACGGGAGGCCGGGACTCCTTCCCGGGGTCCCCAGGGAGTAGGGGCTGAACCTCCGTGAAAGGGAGCAACCTCTCGGGAGTCTTACCCGAATGTACTTGATGGTCTGCTTGGTGCGGTCGTACCAGAAGCCGTAGTCGATCCAAAGGCGGATCAGCTCCAGTGGGGGCTGGGACCCGAACGTGTCCTTCGCGGGCATGTTTAGGTCATCCATAAAGGTGATCATGCTCTTGCCCCCGAACGGCACGTACACGCCCTTGGTTCGCTTCTCCACCCTGCTCTCGATGATGCTCTGCACGTTGTTGGACGTGGTCTGGCGGAAGAGACGCGGCGTGAACGCCGGGGTCCCCCCGGAGAGACACGTGGCTCGAGGGGCGGAAGCCCGGGCCCCGCGGCGCACCTGCGCGGACATGTTGACGATGAGCACGGACCACCGGCCGGAAGGCAAGGACTGCAGCACGCTCTGGGCGATGGACGTCTTTCCAGTACCCACGGGACCCACCAGCAGGACGGGGTTCTGGCTGGCCACCAGGGCACTCACCAAATAGTTGTAGCGCACGGTGTCCACCGTGGGCACCATGATCTTATAGAAGGGGGAGCTGGGGAGCAAAGGCAGCCTTGGCCAAGGGCCCCGGGCTGCTCCTTCCCGACTCCGGCTTCCCTCCGCCTCCCTCCCACGTCACCCGCCCGGGCTCCTGAGGGGCCTGGAGATCGGCTGTCCTGCCTCCTCCTTAGGGACCCTGTCCCAGGCCCTCCAGATCCCAGTCCCCACATTCCAGAGGCGCCCCCGTCTGCGGACCCCCCCTCCCTCCCTTCCACAGCTCACTTTCACTTCTGGCCCCATCTCCCAGCAACCGCGGCCCTAGGCCCTGCTCTCACTTGGGAGGGTAGCGCCAACTCTTAGGGAGTTTGTCCTCAAATGACGTCCAGTTCCGCATCTTGGGGTCCACGAAGTACTCGTACACCGTGTCCTAAGGAGGGGAGGCGTGTGAGGCTCCCGTGTCAGCTCCCTCCGCCGCCGGAAGTGCTCACAGGCCGCGGGGGGGGGAGGGGGGGAACAATCCAGCTGGCGGGTCCGAGGGTCCCGACCTTATTGGGAAAGGAGCCCTCGATCTCTCGGAGGTAGCTGTCGATCTTCTTGCGTCCCTCCTCGTCCACGGACGCGCACACGGACCAAATCATGCTGAACACAAAGGTCAGCTCCACCATGGAGACGTAGTTTTCCCCGTCGGCGGGGTTCACCTGGACAGATGAGAAGGGGAAATAGTCTCGTCGTACAAGAGATGGACGGGGCACTGATGCCGGCAGATCGCCACAAAGGCCTGGAGTTCGCCGGCCTTCCTGGCTCCGTGCGGGAAACCATGCGGTTGTAGGTAAACCTCCATCTAACACAGGGAGATACGCCCGAAACTTCGCCCGAAACTTCACCCGAAACTTCCGAAGCCCGGCCTTTGCCCCGAGCCTCGTCTCCACTACGTCACGAAGACGTGGCATCGGGGCGCCTGGGTGGCTCCGTCGGTGAAACATCTGACCCTTGATGTCCGCTCAGGTCATGATCTCGGGGTCCTGAGATCGAGCCCCGCGTCGGGCTCTGAGCTCAGCGGGGAGTCTCTCCCTCTCCCTCTTTCTCTGCCCCTCCCCCCACTCGCTCTCCCGCTCAAATAAAGAAAATCTTAAAAAAAAAAAGAGAAAGAGGAGGAGGAAGATGACACAGAAGTGATTCAAGCACACCACGTGTACCCTGAGCAAGGGCCAAGGGCGCTCAAGGACACAGGTCCAGGGGCATTCACGGTGACTTCTTCGTAAGTGCCAAAAATCAGAGCTGACCCACACGTCCACCAGGAGAGGGATGGAAAAACAGTACGCCGTGTTCTGCGGCGGGGTGGCGTGCAAGGGTTCAAAGCAATGAAGTTAAGCTACACGCAGCAGTACAGAACTCAAAACTGTACCGGTGCTTAGTAAGTATATTGTGATACCTAACAGGATACGGGGTTGTTGTTTAAGATTTTTATTTATCGTGTTGTATGAAAGGAGAGAAAGTTAGCACTCCTCTTGACAAGGATGGAAGAGGCCCTCGGGCCTGACAACACACATACGGTTAAGATTTTTATTTATTGGGGCGCCTGGGTGGCTCAGTGGGTTAAAGCCTCTCCCTTCGGCTCAGGTCATGATCTCAGGGTCCTGGGATCGAATCCCTCATCGGGCTCTCTGCTCGGCGGGGAGCCTGCTTCCCCCCCCTCTCTCTGCCTGCCTCTCTGCCTACTTGTGATCTCTTTCTCTGTCAAATAAATAAAATCTTTAAAAAAAAAGATTTTTATTTATTTATGACAGAGAGAGACACAGCAAGAGAGGGAACACAAGCAGGGGGAGGGGGAGAGGGAGACGCAGGCTCCCCACCAAGCAGAGAGCCCGACATGGGGCTCGACCCCAGGACCCTGAGATCATGACCTGAGCCATAGGCTCAATGTGAAAATTTCTAAAACCCCATCATCAGATTAGACTGGGAGCCCCTTCCAGTAGATATGGTATTCCAAGGCCTTCCATATACCAAAATTTAATAGATATTTTTTGAAAGGACAGAGAAATGAGGAACCAAATGAACCACCCTCAGCTCCCAAACTACGGTAGGAAATGAGCAGGAGGCTTCGCCGTGCACCGTAAGCGACCGGGAGTCCTGAGTCCGTCATCCTGCCTCGCGTGGACATGCGCCCCACACAGCACTGTGGTCCCTGAGGCCACCCCTCGGGGCCCCTGCTCCACTCGCGCCTGGGTTCAAACTGGGTGTCGGACACACAGCTGCGCTTGGGGTGTCCCCGCGGGGCGGCGAGCCCGGCCCGTCCTGGTGCCGCCGCGGCCGCCCTCACCCCATTCTCTGGCGTGGCCAGGGCCGCGTACAGCTTGCAAAGGGAGACTATCCCGCTGTATTCAGGGAGGGGCACCAGCTCGTTGCAGTAGTCCTTCTTGAAGGCCAGCATCTTGTTAATGAACTTGTCGAACATGCGCTGGAGGGGCTCCATCTCGCCCTGCAGCCCAACGACAAGGGGCTCTGCCTCTGCGCTCCCGCCGCCCCGCGGGCCCCGCCGCCTGCTCCCCCCTCCTCAGCTCCCTCGTACCTTTGGCCTCTTCTCCAGCCAGGACTGCACGTAGGGCTTCCAGCCCAGGTCCGTGTAGTCCGTGTAGACCATCCCGCAGCGGGACACGGTGGCAGGAGACGCCACGGCCAAGTTCTCCACCTCGAACAGGAGAGACACCTGGGGAGACACTTGGTCAGGGCTCCGTCTCTCCTGCCACCTGACCCCCGTGGGGAGAAACACGCGGCACCCCGATGTCCCCAAGTGTCCCTGTCCCAGCACTGAGTGCGACACAATGCACCAAGACAAGAGGTTTACAAAGGACTTGCTTTTAAAAAAGAATTTAGGGCTTATTCGAGGTGAAGCTAATGGAAAACCCCTCTCTTGCTCGCACTGAGTGGATGGGAAAGGGTGGGCGTTGCGGCCGGTGAATCCGGGGCCCTGGGCGGGCGCAGGGGGGAGGCGGTCCCAGAGTCCCAGAGGTGGGGGGGTGGGGGGGGAGGTGGGGGGGGAGGGCCGACAGTGCGCAGGGCTCCCGGCCAGCCGTTGCTCCCCACGCCCACGGTTTACCCGACACTCTCCCCCTGGACACGGGTCTCCCTGAACCCGGCATCCTCCTCCTCACCTCTCCCACTGAAGCTCCTCATCTGGGGACCCCCCCAGCCCCCCCCACCGGGTTGGCACCTGCTCAGGCATCGCGATGCGCTCCCCGTTGATGAGGGTCAGGACTTTGTTGTCGTCCATGACCGAGTTCATGCTCTCGACCCACAGCGTATCCACGGGGCCGTCGAAAAGGATCCACTTCTCGTCCGGCTTCTCATCTTGGTAGGAGGACGGTCAGGAAGCTAGAACCTTCTCCCCAGACCTCCCCTCACGCTCTGCTCCTCGGAGATGCGGGGACACACCAGCATGGCATTTTCCTCCCAAACAGGGCTTTCCGCCCCCCAGGCTGCCGGCCCCTCCCCCGTGGCGCGGGCACCTGCGCACGCCGTCCGCATGACGCTGGACAGGACGCCGTCCGTCCACTCGTTCGTGCTGAGGTCGTACTCCCCGTACAGCTCCCCCAGGGACAACGCCTTCGGGTTCAAGGGGAACTCCTAAAGGGACACAGAGATCTCCGTTTACGCCCAGGTCCGCCCGTGTGTCCAGGTGTCTGGACTTGCCCTCGGTCTCCGGTCTCTCCCAGGTGCCCTCGGGCCCAGCCCCGCCGTCTGGGGCAGGCGCGTCCCCGTCGCCAGTCCGCACCCGGACCATGTTGAAGTTGGGCTCTCCGGCGCGGCACAGCGAGGACAGGGAGGCCTGGAGGATCCGCCACGAGGCGGTCTTGCCGCTGCCCGTGCAGCCCACGATCATGGTGGAGTGGCGGGAGTTCTTGGTCTCGTACAGCTGGATGACCTTGGTCAGGGTGAACAGCGTGCTCTGCAGGCCCATGTCTCGGATCTCCTGCTCGATGGTGTCCCGCAGCTGAGGGGTGACAGACGGCTCCCGTAAACCCCGCCGGTGGCTGGGGTGGGGGGTGGGGCCAGGGGCGCCGGGGGCCCGCGCTCCGGTCATCGTTCTCTCAGGAGCCAGCTGGCCGCTGCAGAGCTGCAAGGCTGGGCTCCGGGGTCAGCCAGCCGGGGACCCTGAGGAAGGGGCTGCTCTGGGCCTCAGTGTCCCCCCTGCTAAATGGGAGCGATGAGGGCGCTTTCCTAGGCAGGCTAACCTGCTTTCACCCCCTCCCCCCGCCAAGAATTCTTCCTTTCTTTCCAGGGATGTATTTGCAAAAACATATTTCTAACTAACATTGTAAGAGTTTCAAGGGAGAAGGATCATTCCTTCTGGGGTATCTGAACCAGCATTCCCCCAGAGAAGAAAATTCCTATAGAACTTTCTAGAATTTCTGGAACTTCCTAGCATCCTCCTGCCCACCGCTTCCATGCCTCTGCTCTGACACGGCAGTGGGGCCGGTGGGTGCAGAGAAGGCAGGAAGGGCTCTGAGGGCTCCAGAGAGGCAGAGACCCGCCGCATCGGGGGGGGGGGGGGTGCGGCCAGAGAGTGGCTGGAGTGTCTGAACAGGTCGAGGTCGTTCCGTAGACAAGGAGGCCCAGAGAGGGCGGCCGCCGCGCAGTCACAGCCCGTGGATGCAGAACAAGGCCCGGAAGCCGAGCGCCGGGCTCCACGCATGGGTGAGGTCGGCGGGAGGAGTGAGGACGAGTACCTTGCCATAGTCAATGACGGGCAGCTCGATGTTGGGGAACAGGTCTTGCACGATGGCGTTGAAGAGCGGCACATCAACGGAGGTGAGCTTGGCGATGTTCATGTCTCGCATTGAGAGCAGCAAAACCTGGCCGGGAAACGAGGGGGCCTGCGGGCGGAGGAGCCAGGCCCTGGGCACGCCCTCGGCCCCCCTCCCCATCCACAGGGTCGAAGGGTAGGAGGCAAGAACAATGCAGACAGACGGGCGAGCGAGGTGATGCAGGGGACAGGCCACGGGGAGGGGTCCCAGTCCAGGGAGAGGAGCCGAAAGCTTCAGTGGAGGCGGGTAGGACCGGTGGCCCTGGAGGTCGGGGCCCAAGGGCCGTGTCCGCCATCTACCTCTTCGTCGGACAAGTCCAGCTGCACGCGACGCTTCTTGCCCGCGTAGCGCAGGAGGGAGGTGAGGGCGCGCAGGCCGAAATCGTAATGGTCCTGCTTGGACAGCTGCTGCACAGCCAGCGAGTAGAGCGTGTACACCTTCTTAGCCAGAATCTGGGGAAGGAAAACCCAGGAGGGAACCGCGGCCTCGCGCAGGGACAGTGACAGACGCACGCCGGGCTGGGCTCTGGGGACGATCCTAACGAGAGGACGTTGGGAATGGTGTCGCCACAGATGAGAGACCTCCCAGGGTGGGGGGCTCCACACCCTCCTGACCGCAGCCCACATCCCTCGGCGGTCTCTCTGTCCGGGGACTCCTCATGGAAGGGACGTCAGAGCCTTGGCGACATACCTTGCAGTTGCCAAAGCCCTCCCCGAAGAGGATGATCTCCGCGATAAGGGTGGAATCAGGCACCACCATGGCAATGGGACGGAACATGGATTTCAGGTTATCCGGCAGCTCTGTACGACCAGCATAGCCTGGAAGACGGCACCATCTATTTAGAACCCAGACTGTTCTCCGAGGACCCCCTGCCCATTCTTAGCCCCATTCTCCCCGACCCTGGTTCGCCCTTTCCTGGTCTCTCCGCAGACCCTTCCCCCAGCCGTTCCCGGGGACCGGGAATGACACAGCCCAGTCCCTGCATTCCGGGGAGAGTCCCCCTTCCTGCAAACGGGATGGCACACAGACGGGGACCTGGGGAGCTGGCCCAGCCAGAGAAGACGGCAGAGTATCCCAAAGGACTGGGGGCACGCGTAGAGACACAGCGGTTATTGACCCGGTTGGGGCGGACAGTAAGACTGCCTCCCCTTCTCCCAGAAAGCTGGGTGTTTCTCTTCCTCTCTCGCTGCGCCGTCTTTCACTGCCTTCCCTTGGGCTGAACGCGCTGGCCCGGGAGGGGGCGGACGGCTAGCTGCCCTGGCCACACGCCCGCCCCGTACCGGGGTTCATGGTGATGAAGATGCCACACGACCACACCAGGTTTATTTCAAAGCCCTCGAAGTAGAAGCGGGTGAGGCTGGCGGCCAGGGCGGACAGGATGGACAGGATCTGCTGGGCCACCACGGACAGCACCTCCACATTGATGCGGTTAAACTCGTCGAAGCAGCCCCAGGCGCCGGTCTGTGGGGGGCGGGCAGAGTCTCTGGGGGCCAGAGCAGCACCCGCCCCTCCAGCAGGGAGCCCCGAGGAGCTGGGGTGGGCACCCCTCCGCCTGAAATGTCCTGACAGGTGTGGCGGTCTCCAGAGGGCGTGTGCCGTCTGGGCGAGGGTGGGGGCAGCGTAGCCTGGGGCCAGTCCCTGCCCACAGCTTTCCAGCCCACAGGACAACCTCGGGGACAACCTCGGAGAGTGTCAGAGCCGGCACAGGTTGGGCAGAAACCCGGGGAGGGAAGTTGTGAGCACGGAGGCCTGTGACCTCTACTGATATCTATATGTACGTGACCTCGTTGAGCCCTTACGTCATCTTCTGAGTTTTCAAATAAGCAAAAACGAAGCTCGGGCAAAGCTCGGGGCGGCGCAGGGGTTTCCGCGATCGATCGTAAGCTCCGAGGGCGGGGAGTGCTGTACATTACGAAGCCGGGAACTGGACCGGGCTTCAGCCGACCTTCTGGGACTGGGAGGGGGTGGCGGGGTGGGGGGGGGGTACAGACCTGGGCCAGGCCCGAGTACATCCTGCCCATGGACTTGTAGTCCAGGCCCTCGGAGCAGTTGACCACGATGACGTATATGCCGAGGGCCTTGCCCAGGTCCTTGACGGTCTCCGTCTTCCCCGTGCCCGCTGGGCCTTTGGGGGAGCCCCCCCGGTGCAGGTGCAGAGCGGTGGTCAGAGTCATGTAACACCTGAGGATCCAGGGCGCGACCCAAGTCGGACTCCTGCAAACCACCCCCAGCAGCTGCTGCCCCCGGCCTGCCACCCTGTCACCGCGCCGGCCACCTGTCCGTCAGTGGGGTGATGACCAGCCGGCCGGAGTTCCCCAAGTACTCGTAGTTGTACTGGAACTGCGTGTTGGTCTGGCGGATCAAGCAGTCGTCCAGATCCTGGGGCACCGGGCAGAGGAAGGGAGAGGCGGGGCGGGGGGGGAGGGAGGACGGTGGGGGGGTGATGTCGCAGTTAGAAGACCAGGGTTCTGCCCAGATGGTGGAGGGAAGGGTCTACGACCCCACAGAAGGTGGGATTCAGGCTGCATGACCCCCCATGGCCTTCCTGGGCCCGATCAAGCGCCCCCCTCAGTGAGCTGCGCTCCATCGTCGTCGAGAGCCCAGACTGAGCGCGGAACCAGCCCGGACCGCGGCGCCGGGAGGGCGTGGGTGGGAGCGCGGGCCACGCACCTTCTCCCAGTAGAAGCGCAGCTGGCTGAGCCAGTCGAAGGAGCTGACGTCCGTGAGGCCGGACTTATAGAGCCTCTCCAGCACGTCCCGGGCGTGCACTTCGATCGTCACCAGCGCCACGATCTTCAGACGCACGATTTTGGTCAGGTTCCCCCTGATGGCTTCCGAGTACTTGTTCAGGACAGATACCTGCGGGACGAGGCGGCGGGGAAGCCAACGGAGGGGGCGAGGCCAGCAAACCCCGACCGCGCCTCGCCCCGGCCTCACCCGGCTTCCAGCCCCGACGCCCCTCCCGACCCCCCGAAACTCCGGACCCGCAGCCTTTCCAGGCCCCCCGGACGTCCCTCACGGGACTTCCGCCGCAAAGCACCCTTGCTGTGACCCTGACCCGGACCCCAGCATTCCCCCCCTCAAGGCCCCCCAGGCCCACCCCACACCAGGAGGGCTCCCGACCTGCTTCTTCTTCATGACCTTGAGGATTTTCTTGTCCCCTCGCTCCTTAGCTGTCAGCAGGCACTTGGTGACGTCGGCCGTCCACTGGATCTGACTGGCCGTGATCACCACCTGGGGCGCATGCAGAGGCTGGATCCGCGGGCCGCGCTCGCAGCCCAGGCCGCACCGCCCAGCCTCTTCCTGGCCCGGGCGCTACTGCCCCCTCGGCCCGCTCGCTCTGCGGGATGGGGTTCAGGCCCGCGGGCAGGAGCTAAGGGTCCAGCACGCAGGGCAGCAAGGCCTTTGCCCAGAACGGGGGGGGGGGGGGGCAAGAACCCTGCGTCTGATTGCTGACACTCGAGATTCTGTCCCGACCTTTGCGGTGCCCTCTCAGCTCTTTCCTGCTCCCTCGTTTCCACCGAGCCCGGCTCACCTGGCCAGGCCACTCCTTCACCCACTTGTCCCTCTTGTTCAGAAACTTCTTGAGGGCCAGGCGACAGTTCCGGAGCAGGTCCCGTAGGGTCACCCTCATGGTCCGCTCCACATCACCAAGCCAGGACTGGGGGTGGGGCGGGAGGTGACCGGGCTGAACGGCCAGGCCTCGGGACCAGAGACGAGCGTCCCCAGAGGGCAGGGGCTTAGGGGGTGGGACTCTAGGTCCTTGCGCCCAGGAGATGAACAGGAGCTGGGCAGCAGTTGGCTCGGGCCCCGGAGGGAAATGGAGGCACGGGGGCAGACGGTCTGCTTTTCAGGTTCAGGGGAGGGGGCAGAGGTTTCACAATGGCAGGTGGGCCCCTTCCCGGAGATGCTGTCTCCTCACAGAGCCAAGCACACTGTCCAAGGGGAAGAGGATCAGCTCGGCTCTTGGCCCCTCGCCACTACTCACCTCCACGGGCCCTTCCAGGAGGACCGGGTGGAGGAAGTCGACGTACTCGCCGTCACCCGAGAACATTCCCACGGCTTCCCACTTGCTGCTGGGTCCCCCAACCTGTAAAAACAGGAGGTTCAGAATGGTCTGGCCCACAGAGGTCCTTGGGCCCTTCGAGGGGAGTCTCCACTGCTCTTCCTTGACCCCAATAATACCAAGTCTAAACAGTTCTGTCCCAGATAATGCGGAATCATTCATATCCCCCTCCTGCTGGGAGGCCATGGTCCCCTCCAAGCCCCCGAATCCCTTGACGTTGCCATTCCCCCCTCCCCCCACGCCCTCCACCCCCTCCCGGCCAGCTCGGCTGACCTTCTGCATTCTCAGCAATTTGATGTTGTCAAAGCATTTTTTGAGGTGCGGCTGCACAGCCTCCGGGTTGCGGGACTGGCCCAGAATCTCCAGGAGGTCATCATTGGACAGGAAGTAGAAGCGGGGGAAGACGTGGCGCTTGGTCTCCAGGTACATGTCCAGAGACTTCTGGATGTCTTCCAGAACCGTGTTCATTTCCATCAGCGTGTCCAGGAGGCCTGGGAGAAGAGCAACGAAGGACACTTGAGGACCCTCTACTGGGAGCGGATCTGAGCGCGCCACTACGCCCACTCTGCCGGCTCTCGGACGTTGGGGTGCGTCCTGCCATGGTGGTCGCTGGAAGCAGAGAACGTCTCCAAATCACTCTATCACGCTTCGCCCGTCTGTTCATTAACTCGTCACCCAGGGTTCGTTACACACTGTTGTGCCTTTTGCACACTATGCGTTCAGTATTCGGGATCCCACTAACCTAACGACGTCTCACCTCCCTTCGGTCCGTCCGCCGGTCACCCCAAGAGCTTCTAGAAATGAGAGACTGTTGCACACGCACACAACCCCACAAGTGCAATCCTTACACTGAAATATAGATCATGTGCACACATTGGGAGAGGGCTGCAGCACGGGGGCTGCCGTGTCCCTCGAGGTGCAGGGAAAAGAGCGCCGCACGGAGGGACAGACGACGGCCAGACAGACGACCTGCTCAGCCACGAACGAGCAGGTCCGCTCCCCTCGCTGAGCGCTCCCCTCCTTGTGGGTAAAACGCTGGCCACGTCTACCTCAGAGGACGGCCCGGGGCACCGCGGAGAACGGGTTCCCGGGGGCAGGTTCTCAGTAATCTCCGTGTCCTCCCAGCCTTGGGTTTCCTCTGGTTTGTTCCCTTGTTTCCCCCGCTTCCAGCTTGCTTGCTTTCCTTTTTTTTTTTTTTTTTTTTAAGATTTTATTTCTTTGACAGAGAAAGAGACAGCGAGAGAGGGAACACAAGCAGGGGGAGCGGGAGAGGGAGAAGCAGGCTTCTCGCTGAGTAGGAGCCCAATGTGGGGCTCGACCCTAGGACCCTGGGATCATGATCTGAGCCGAAGGCAGATGCTTCACGACTGAGCCCCCAGGCGCCCCCTGCTTCTAGCTTTCTAAGGAAAGTCTGGACGCCCTGGAATCCAAGGCGATCCTCGTGCCCTCAAGTACAGCGTCCCCGGGCCGCTAGACCTCCGGGTGCTGAGCCGGTAGCCGTGGGCGAGACGAATTCGGTTTCTGTGTTCCCCAAACAGATACTGGTTTCGATGGCTTTGCTTAGAAATTGTTCCAAGATGTAATTTTGCCAATGATCTCAAGTATTTTTTCTAACAAACGCATGCTGTCCCTCAACTTTGCATACCTTCCTACAGACATTTTATCAGAATAATTAAAACGGGGGCGCCTGGGTGGCTCAGTGGGTTAATAAGCCTCTGCCTTCCACTCCGGTCATGATCTCAGGGTCCTGGGATCGAGCCCCGCATCGGGCTCTCTGCTCGGCAGGGAGCCTGCTTCCCCCTCTCTCTCTGCCTGCCTCTCTGCCTACTTGTGATCTCTCTCTCTCTCTGTCGAATAAATAAATAAAATCTTAAAAAAAAAAAAAAATAATAATTAAAATGACTTTTTAGCACATACCCCAAGGTTCTTGGGAAAATGGTTGGCCCAAAGCAAAACAAAGAAGGCCTCTGCACCCCGACAGAACTCTCCCCCTCACGGTGCCCCCTCCCAGCGCCCGGCGCCAGACCTCACTGCCCGATTCTTTACCGCACTCCTCCACCGCCAGGCAGGCCTTTCTCCGTGCGCGGCTCCGCCCCACGCCCTCACCCCATCCTACCACCCTCTGCTCCTCCCAAGTGTTGGTGGAGCCTCGTTCACTGAACTGCTCATGCTCAGAAGAGGCAACGGTGACAGTACAAGGGCCAGGTGCGACGGGCTGTGGATAAATGAAGCACGCGGCCGTGACCTCCCGCGTCCTCAGCGCCCCGTGAGCCTCCGTCAGGGCAAGAGGCCACGGAGCGCGACACACCTGGGTGGTGGGTGCTCTGCAGAGCGTTGCTGTCCTTGCTCATCCGGTCCATGATGGATTTCCAGTTGCCGTTGACCTGGTCAAACAGGGCTGATTCATTGGGCAGCTGCTTACGAATGTCCTCTCCGAGGAAGATATTCTGGGGGACCAAGAATGGGGGTGAGAGGCTGTTTCTCCCACGCGCCCCACACTCTGCTCCCCACTCCCAGATCAGGAATGACAGCCGAGCGGAAGAGAAGGAGCATCAGAACCAAAGGGCAAGATGCCCGCATTCTGGAAGGAAAGTTGGGGTTGGGAGGCCGGATACCCGGGTGCGAGAAATAAAATGGAAGAGCAGAGGCCTTTCACGGAGGGAACCGCCCGTGAGCGGTCACCACTAAGAGTCAGACGCTTGGGGCCCAGAGGAAGGAAGACTTGAGAGGTGGGAAAACAAGGCTGAGAAGAGGGCCGAGATGTAGGCCGTGTGCCAAGAAGGGGGCAGGAGCGGGCCCCGACCTCCAGGTACATCCACTGGCGCTGGACGGTGAGCACCATCTCCACGACCTCCAGGATGAGGGAGAGGCAGCGCTCCCAGTGGTCCACCTCCTTCTCGAAGGCCTTGACGAAACGGGAAGCCTTCATGGTAGACAGAGCCACCTGGTTATCCTCCAGGGCCTGGAATACCTCCTCTGTGCCTCTGGGGCGGAAAGCATCGAAATTCCAGCCCATCCGCCTGCGCCAGACCTCGGGAGGCCCTGCAGCCCGGGGCGCACGGCCCGCCCGCCCCCACGCGCCCGAGGCCCTCTCTACCGGAGCCGGTGATGGCCCTTATCCTTGTAGGGGACTATGTCCAGCTGGGTCACGTTCCACGTCTTGGTGATGTTCTGTAACGCCTGTGGGGGGAACCGGGGGACACGACCGTCCGGTATTCGGTCCCCAAGGGGACTAGAACTCGGGGGGACCGTGGGACCGTGAGAAGCTGGCTGGGAAGTGGGGGAGGCGGGAGGGGACTCCGACGCACCAACTCTATGGCCAGCTCTTTGGTCGCTGACGCAGAGATCTCCCCGATTTTCTCCACGTGCTGGTCCATCCCGAGGTCCACAATCTGCTCCAAAGTGAAGCTCTCAGATTCCTGATCAAACTCCCGCTGGATCTCATCCCTGATCTGATCCCAGTGCCTGCAGCCAGGGACAGAAGGTCAGATTACGAGGCAAGACACCGGGCTGTACTGGAGAGTGTTCGCGCCGATCCGCAGGCTTCCGCTCTCCCAGCGACACAGGATGATGCCATACATGTATCAGTGTTATTTATTAAACAGGCCCTCAGATGCCAGCCCGGGCACCGTGGGGAGTGCAGAGGTCGAGGTGCTGGTTCTCTGGCGAGGGAGTTCAGACCGATCGCTGCGGGTTTACTGTGGACAGACTGCGCACGGGGCCAGGGCCGGGCCCGGGCAGCTCATCCGACTCACGCGCCTGCGATCAGCGAGGAACTTGGGTTCACCTGTCCCCGAGGAACCTGAGCCTGGGGGGGTCGAACAACTAAGCGGGTGACGTGGTCAGGCTGTACTTAACCCCGGGACACGCCAGGGTGAAGCCTGCCGGAAACGCCGTGCAGGATGCCACGCGGAAGTGGTGAGATCACTTCCTTCTAAATGGATAATCATTACAACGCCATTTATAAGATAGCTCATTCCGTCCTCCGTGGCCTCAAAGGCCTCCTCTCCCACCATGTAACAGAGTCCGCAAGAAAATTACAAAGTATTCGAGGAAAGTACGGAGAGAATGCAGGTTAACTCTGGGCGGGGAGTTCTTCTTAGACGAAGCCCAGAGGCAAAAACCACGAAGGAAGAGGGGGATACTTTTGGCTACATCAGAATAAAACCTTTTGGGGGCGCCTGGGGTGGCTCAGTCAGTTAAGCATCCGACTCTTGATTTCGGGCTCAGGTCGTGATCTCAGGCTTGTGAGATCAAGCCCCGTGTCGGGCTCACATTCAGTGTGGAGTCTGCTTGAGATTCTCTCTCTCCCTCTCCCTCTCCCACCCCCCCCAATAAAATAAATAAAATACTTGATTTGTAGACAGAAGACACCAGGCTCGGCTATGACAGAACAGAGCGCTGGGAGACGCCGGGGAAGGGGACACAGGAGGAGCCGGGAAGGCCAGGGGACCCAGCACCGTGCGCGAGCTGGAGGACAGGGCGGGCTCGAGTGAAGGCTTCCCCAGGACACGTGTTTGTGGGCGGACGGGGGAGGGGACTGCGCGAGAACCAGGCGACACGGGCCAGGGGGTGGCCCCGAGGAGCAGCCTCACCTCTCTCTCAGGGCAGGGTTGCGAAGGTCCGAGATGAGGGGCATGGTCCTCTTGAACTGCTCGATTTTGGAGCGCGTGGTTTCGATGATTTCCCAGTTGCGGTCCTGGGCAGACACGGGAGGCATCAGCAGCCCTGCCCGGCGTCCCCGCACCGTCCCCCTTCCTCTGCGGGCTTGCCTAGCCGCCCCCCTGCCGCCCCCCCCCCACCCCCCCCTCACACCTTGTACTCTTTGGCCAGCCTGGTGAGGCGGCGGAACAGCCCGTGCGCCAGGGTCTCCATGGCCTCCGTCTGCAGTGTCAGGAAGCGGCCCGTCTTCCACTGGTTCCAGTTCTCCTCCCAGTCCCGGGTGATCTCCCACACCTGCTGGAGCGCATCCAGCTCCTTCACGGCCAAGAGCAGGAAGAAACGGTGAGCGAGGGGCTCCGGCCCCCCTCCTCCTCCCTGACGACACTCGGGCCCGCGGCCCCACATGGGAGGGCTGCCTCCTCGGCTCCCGTCTCCACTCTCTCGCCTGAAGAGCTCGTCAGGTGACAAGCACGCGCCAAGATCCGCGGGATCTTCAGCTGCGAGGGACACAAAGCAAAGGCACCACGAGACACCACCTCACACCCAGCAGGACAGCCAGACCCAGACAAGGCACGGGGCGGGGTGCCCGCGAGGACGCGCGGGCCGCCAGGGAACGGAGCCTGATGGCCTCACACGCGTTCTCCGGAGAGCTGCCGTCAGTCCCCCGCCCGCACCCCCGGGGGCCGGGAGCGGGACTCCAGCACACACGGGCGCACACACGCTCACGGCAGCTAGCTCGCTAGATGGTGGGACACGAGCCAGATGTCCGCGCGATGGAAGCGCACTGGGCCAGAGAAAGGATCGAAGCTCCCATCTTCTTGGCCCGGCCCCCAGCCCCCGGCCCCCAGTCCTGCTCAGCGCCAGGGCCTGGCCCAGCACACCACCTTCTCCAGGTTCTGCAGGTCCTTGGAGGCCGGCTGCTCAATCTTGAAGATGCCCAGGTTGGAGCGGAGACTGTTTTCTTCGTCCCGCATGGCGTTCAGCATGGCCCGCATCTGGGCGATCTGCTCCAAGGCCGCCTGGTGCCCCACGTTACTGGTGAAGGGGCCTGCGGGGAAATCCCAGGTGGAGGCCTTCATCCCTGGGAAGGACCGTCAGGGCGCTCCTGCCTCTCTGTGGGCAGATTCTCCCTTCTCTCCTCACCCGACGGGGGCGGGGAGGGAAACGAGGGAACGCGTGGCAAGGATGACAGTTCGCTTTAGCGAAAACTCCTACTCGGGGCGTGAGAATCCAAACTGGGTGGCTCATGGGAAAGAAAGAAAAACTGGAAATGCCGTGAGCTGGGCGGTGCCGCCATAAGCGCCAGGCCTCCGTCCCCTCCCTCCAGCAGCGCCCTTCCCTCGCTCACCCTCGTCCCCGCCTCCCAGGGACCCAGGCTTTGAGAGACTGGGTCAGAACAGAGGTACGGGGGAGAGCTCGAGAAAGGGGCACCTTTGATTTCAAAGTCTTCCAGGAGATTATGCGCTTTCTTCTTGAAGTCGTCCGCTGAGTGGATGAGGCCTGTCTTGAACTTCTCCTTGTGTTTCTTGAGCATTTGCTCACTATCCAGCAGGATTTGTTGGAAGATGACCCACTCCCCATTGAGACTGTCCAGCATCTCCAGGACCTGGGGACATCGAGGAGGGGACGGTGACCCACGAGCAGGAGCTCTGTCCTCCGCCATGCTCTTAGGGCCTCGTTTCTGACCCTGGGGACTGCAGTCTTAGGGCCCACGAGAAATTCAGAACCCGACCCAAACTATCATCTGAGTTCTCTGGCTCTCCGAGGCCTCGGGATCTCGTGCCTCTGGCCCAGCTCACTTCTCTGCTGTCCCTCCGGGCGGCCCAGGGCCTAGGACAGGGGGTTTAGCTTCCTCCGCAAGCCGCTGCTGCCATGGGCCCGACCCCGGCGACCGGCCTGCCCCGGGAACTCACGTTCTCCTGAACCGGCACCTCGTACTTCTCGAGAATGGCGAACTGCTCGTGTATGGGGGGGATCTGGGTCTCCAGGTTGGGCAGGTCGTGCTGCAGGGTCTCCATGAGTTGCAAACTGACCCCCAGCTCCTCCAGCGTCTGGGGAGGGTGGCTGATTCTGAGGGCGGGCGGAGAGCGCGCAGGTGGGCGGGTGGAAGGGCCTGGGGCCGCCCTCCTGCCCCGCCTCCCCGCCGCCAGGGGGAGCCCGTACTTCTCCCCGTTGTCCCGCAGGTAGGTGTGGAGCTCCAGGAGGCGCCGGGCCGCCATCTCCTTGAGCAGGGTCGTGAACTTGTTCTGCCACTCGTTGCAGTGTTGCACGAGCGAGAACTTGAGGTGGGAGCAGTCCAGCAGCACGAACTGGATGTTGAGCACCGTCTCCTCCTTCTGTACGTTGTTGGCCACCTCTGTGTAGCTGCAAGGGCCCGAGTCCCCGCTAGGGAGCCTCTCCCTCGCAGCCGAGCCCTCCGCCCTGTCGCGAGTTCGAGTTCTGGTGTCCAGCCCCCGACTGCGGTGCTCCTCTGAGCCGGGGCTGTCCCAGCCACCCAGCCGGGAGCCTATCATTTTCCCGACCCCTGCCCACGAGACAGCAGGCAGACCCCCTAGGCTGGCATTCGAGGCTTTGGGGGGCACACAGATCTGAGATGAGTCCCCACAGCTGCTCCCCAGCTCTGTGACTTCAGTGACCTCTGTCCTGAGCCCCAAGCTCTCGTCTATAACACGGTGATAACAACAGAACCCATGTCCCAAGGCTGGCGAGAGAGGGACACGGTCTGCCAGCTGGGCACCTTACCGGGCAATGTCGGCATCGAACGAAGAGACAGGGGGGTTGAGACGCTGGTAGCGGCGGATGAAAGAGTCCTTGTTGATCTCCCAGATCTCCCGGTACAAATCCCAGGTCTTGAGGTAGTTCTGCAGCAGGCTCGCGTTGTTGGCCATGCCACTGCTGATCTGGGCCTGGATCTTCCTGATGTCCTCATCTCGCTCTTCAAGAGCCGGCACAATACTTGTCACTCACTCTCAGCCCAGCGCAAGCTCCAGCCTGGGGCCTGGCCCCCGGACCCTCCTCTCCAACACCCCTTCCCCCAAAGAAATGCGGCTCAGCCGTGAGCACTCGTAAGCAGAGGGGGCGAGGATTGAGATGGGCGCCTCCTATCCTGCCCCATCTCAAACTCGACCTTCCGCATCTCCCGCCTCAGTCCCGGAGGCCTTGAGCTCAAGTCACCTACCCTCCACTCTTCCCGCGATGCTTGCTCCCTTCCCCGGTCTGGCCCCCGACCTGGCCTTCCCAGCCGTACGTCTGGAAACGGCCCTGGCCTCTCCTCCTGGCGCTGCCCATCCCGAAGTCTCTGATGGCCCTGGAACCCGGTGCCCTCCCCGCTGCCCACTCACCCACGATTACATGGATGGGGTCACGATGAAACTTGCGCCTGCTGAGAATTTCGGGGAGGTGGCGGAAGACAGAGATGGTGGAGAAGAGGTGGTGGCCGATGTCATTGACCACGCCCGCCAGAGTCTGCAGGGTAGGTGAGAACTCCACCTGGGGGCGGGGGGACATGGGGAGGGGGCCTCAGGACTGCGAAGGCCAGCCGCCACAGAAGCAGCCCCGGAGGCCGCACGATGAAGTCAAGGCCAGGGGCCCAGTTTAAGGATGGAGGGAAACGGAAACGAGAGTGGGACAGTTTGGGAACATCAGGTGGAAAGGTCCCCACCTGGGCCACGCCTCCCTGCGTGTCATTCTGCAGAGTGACCAGGACCCGGAAGAGGGGGTTGGGTGTGGTCTTCCCGTCCCCGTTGATGGCCTTGGACAGCTCCAGCAGCGACCACTTGACATTCAGACGCAGGGCGTCCTCCATCATGCGGTCCAGCCGAATCATGTACAGCATCCACTGCTGCTGGACCTGGGGGGGGAAGCGTGGGCGGAAGGGGGGCCCCTCAGGGGAGACAGCGCCGGTGGGGAAGGAAGCAAGCCAGTGAAAGAGAACGGTGGGATGTGGGGTCCCGAAGGAAGAAGGTTTGAGGGACTGAAGGTTGGGTGAACCCAAGACGAGAGCAGGACGTCGGAGAAGCCCCCACAGAGGGTGGAGGGGAAGAACCAAGAGAAAGTTCTGACGGCCGGGGGGGGGGGGGTGCTCGCCCCACCGCAGAGCCGGGCCCCGGGCCCCGCACCTCCAGGCCGTCGTTCTTGAAGACTTCGTAGGTGTTGGTCATGATGGCCACCACGTCCTGGTGCAGGCTCTTCAGTTTCTGCTGCACGGCTGCTCGGTGCTCCCGCTGGTCCTCCTCAAACTCCAGGTCCCGGTACACCCGTTTGCCGCTGATGCGCACCAACAGTGTCTCGGAGATCTCCTGGGCCCGCCAGCCGATGGTCAGAGTGGAGGCCTTGAACTCGTTCACGACGGCCTGCACCTGGAGGCGGACCGCACCCCCCGGGGAGCCTCAGTTTGGTAAGAGACCCTCTGGGCTCCGCGCTCGCCGCCCACCCGTCCTCGAGCTAGAGCTGCTGACACTGGAAATAACGTGCGTCGGCATGCTTCGCGTCTCTCCCACACTTGCTGGGCCCCATACTGACGGACCACGCACCAGCCTGCGGGTCAGCCGAGCCGGGTGCCGGGACCCACCTTACTGGCGTGTATGCGGCACTCCGTGATGAAGAAGGCACTGGCCCCCTTCAAGGCCCAGTGCAGTTTCTTGAGTCCCGGGTGGATCTTCTTATCCAGGAATCGGATCCGCTCTTTGAAGAGGGCCTGCTCATCGGAGGACAGCATGGCGATGATCCTGTGTGTGAGAGAAGACCGGCAGCAGCTGGACGAGCTCTGCAGGCCGCCCCGCAGCGCCAGGAAACTTGCTAGAGACATCCGGAAGCTCCCAGGGCTACCCTGTGCTTCCTGAGAAAGCTTCCGCCCGTTGTGGACACGCTCTACACTCTGTGTGTCCTCACACCAACCACGCGTGGCTATGCGGCACGTGAAACGTGGCCTGTGCCAATGAGTAACTTGGTTTTAAGATTTTGTGTAATTCTAAATACGTAATTAAAAGAGAAATAGCCACACGCAACTGGGGGCTGCCATACTGGACGGGGTCGTTGTAGACGCCCAGGCGAGACCGCTGGCTTCACCCACTTGGACTTCATCTGGACTGAGGGAGGACCCAAGCCAGAGCAGAGCCTCGGTCCCGAGATAAGTACCAAGGGTGCCAGGGAGGCGGCCTTGGTTTAATACTGCTGATGCTTTCCTGTGCCCACGATCCTAATGCCCCCCTCCCGTGCATTCCTAGAAAAGGGACCCGGGCCCACAGGATGCGTGGCCCCAGTGCCCTGTGGGGTTGGAGAGGACCTGGTTGGGTGGTTTGGGCTCTCTGCCCTGAAGCTCGAAGACTAAAGTGCAAGGGACAGCAGTAACCGCAGGGCCATACAAGAGAGGAGGAGAAAGCATTTTTTTTAGAAGGTCGAAGGTAAAGGAGTGATCCTGCAGGAGATAGACGGCATCACGGGACAGATAAGACACAGAGGCGGCCCCGAAGGCGCGCAGAAGGCCACGCAGAGGGCCGCCTTACCGGTTGTAGTCCCGAGCCACGAGCAGCAGGTTTTCCCGAAGAATGCGCAGGTCCTCAGCGCGCTCGGCTACGTTCATCACATAGTGGGGCGTCTCAAAGAGCAGCCGTTCCCAGTAGTCGATCTCCACGAAGAGAATCAGCAGGGTCCTCGGGGAGAAAGGACAAGGCCGCTCACGGGATTGCTGGAGGGCCGGCCGCGGGCCTGGGGCGGCAGGCTAGGAGCGCAGAGACAGAGATAAGCAATGAAGCAGGCCCTCCCGGTAAAAGGCTGGGCTCGCCGAGTCTGGCTGCCCGCCCTGCTCAGATGGCCACAACAGTGGGGGTGGGGGGGGTGTCTAGGGCATGAGCCCTCGGAGGCAGATAGGAAGCGGAGAGGCCCGGGGTGAGGAGCAGAGCCGACAGCCTCAGCCCGGGGCGGAGACCGCTAAGAGGCCGCGCGGCTCTCTGAGGCCCGGGCTGGTGTCTCCGAGTGTCTCAGGAAGGGAAGGCTGTGGAGACAGCGCCCTACCTGTCCCCACCCCCACTCTGCACACTTAAGTGCCCTTGTCACCGCAGCGGAAGATGGAAGCTGCTTGTCTGGAGAGACAGTACAGAGAGAGACCGAAGGAGGGTCTTGGCCTGGGGAGCCCAGGCCCGGCTGACGGAGGCGGTGTACTGAGAGGAGGGTCCACGTACACACTGAATGTTAAGACCCCCAGACTTCTCTTCCCACCCACGAACCGGCGCTCGGGCAGCTGGACCGACACCCTCCAGAACGAGGCCCGGAGGACTGTTTTCCGTGGCCTCTGGCCAGCCTGAGGGCTGAGTCCCAAGGACAGTCACCTGAGGGGTCCCCTGGAAACAGCCCACAGTTGATGAGCCCCACGACCTGCTCAGCAGCGCTTCCGGTCCGCTGTCCAGCTCCCTGCCCTTGAAGATGGACCACCCAGGATCACGAAATGTCGGTCTCTGTCCTTCCGAGCACAGAAGGCGGGAGCCGAAACAACCAAACAGAAGAAAAGCAACTCCGAGGAGAGCCGAGGGGACAGGGGCCGCGCAGAAGGGAGGCTGTCCGCACCAAAGTGAGACGACGCAACGGAAAAGGAGCATCCGTGACCCAAAACCCAGGGGAGCTCTTGGAAGTTAGACGAAAGCAGAGCATTAACGAACAAACTAGCCCGTGAACGATGAAATCGACAGAAATCTCCTGGAAAGCAGAGAAAAAGACACAGAGATGGAAGGCAGAGAGGACTTTGCATGAAAAAAAGAATAAAAAACTCCCCGGTAATAATCTTAATATTTATGACACGCTGGAACGATCGTACACGGGGGCAACATCGGCTGAGTATGAAAACGGATTTCAGCTGTTTCTTGTTCCGCTCTGAAATGCAAGACCAGAGGAATCTGACCCGCGCGCGTGCCCCCCCATCCAGTGAGCTCTCCCCCTTTCCTCCCGGCTGTCACGCCCACATCCTGCGTCCGCCACCTCTGGGGTCAGCCCCTCAGACACCCCTGTGCCGGAGCCCAGCTTCCTCCCGGGTCGAGCACTCGCCCTCCCAGAGGACCTGTTCTCCGACCCCAGGCTCTCCTCCCGCCTGTGTGCCCCTCCCATCACGGCCTCCTGCTCCACAGACCCTGCCATCTGTCACTTTCGCAGCCCTCCCGCCACTCCTCACCCGCTCCTTGGTGTAAGCCACCTGGCGGAACCCCGACCCTGGCTCAATCTGCTGCTATCGCCCCCCCCCCACCCCGTGCCCCCATGCAGGAGGCCCAGCAGGGCGGCACCGCATAGACGAGCACCCTGAGGGCTCCCCACGCTGCATCTGGGGGTCTCCCCAGGCTGCCCCCCATCCTGTTCTCACGGCCACTGCCTCCCCACTCTCTGGGAGCTGTCCCTCCCAGTCTCTGGGGGAAGCCACCTCCCACACCACAGGGAGACTCCACCTACTTCCTGCTATCAAACCAGAAGGCTGGGGACTCCTGTCCCACCCAAAGCTCCTCCCGTTTAGGACAGAAGAGGCCCTCCCCCCACTCAGGGCCAAGGCCTCCTCCTGGGCTCCGTCTCCTGACAAGGTTTCCTCCCGCTCTCCTCAGCCTGCAGTTCCGTCCCACCAAGTCAAGGAAGGCCAAAATTCTACCATCTTGAAAAAACCAAACCAAACCCGGCCCCCCTGGACTCCGTATCCCCCTGTGGGCCCCGTGCCCCACACTTCCCTTTACCGCGCACCTTCCATGCACAATTGTCCTCCTGAACTCCTCTGTCCCCTGAGAGCTGCCCCCTTCGCCTCCACAACTGCCCTCGTCAAGTCTCCCCAGGACACCTTGCCCCTCGAGCCCCGCAGGCCTCCTCGGCCGGCCCTCCATCCTCTCACACTGGGCTCCTCCCTCCCTTGCCTTCCTCCGACGTGCTCTTCTTCCGTTCTTCCCTGGCTTCCGGGCCACAGTCCCCTCTTCTCTGCCTTGCCTTTCGGTGCAAGTGTGCTTCTGTCCCTAGCATCCCTTGGGAACCCCACTCGGCTGGGCCCCGGAGACCCCGTGATGGGTCGGCTTGCCCTGCAGCTCCCTTCAGTGTAGGCTCCTGGAGGGTCTTCACACCCAGCACTCTCCCCGGGCGAGCTCGTCCATGCCCACGGCTTCCGCTGCCTTCTAGAAGCTGCCGACTCCCAGATCTACACGGCTCTGGACTTGCACTCCCAACTGCCTCCTAGATGTCCACCCCCCTCAGCCCACAGGTGCCGCGCACACAGGTCCAGAAACAAGCTCGGGGTCCTCTTGGCACGCGGGGAGCTCCTGGCCCTGGGACCACCCTGGCCTGCTGCCTGAACCAGAGCTGCGTGTCCTCCCTCAGCCTCACCGTCCAGGATCCAACCCACTACCAACTCCTTGGGCTTTTAGAGTCAAAGCCAAGTTCAGAAACTCCGCTATCTCCAAGGCACCTATGGCTCGAGCACAATGCTAAGTGGCAACTGGACGTCGGCCAAAAGTCGATCGAAAGAGTGCACGGCTCTTCCCATCCATCTCAAAGAGCAAAGGCTCCAGGAACTTCCTGCCACGTGCAAACGAGCGCCCGGCATGACCGGAGCATCCAATTCCTCAAGCGAGGCCAGAACGCCGAACTATTTTCCAATAATAAAAACCAGTAACCGGTTAAATATTCTCAGGGAGGAAAAGAGACCCATGACCATTAAAAACCATAAAAATAAAATACCCAAATTACCCAATTAACAAGAGATGTTTATATATAACATTTGCATGCAAGTTTTTATATATATTATGACATTGCCTGCTAATTGGTCAACGTATAGGGAAAAATGATCTATAGGCATTTTATATGGATTTAAATACATTGAAAGAAAAAAATGCTATTCTTGGGTAGAAAGACTCAAACCTTAAAGATGTTCATTCTTCTTCAGTTAACCTATAAATTTAACCCAATCCTTGTTCCTATATAAATAGGAACAGAACTATTTTGGGGACTAAATAGATTGATTCCAAGGTTCTTATGGGAAATAAATATTAAAAATATCCCCCAAAAGCTCTGCAAAGGGAGCGGAATGAGGTCGATAATTGAAGCAGTTTGGTGCCTTCGTACGGACAGACGTACCAGCACAGAGAAGCGAATCCCAAAATAGACACAACTCTCCGTGGGAATTTGTTATTTTATATAAATGAGATCGGGTCAACCGGCTAGCCATCTGGGGATTAAAAAACACAACTCAGTCGCATGTGCAGATCTCTCCCTACATCAAAATAAGTTTCAAATGGATCAGACATCTATATGTAGAGAGTAAAAGCATGAAATGCCAGAAGAAAATATAGAATATTTTCAAAATTAAAAAAAAAAAGCTTGAATAAAAATCAGGTGACTTGTAAAAACCCGTGTGGGTTTTTTAATTGTTTTTCTTTCTTTCTTTCTTTCTTTTTTTTAAGGAGAGTGTACTTTTTGATCATAATCCAAAGCCCCCACAACCCGGAGGTGCTCTCATGAGAGTCCGTGTTCTGAATATTACTGAAATGCTACTTGGAAGCACAATGAGATGAAAATTCCAGAATATTTTGTGTCTGATCTACAGGCAAGGGCTGAAATCACAAAATAAGAAATGATCTCGTATTTGAAGTGTTGCAAAGGGTTATAACTTCACCTTCACTGGAGAGGAAACTTCCAGCGAGGGAAATTATTTTCAAGTGAACGGGCCTCTTGCACCTGTGAACGAACGAACAGTGGATTACCAGGCATCAAAAGAAACCCTCCCAAGTAAAAGAGAGAGAGGCCAAAGCCAAGGAAAATTGCTTTCAACCTAGGATTCCAAATTCAGCCAAAAATCCAACAAGGGGAGGGCAGAAGACAACTGTGGTCAATCATGTGAGAACTCAAAAAATCTGCCCCCCATGCACCTTTTCCAGGAAAGCTACTAAGGAATGCGCTCCACCAAAATGAGGGCCTAAACCAAGAAAGAGGAAGACAAAGGACACAGGGAACCCAACAAGAAAAGAGGGTCGGGGTTGGGGAGGGGGGAGTTCCAGGCTGACTGCTGTGTAGCAGGCCTCGAAACCAACCAGCCCTACTGACTCCCGCGGAAAGGGAGTTCTAGCAGGGGACAGCTCTAAGAAAAACAGGAAGCCAGTCCGAGAGTGAGGACAAACACGACCGGCCTGGGAGAATTAGCGACGGCGAGCGGTGTGCTAACAAAAATAGCAAGGTGATCATCGGGTCCGAAAGGAGCAAACATCAGACAAGCCAAGGAAAGGACCATCCCCACAAAATCCCCCCGCCCAGCCGCAAACGGGACTGGCAGGGTCACGTTAAGCTAAACACTAGACACGGACTTAGCCCCAAAGCTGGCGTGAGGGCTACGCTGGACGGAGAGTGGGGTCTGAGCCTTTCCACCTGCACAAACACACCCTCCTGTGCTCTTCATGCCGGAGCCCCCGAATCAGCCTCCCTGCACAGCCCCGCGGCCAGCCCGCGTGGGCAAGCGTGCTCCCCGACATCCCACCCAAACGTCTCTTCATTTTCTCGTTTTGACAAGATCTGCAAGGTAACGGGAAGGCCTGTCATCAGATTTTAACGTGTCGGTCGACAGGACGGACTTGGATGATACCGTCTTGAGCTGAACTCAGTGTCCCGGGAGGAACTCTTTCCACAGGGTCATTGCTCCGACTTGGCCAGAAGCATGTCAGTTAATTTCCAGAATGCACATTTTATATTACTGACAGATAAAAATCTTTTTTAAAGACTTATTTATTTGAGAGAGAGAGGGAGGGAGCGAGCGAGCACGGGCACAGGGAGGAGCAGAGGGAGAGCCGCGGACCCTGCTGAGTGCGGAGCCCGACGCGGGGCTTGATCCCACGACCCTGTGAGATCATGACCTGAGCTGAAATCAAGAGCCAGACGCACAACTGAGGAAGCCACCCAGGCGCCCCAACAACTAAAGTTTCCTTAAAAAAAAACAAATCAGCCTGGGAAATTATTTCTGTAAGGTGTTTCCTCATTGATCCTTAGAGCCGTGGTCAGGCCGTAGAGGCAGGAAAGGGAAGCCAGCGGAGTTTATGAACCGACCCCACAAAGAAAGCCCTATATAGTCGGGGGACGAGGAGGAAGTGCAAGCCCTACACACAGAAGACCAACAGGCGTCTGTCTGTCCCTGGGTCCCCTCTCCTGCTTGGTGGCGGGGGGGTGGCGTACGGAGGCGCAGGGCGGCGCAGGACACAGGGACCGCACGGCTCTCGCCAGCCAGGGCAGAGACGAGACGACCTCTGGAACATACTGGAGCTACGGGCAGTCCGTGAAGCCCGTCTGGCCATGGAATGTGGTAAAAGCCCATTTGGACTTCAGAGCTCCAATGTTTGGGACAGAAGGGGGGACAAGAAAGCCCCTTGGGAGATAAAACAGGCTCTATCAGGGCTGGGAAGGCTCCGAACTCGGGGGGAGTCAGGTAATTCTGAGACCACTCAGGACACTTGAAAAGCGTGCTTCTTTCGAGATCTTATCGCGACCCCGGAGCACAGAAGAGCGAGCCTGATAAAGTCACCGGACCCTCCCTGGTAGGATGTTGTAGAAAAGCGGGAAGGCTCTTGGATTTCTTTACTGGTGTGATGAGCCCAGGCTTTTCAGAGTCCTTCCCTAGGATCATGGGAAGTTTTGTTGTGTGTTTTTTTTCTTCCCCATACATAATTTACTGGGCTGAGGCAGCCTTATCCTGAAACCACAAAAATGTAAAGAAGCTTATAACAGATCCTTCTAGTAAACAGCCTCCGAGGGCCAGAAACACTCCTCTCTGGAAGAAGCGTCTAGCCATTATTTGGGTTTCAGTTAAACCCAGGCCATAAATATTTGGCCCAGAGTTGCCTTGTTAGGCTCTGCTATAAAGATTATGCAACTGGTGTTTTAGACAAATATCTCCTGTGCTCCTTGATGGGAGACGGTCACAGCAGACACAGGCACATTTTCTCCTAAGCCTCTCAAACCTCGACAGGCATCCTGTCCGAACGTCACGCAAACGCACCACGGTGGGGGGACAGGGCGCAAGGTACGGGGAGCCCACTCGAGATCCTCCGGGACAGAATATTCCGGAGCCTTGCAGAAATCGTGCAATACCTTCTAAGTCTGTCGATTCAGAGCGCACTGAGTCACAGCACAAACTACAGGATACTAGACCTGGAAAACAACCCTCTACTTCTCTCCACACAGAATGGAACCCGGCCCCCCCACACACACGTATAGTTTACCTTAAAAAAAGCGAGTTGGAAAAAGCCCCTTTACGATGTGATCCTATTTTGTGTGCGGTGTGTATTTTGGATTACCTGGTAATCGAGATTACCTCTAGGGAGTGGGGATGGGTGCTGGATTTTCCCTGTTTCCTGATATGTCCACATCCTTTTTTTTTTTTTTTTTTACAGTGAGCAGGCACTATTTTTATAATTTAAAAGTACTAAAGATTTTTTTTTTAAATCAAAGAAAAACAAATGTACAAACTAGAGGTAAAGGAGAGTGGGAGTGGGGGGGGGGGGGGAGACCAAACCACTATGCGTGGTTATCGTTGGGGAGGCTTTTTTCTCTCTTCTACTTTCTTGCATTTCGCAAATTTTCTAAAATCGTCACTACTTTCATAATGGGAAAACTACTCATTTTGAAAACACTTTGGATGCGCAGTGTATGTGGTATGCTACTATTTGTGTAGCTACGCACTCCTATCGCTGGAATAGGTTCCCGGAGAAACTAGCGACGCAGACTCCTCAGAGAGAAACTGAGTCACAGCCGGGGAGCCGGATTGTCCCTTCTCTACCCTGGTGTGACTTTGGGGTTCCAAAACACGGGCTTTATATCATCCCTTGTAAAAGGTTAAACTGAACTGTTTTAAAAATTACGATTATTTTTTTAAATGACGATAAAAGAACGTTTACAGAATGATCCTATCACCTTGCCGAATCTGTTTTGAACGTTGTGTTCGCGAAGCTTTTTGAGGCAGTTCCTTTGGAGGGAAAATCGGGTCTGTGAACTGTCTGGGCTGCGTGAGGACTTCCACATACGCCGTCTCCCTCGTGACAAGCTCAGAGAACGATTTTTTGATAAATAAGGATAAGGATAAGGAAACTCTCGGGCTCAGAGGAATTCAGCGGCCCGCCTGAGGTCACACGGCAAGGCCCTGAGGATTGGGAGGAGGCACAGGCTGCCCCCAGGCCACCCCCCGGGCCACCGCTGACAAGTGACACACCTTCACCTCTTGCTCAACCTCTGTCTCCTCTCACACTTACAATGTAAATATGGATCATCGGTGCTAACACGATTCTGTTATTTGGATACAACCCTTTGATTCCGGGGGGGGGGGGGGGGGGGGGGCAGCCAGGCTGTGCACGCTCATATCAGTGTCCCTGCAAGTGTGTCCGTCCGTCCGTCCGTCCGACCGGGCCAGCAGGAGGGCGTGACTCCAAGCACAGCGCCTTTGGCAGCAGCTGGCTCGGCGGGACAATGTGTCTTGCAGAGTCAACCTCGTTATATGCTCACAAATGTCCCAGCGAGGGTGATACCGGCCTCGTCTTCTGTCCCCCCAAACTCAGAGTGTTGACTTACGAAGCCACTGGGACAAGCCGCGGCTTGGCCATCCCTCCAGAACCCGCAGGCCTTGTCAGGGCCACTCTCTGACACCCCTGCCAGGCCAAGGATGGATCTCCGCCCTCCGACGTCTCTGTCCTTCTCACGAAGGCCTCTGCCTCCCCTGACACCCGGCGCGGCTCCGGCACCCCAGTCCCTCCCCCGTGGCGTGTCCTCTCGCCCTGGTGCCCCCTGTCCCTGGCCTCCATCTCCCCCCCACCCCGCCCCCAGCCTTCTCTAGCAAAGCCCCTCCTGCCTGGGAGCCGGGGGGCAGCCCATCAGGACGGCCTAGGAGTCGAAGCCAACGTGAGAAGCCACAGCCGGGGAGCCCGGGAGCCTGGGAGCAGCTCCTCTTCCAGGGCCCAGCTGATGACAACGGAGAGCCAAAAGCAATCAAGTGCAAAGTGATTTCCTTCCAATTAGGAAAAACTGTCACCAGACGGCGTGCAATCTCTGCAGACAGATGTCTTACAGAGCGCCTTCCTTAGCTTTCTCTTCTGCATCTTACAGGGAGCGGAAGCTCGGCCCAGGGCCGGGGCTTTGCCATCCGCACACTCTGGGCGCCTACCTCGGATCCCAATGCGGGCAAGGCCCTCACGGCGGAAATACGTGACTCAGTTACACTGTAAGTGACTGGGACCTGGAAACGTCCTACCTGGGAAGCTGCCGGAGAGAGCGTGACCCGCCAGCCCCGCCGGGTCTTCTCCGGCAGCCAGGGTGACTTCGCTGGGCCGCCGAGGCCACCTAGTGGCCGTACACCTACATCGCGGCATCGGTGGGTCACTGGGGGCCGCCCAGTTTTGATCGGTTATTTTGGAGAATTAACAGTAGAATCGAAGGCAGGCGGTGTTAGCCCCCGTGTTGCAGCACGGCGCGCAGAACCGAGAGACAGGAGCTACGCTCTGGGGCGAGCCGGGGACGCGCACAGCGGGGCAAGGAGTCACACTGGGTGTCGTACTTGTCGAAGTTGACATCCAGCATGCCCTGCTTCTCCTGGCTAATCCGTAACAGCGGCGTGTCCAGCCGCCGGATGCAGTCCTTGTCCACCGTTAGCGTCCAGTCCTGGAAGGTCTTCCGAACCAGTTCGTCGACGGCCTGGACCATCTGCTGATAGGCGTGCACGCTCTCCTCTCCGGTGCCAATGTGGGGCAGGAAGTGCGCGCTGGAAAGACACTGGGGGTGGGGGGACAATGGGTGGCCGGAGCCCTCGAGCCGCTGTCCCCCACGGTCCGGTGTCCCACACCACGCACCCACCAGGCTGCGGCTCGCTGGGGAGGCCCACTCTGACCACTCGGGGGGAACGTGGGGCCGCGCGGCAGGGTGAGAGGAGGATAGCAGGGCACGAGAGGAAGGGGGTCAGCAGCGTGAAGGGGAAGCACAGAGATTCAGCTCAGCAGAAGTTGGCAAAGAAAGGAAATTCCAGGAGGTGAGGACTGAAGAGGTACGAGGTAGAAAACCAGTACGAGCCCTTGGTCACCGCGGTCCTCGCTCCGACATGGAGAAGGTGCCCAGAACCAATGACATGACGGCAGGGCCCTCGGTAGCCTGCAATCTACATTCCCCAAAAGGCCTTTTAGAGGCGTTTTCTCCTGTTTCCTTGTGCCGGTTTCTCTAGGAGGACGAGGCCCTCACAGGGCCTGCCCAGCTCTCTGGGTTGTGAGCTCGTACTGTTCAGTGGCCCAGCTTCCCGGACGCTGGCCCTACTCCCCCTCCCCGCCTCGACCGGAAACGCCCGCCAGGACCCATGTCCGCCAGCCACACCCGCCCAGCACCGGCCGTGACCCCGCCGTCATGAAGACTCTCCGGGGAAACTCCCGGGACGACGGGGCCCCGTCCCTGCGGGCCCGTGGCACAGCCCGCGATCTCCACAATCTCCCCGAGGACGGGTGCTGGGGAAGGCCGGCGCTCACGTTCATGACCCGGTCGATGCGATGCCGCAGGATCCGCATCCAGTACGCCTGCCCCGAGTACTGGGCCCTGTAGGGCTCCAGGTATGGCCACTTCTTGTTCAGCTCGCGGTTCACCAGGGCTAGCTCGCTGTTGAACAGCATGTAGAGATCCACGGCCTTCTTGTCGTAGGTGCGCTTGATGGCCTGCGGAAGGGGAGGGACCTGACGACGCGGCCTGCAGTCCGGCTTCCCTCCCGTGGCCCCCCACGGAGCGCGGAGGACGTGGGGAAGGGCACAGGGGAAGCGGGCGGAGGAGGCAGGGGGGCGGGGGCGGGGGGCGGGGGCACCTCCCGCGTGGCCAGCCTGTGGAAGGTGTCCAGCAGCAGCACTCCCTGCTCCACGTCTCGGACTAACTCAAAGGCGGACGTGATCAGGTTCTGAGTCATCACCTCCAGGTCCTTGACTCCCGTACGAAACCTGCGCCGGCAGAGGAGCGTGGGGACGGGCGGGCACCGTCGCCGGCCCTGAGGACACCGCCCCCCCCCCCGGAGGCGGGCGCCGAGGGCGACCCCCTCACCCCGCGCCAGGCACACCGTGCGTTATGCGCGTCAATCATCTGTTCCCCAGAATGACCCGGCGAGACGGGTTCTGTTGCTGGCTTTGTTCGATGAGCCAAGAGGCTCTAACGGGTGCAAGGACTTGCCCGGAGTCAGCCAGCCAGCAGGCGGCAAAACACGGACTCCAGCCCGGACCCTGCGTCTGAGCCGCGGCTCCTTCCTGCCCTGGTCTGTCACCTCCATGTACCACTTTGCACCCCGGGCCCTCGTCCTGCGCTCGCCGCCCTGCCTCCCTCCCTGCGCCCCCACCGAGCCGCCCGGGGTCCCCTCACCTGTTGTAGTCCTCGTGCCAAGACGTGTTCTTGACGTCCAGGATGCCCCCGCGAACAGCCCGCAGCATGTGGAGGTTCTTATGAAAGATGTCCTCGATCTCCAGCAGGTTCCGCGTGATCTGGGGCCCCTGGGCACCGAAGAAGCAGGGAAGGGGAGCCTGCTTGCCGTCCTCCCAGCGGGCAAAATGGTACTGGCAGTCGCACACCTGAAACGAGGTCTGCTGGGTTCGCCCACTCCCTTTCCTGACCTTGTCGGGCCTGCGCGCTCCGGCTCGGCTCCGAGTGTCTCGAACACGACGGAGGACCCACCAGTGCGAGGCGCTGCCTGACGAGCTTGGGCCGCCAGATGAACGGCGAGACAGCAGGGCCCTGACACCGGCGACGGCCCGGCCGCCGGCACGCGGTCCCGGGAAAGAGCCTGCCGGGCCTCCGCCCCTCCCTCCCAGCCCCTGGCCGGGGTCTGGAGGCCCCTGCGACTCTCCTCTCCCTCCCTGACGGTCTGCCCACCTCAATGAGGTCCTTGCAGCGCTGCACAAAGGCGTCCACCTGGGCAAATATGCTGGTCTGGTCGAGCACCCAGCCCCGACTCGAGAACCTGAGTTCGGAGAAAGATGGACCGAATCCAAACGGAGGAACGCTAGCTATCGGCCTCCCTATGCAGAGCTAGAACCAGGAGTCCTGGGGGGGCGGAGGGGCTTAGAGAAAGAGACCCCAAGATGCAGCTCTCCTGCAGAACTGAGGAAGAAAGGCAAGATGAGGAGACAAGGCATCTCCGTTCTGGAAGAAGGTCTGCACGTAACGGAATCCCAGACATTCGGGCCAAGAGAGGAGGAATAAAGCAGGAAGGATTCCTGGCATCAGGGAGGCCGGTTATGAGAGTAAGGAGAGCCGGGGGCCGGGAGCCAGGATAGCTAGATCCAGAGAGGAAACTGGGACCGGGTCTAGGAAAACGGAATCCGTAGGCTTTTGAAAAGTGTAAGTGAGAGGGGTCACTTCTGGCCTCAGGAAGAACAGCAGGGGTGAGAGACGGGGAGGGGCAGCCGGCGGGGACTGCGTCTCACTGGGTATGCATCTGCACAGCCCGCAGGTAGTGATCTTTCCAGGCCTGACAGCAGGCAATGCAGCCCTGCAGGTCCTCCTTGCTGGAAGCGACGTGGCCCTCAAAGATGCGGTCCAGAGAGATGGCGTGGCAGCACAAGCGAATGATCTCGTTGCTCATCTGCAGGGGGGCCGACAGCCTCGCTCACAGCCCGCCTCTCCCCGCCGGCCTCAGGCCTCGGGTCTCAGCCCGAGTCTCCCCACGGCCCCAGGCCTCGGGTCTCAGCCCGAGTCTCCCCACGGCCCCAGGCCTCGGGTCTCAGCCCGAGTCTCCCCACGGCCCCAGGCCTCGGGTCTCACCCCGAGTCTCCCCACGGCCCCGGGCCTCGGGTCTCAGTCTCCCAGGCTTGACTTGGCTCCCGATACCCAGCAGACGTGGGCGGGGGGTGGGGAAGCCCTCGGGGTTCTGCCTGCACCCCCCAACTCAGCTCGGCTCACTACCCAGCGAGCACTCAGCCTGGGGTCCATCCTTCCCGCTTCCCCCGCCGCGCTCCACCGACCCCCCTTCTCAAAGGCCCTCTTCCCGCCTTGGCTACCCCATCCCGAAGCGAGCTGTCCGGCCCAGGCCCCAACCCGGAGCACCTCCCTACTGCGTGAACCCCCCGGTCTCCAGCAAGTCCGCCTCGGCCCCCGCCCCCCGCAGCCCTGCAGACACACACCTTCCGGAAGAGGGAGGTCAGTCTCTCCCGCGTGTTGTAGTGCGGAGAGTTAACCCAGATGATGCGGATAAGACTGATCAGCTTGGGGAGCTTACTGGAGATGTCCTTAGGCCGCGTGTAGGCCAACTCCTGGTAGGGCTCCTTCAGGATTGACAAGAACATCAGGTTCGACTGCGCTTGACGAGAACCACCCTGGCGGTGAAGAAGGGCCGGGAGAGTAGACTTGTCCGTGGGAAAGACCCGGTTCGAAGCAAGCGCTGTTGACCCACGGGGGCGCCCGCCCTGAGCTGCCTCTCTGAGAACCTAGTAGCAAGCGTCTCAGGTCTTTGTGGGCCCTCGGGGCCGGGATGCCCAGCTCTCTGCTCTCACGTGTGTGCTAGTGTCCTTGTGACCCTTCTCATGGTGAGTCTGTCCCCCCCATTAGACCAGGAGGCCCTAGCTCGGGCTTTGGGTCCACGCCTCCGCTTTCCCCAGCCGAATCCAGAACCCCGCACGGGGTCGATACTCACCAGTACCCCCACTCACCCCGTTTCACCCAGCGCCCTTCCCCGCCCTGTCCTCAACCAGGCTTCTAGACTTCTCCACCTAGCTGTGGCTCAGCTCCCTCACCACTGAGCCCAAAATCCCGCCCCGGGAGAGAAGTCCTCCACATCCGTATTCCACAGATCTCCCTGCCCTTCTGGTGTCCCCAACACTAACGTAATCAGCTTGTCCTGCTTTATTGAATTTATTTTTTATGGGTTTATCTTGCAATTCTCTTGGCTGAGCCCTAGGGGCTCCTCCTTGACCCCGTGCCATCGGGTGATCCTGTTGTGTGTAAGCCTGGTTTTCGGAGCTGGACTGTAGGGGCCGGGCTCACGGAGGGTACTCCATGTGTATTTGTCGGCTAACGGGAGTCTCCCTAACTACACTGTGAGCTCCCCGGGACCCTGTGTCCTACCACGCTTGTACTCTCCCCCAAGTGCAAGGCCAAGCCCTGGGGGGACCGATCTCTGCTGTTGAGGATTCCGCTGGCTCCCTGTGCTTAGCACCCAACTAACGACTGTCCCCACCTCTATCCACACTCTGCTAAGCCTCCATCCTCGGGGCCGCTCACAAACCTGGATCTGCTGGGCCAGTTTCATGAAAGGAGCCAAGTAGGATGACTTGGCGAGGCGCAGGATGGATTCAATGTGCTTCACTCCCTCCTTCACCAGCTGCTTGCTGATGCCGGACAGGTCCATGCATCGGTTGCGCCAGAACTCGATCTCCTCCAGAGGACCTAAATTTTCTCCTGTCTCCACAGACTCCTGGGCACTGAGCACCTCCTTTATCTGCCGGGTCCAGTGGATCATGGAGGCTGCCGGGGAGAGAACAAAACCTCCTGCACTTCTCTGTGCTGCTCCTCAGTTGCGTCCTTCCCTCTGCCACCTACACAGCGCTCCTAACCCGGCCTCTTTCTCTGCATCGGGCCCTCCCCTCCCCCCTAGGCCCCCCCAACACACCGGCGGTGCCAGCCACTCACTCTCCAGCCGCTGTACCAGCTCTTTGTCCTTCACCACCACCTCGGGCGCCGTGCCCATGGCCTCTGCAGGGATGTAGAGAACGGTATGCCCCTCCAGTTTGTACCGAGTATCTAAGGACAGGACAGGACCACGGAAGTTCACAGAGGGGCTGAGTTCATGCCACCCCAGCTGCAATCACAGTTGACGATCTGGGGCCCTGCTAGTACGGTGGATTTCAGGAGACCAGGCAAAAGAAATGATGACTCAGTTGTGGGTTTTTTTGTTTGTTTTTTTTTTGCTATCAAGAGGAAAAATGACAGAGGGCAAGAGGGAATCCTCATTGAGGTAAAATAAGAGATTATTGCAAAATAAGGTCAAAGAGCTGCACCATGCCCTCTACATTCTCTGGTGTGATACACGCCCTCTCCCTGGTACCCCCTCCCCACCACCACCTGCATTTCCCCCTACCCTACATGTACTCTTAGAAATACCCAACTCTACATTTGAGCAGGTCTGGTCAACCTTCTACAGCAGAAAACTGTATCTGCATTGGAAGGCAAAATCTGTTCCCCGATCCACTCATTTAAGGAGCACGTGTGGCGTGCCACGGCGCACGGGTCCCCGGGGTGACTCTCCCACCCGCCTCATTCGCGCTACTGTCTGCACGACACCAGGGAGAAACCAGGCACTCGAGGTTTTCTGCTCACCTGTCAGGCAGGCCAAGAATCTGTGCAGATGAGAAGCAAAATGATTCCGAATACTCTCGGGCCAGGTTGAGTTTGTAAAGATCTGAGGGGCAAAGACCCCACTGAGCAGCCGGAGGAGAGCCGGGATGTAGGAACCCCGCACGGTCCCAAACTGCACAGTTGCCTCAAAGTTCTCTGGGGTGATGGGAACTGGTGCGCAGCGAATGAAGTAGACAATCTGGTTCTGGGTCTGCGTGGAAGACAGAAGACCAGAGATCAGTCTCCAGACCCTGCGTGACATCCAACGGAATCTGAGGCGCCCATCATGAACGTCTGGCTGAGTTCTTCGTCACATTCCCTTAGCCTATCCGGCTCCTTCACCAAATGGGTCGCAAGGTGCTTCCTGTTTCTTTTGGCGACATAGCAGAGTCCACACCCAGACCTGTGGGGAGGAAATGCAGAGAGCACGCCTTGAAGGTAGGGACTGTGTATTCTGCCCTACTTGACTCCAGAACCTAGCACGGTTGACTGGGACATATTAGATGCTCAATAAACGTTGGACGGATTGGATGGAAGGAAAAGGACAGAATGGAGGACGCCCTTTGAGCCGTAGGAAAAGCAGGAAGGAGAAAGAGTGGAAGTAAGAGGCAGCTATCTAGGGTCTCCCATTTCAGCTGTATACACCTGTTGCCCAATTTTTCATTTACCCTTCAATTTTGTTTCTGGTGCGTTCGTGTGGCTGCCGCTGTTGTTTACACTCAGAGATGTTACCACCTTAAAGTGTCTGACTTCTACATGCCTAGAAAGGCCATTCCTCCTTAAGAGCACACTCACCTTTCGTGTGTACACGCTTTTGTACCTACTCTTTATAATTTATGTAATTCTGAAGACCGAAAGTACAGCACAAAGGAGAAATTAATAAATCACCCATCTTCCCACTCCCCAGAATTAAATTTTGGCATTTCGAGGTTTTTTTTTTTTTAAAGCTTAACACCATTATTTTTGTTAAAATGATATACATATGTGATACCATATGATTTTACTCATGTGTGGTATTTAAGAAACAAAACAAACGAGGAAAGGGAAAAAAAGCACGAGAGAGAAACCAAGAAACAGACTCTCGGGGCGCCTGGCCGGCTCAGTGAGAAGAGCTGGCGAGTCTTGGTCTCAGGGTCATGAGTCCGAGCCCCACATTGGGTGCAGAGATTACTCAAATATAAAATCTTTAAAGCCTTAGCATTTAAAAATGAAGCCTTACCATTTAAAAAATGACATAAATGTTAATTACAAATAACGGAAACAATACAGAAGAGTCTAGAATAACAGCTAAACTGTCATCTAAAATTCCACCACCCAGACATTAATGCTCTTCACTTTAGAGAAAATGTTATACCAGACATCTTTCTACAGACCGACACACACAGAACAAATCAATTAAAGGTTATTGCAAAATAGGATCATGCTATTTTTTATTAAAAGTATTAGATTTAATTTTACTTGGATTTTTTAAAAAGATTTTATTTATTTATTTGACAGAGAGAGAGAGCACACAAGCAGGGGGAGCAGCAGGCAGAGGCAGAGGGAGAAGTAGGCTCCCTGCTAAGCAGGGAGCCCGATGTGGGATTCAATCCCAGGACCCTGGGATCATGAACTGAGCCGAAGGCAGATGCTTCACCGACTAAGCCACCCAGGGGCACCTACTTGGATTTAGTAGAATAAAAAGACTCGAGCGTGAATAAAACATAGGCAACACTGAGCTTCAGTAAGTGTTTCTTTACCTGCAAGAGAGACTTCTTTCTGAAAGACCTCTTTCTAAAGTCATATGAGATTATTAAAAATATTGAGGTTCAGGGGCACCTGGATGGCTCAGTCGGTTGAGCATCCAACCCCTAGTTTCGCCTCAGGTCATGAGCTTGGGGTCGTGAGAGCCCCGTCTTGGGGTCTGTGCTCCGCTGAGAGTCTGCTTCTCTCCCTCCGTCCCTCCCCCTACTCGCATGCTCTAAATAAATAAATAAAACCTTAAAAAAATTTGAGGTTCGTTTCCCACTACCTTTCAACGTGAAGTCCTAGCGACTCACTGCTTTGAGAAATAAGGACATGGCACCTCATACCCCCTCTCTCCTGCTCAGCCCGGCTCCGTGTTTGCGCTCCATAGGATAACCATAACGCCAGTGGTTATTTCGTATTGGCATTTATTTAAATTAATTGAATGCTCCTAGATTCTCTATTCCTGAGTTCTTTATTTGGTTTCTTTTCTTTTTTTTTTTTAGATTTTTATTTACTTATTTGACAGAGAGAGAGAGCACAAGCAGGGGGAGCTCCCGGCAGTGGGAGAGGGAGAAGCAGGCTCCCTGCTTAGCAGGGAGCCCGATGCGGGGCTCGATCCCAGGATCTCAGGATCATGACTCGAGCCAAAGGCAGACGCCTAACTGACTGAGCCACCCAGGTGTCCCTCTTTTTTTTTTTTTTTTTAAGATTTTATTTTTAAGTCATCTCTCCGCCCAACGTGGGGCTCGAACTCACAACCCCGAGATGAAAATTCGCACAATCTTCCAACTGAGCCAGCCAGCCCCCCGCCCCCATTTGGTTCATGTCTTAATGGAATAGATTTCCACTGATTATTTCATTTTTGTTTTATAGAGTACGGTTCTTTCAAGACTGAAAAGGACGACGCATTTGTTGGCTTTGTATCTGGGCATCCCGGCTGGGAATTCAAACGCAGGGGGCCCACCGCCCTTCCTGGAGAACTCCGCGAGGGTGTTCCTCCGGGTCATCGGAGAAGTCTGCCGCCGGCCTGATGTCTCCTCTCGGTAGACAATTTGCTTTTTTGACTAGAGGGCTGAGTAATTCTTTCCCAGATTTTTATTTTGAAAACAATTCCAGCTCATAGCAAAATTGCAAGAAAAGTGCAGTGAACAACATACCCGTCGTCTAGATTCACTAACTGTTCACATTTTGCCCCATGTGTGCTCACAGGCACTGCCTTCCTCCCTCCCTCTCCCCGCCGAGCTACTTGAGAGTCACGTGACGCTGCGCCCTTACATGTGTCAGCATATAGCCCCGAAAAATGAGGACCTTCTCCAGTATACCCAACACTGTAATTACCACTCAGAAAACTAAACTTCCTATAATGCTTTATACAATACACAATACATATTTAGCTTTCCCCAGTGGTCCAAATAACGCTCTTTGCCACCCAGGATCCGATCCGGGATGGAACGTGGTCGTGTGTCCTCAGTCCCCTCGAATTCTGCAGTCCTTGAGCCCTTGTCTTTCTTCCGTGGCATTGATCTTTCTAACGGTCCAGGCTGGTTGTTTCCCAAAATGTCCCTTAATTTGGATTCATCTGTTTGTTTCCTCATTATTCGATTCAAGTTGAATATTCTTGGCAGGAATGCCACGGTGATATTCCTAAAGAATTTCCTTGGAGTTTAGAGCTTACCTAAGATGTGTGTTGGCATTAAACATTGCAAAACAAATTTTGTGCAAGAAAGTACCTTCTTTCAAGTCCCAGGTTCAGTTCCTTCTGCAGGTCAGGGAAATTCTTTGTATCTTACCTTTAAACTTACATTCCTTCTTTCTTTGGCGTGCTATATTAGATCACCCTGTCTTATTAGCTTTTCCCTAATTATGTTGTCATTGGCTTTCTCTTCCCCGTGCACTATAATTATCTCAAGCCTCCCTTCTGCGGAAATACACATTTGCAGCAACAGCTCGTCTTGTCAGTGCCTTGGTGTTTCCAACCTACAAGTTTTGGAGCACGCGGCTTTATTTCCTAAGATCCGCAATCTCCTTTTTATCGCTTTCTCATGTGGCAGCATCTCGTCTCTCTGCGTTTGAAAAGTTGAATTCACGCTCTTCGTAAGTTGTACGGGAACCTGATGCTGCTGCGAGGAGTCTCCTTCTGCTCCCCTGTTCTCCTTTGCCTGCTTTGTTCCACGTTTTTGCCCTCAATGTAATACGCTTCCAGTTGCCATGTAATTTCTGTCCTCGTGCTTCAGCAGCTCTGCGAGTTCGTCCTTTCTGCTCTATGGGTGACTCCTGGATGTCCTGCTGTGGGAGCCCAGTTTCTTCTCCCCCCTTGAAGTGAAAGGGAAAGGATTGGGTATTTTATGTTCTATTCACTTTTCTCTAGCCTAAGAGAATCACATGAGCGGATGGGCAGGGGGTTAAGGCTCATGTCAGACAGTGCACAATCTTTGCTAAAAGTACCTGGGCTCTTTCTCCCTTTCCAGGTTTCGTTCGATGCCCAGCTAAAGTTCCCATCTTGCTGGGGGTCCACCATTCCCGTGGGGAGGACGGTTTCCCTAATTCAGTGCATAGACCTTTCATTGGTCACCCACGTTTATGTTGATTAGACTAGATTATGCTTCCTTCCTTCTTTATTCTTGGGTGTTTCCTTCTTCTCCTTCTCCTTCCTCTTCCTGTTCCTCTCCTTCCTCTTTCTCTTCCTCTCCTTCCTCTTCCTCTTCCTCTTCTTCCTCTTTCTCCTCCTCTCCTTCTTCTTCTTCTGGTTTTACTTTTTGCCCATTTTATCAAGAGTAAGAATTTTTTAAGAAAGTTTCAATTGGCTGTTATATCCCAAAAGTACACATGGAAGTCCGTGATCTCAGAGTATATTTCAGCATACCAAATAAATTTTCTTCAGCTTCATTAAGGTATAATTGACAAATAAAAAACTGTATATATTTAAAGTGTACAACTTGGTGTTTTGATATACACAAACATTGTGAAAGGATCGCCACAATCAAGCTAATTAATATATTCTGCATTTCATGAGGTACCACTGTTTTTTCACGTGTGTTTTTGTGCAGTGAGAACACTGAAGATCCACCCTCTTAGCAAATGTCATGTACACCACACAGTATTATTTTTTCCCCTAGATTCCACTTATAAGTGAGATCATACAATATTTGTCTTTCTCTGACTTATTTCACCTAGCATAATGGCCTCGAGTTCCATCCAGGTTGGTGCAAATGGCAAGATTCTTTTCTTTCTCATTGCCGAATAATATTCCACGGTGTGTGGACAGAATTTTCTTTATCCTTTTTTTTTTTTTTTTAAGATTTTATTTATTTATTTGACAGGGAGATAGAGAGCACAAGTAGGCAGAGCGGCAGGCAGAGGAAGAGGGAGGAGCAGACTCCCCGCTGAGCAGAGAGCCCGACGAGGGGCTCCATCCCAGGACCCTGGGATTATGACCTGAGCTGAAGGCAGATGCTTAACAACTGAGCCACCCAGGTGCCCCTTTCTTTATACTTTCATCCATCAATACTTAGGCTGTTCCCATATCTTGGTTATTGTAAATAACGCTGCAACGAACATGGGATACAAGTATCTTTTTGAGATAGTGATTTCATTTCCTTTGGACATATACCCAGAAGTGGACTGCTGGATCATAGGGTAGTGTTTTTTTTTGGTTTTTTTTTGGGGGGGTAGTTCTATTTTTAATTTTCTGAGGAATGTCCATATCATTTTCCATAGTGGCGGCACCAGCTTACAATCCCCCCAACAGTGCACGAGGGTTCCCCCTTCTCCACATCTTCACTGACATTTCTTATCTCTTGTCTTTTTGATGACAGCCATTCTAACAGGTGTGAGATGGCATCTCACTGTGATTTTGATTTGCGTTTCCCTGATGAGTGACATGGAGCACCTTTTCTAATACCCGTTGGCCATTTGTATGGCTTCTTTAAAAAAAAGTCCCTTCAATCCCTCTGCTCATTTTTTGATCAGATTGTTCTTTTTGCCATTGAGTTGTAGTTTTTAAATATATTTTGGATATTAACCTCTCATCAGAGCTAGGATTTGTACATATTCTCTCCCATGCCTTACATTGCCTTTCCATTTTGTTGATGGAAGAAGCCTTGCTATGCAGAAACTTTTTGATTTGATGTGGTCCACTCGCTTAGTTTTGCTTGGTTGCCTTTGGTTTCGGCGTCAGAAATTTCACGCCCCCTGACCAACATCTTCCTGTTTCCCCTGCCCCCCAGCTAAGTAGGTTTTTTTATCTTTTTTTTTTTTTTTTTTTTGACAGAGAGGAGAGAGATCACAAGTAAGCAGAGAGGCAGGCAGAGAGAGAAGGGGAAGCAGGCTCCCCGCTGAGCAGAGAGCCCGATGTGGGGCTCGATCCCAAAACCCTGAGATCATGACCTGAGCTGAAGGCAGAGGCTTTAACCCACTGGGCCACCCAGGCACCCGCTAAATAGATTTTTAATGGAAAACTTTGTTTTCCATATTTCCCAATTCTATTCATTGAATAATCCATTCTCTCCCGCAGATTTTTAAATGGAATTTTTATAGAAAATGCTTACATATATGTGTCTGTATTTTGTGTCTTTAATGTCGTATATATGATATATATTCCTGGCCCAGTACAACTCTGTTTTGTTCTATTTTATTTTTATTTTTATCTTATA
>CM052891.1:49975403-50029219 GCA_028534135.1 Potos flavus
GCAGGGCAGCTGGGGTCCGAGAGCACAGGAGGCGGGGGGCGGGGGAGGGCGGGGGGGGGCAGGAGGCCCGACCCCTCGCTCCTACCTGGCATGTTCTCCTTCCCGGGCTCCAGGCTGTGGGCTGCCCCCCGGTCTCTCTCCACGGGCATTTCAGACACAGGCTTTCTGGGGGCGGCCCCTCCTCGGGGACCTGGAGATGGGGAAGACCCAAGAGAGAGGGGCTGAGACGGCAGCCCCCTGACCAATATGGGACTACCCCAACCTCCCTCAGTCCGCCGGAGGTGTGCTCCAGCCCCCACTCACTTTGTCCCACTCGGAGAAGCACCTTCATGCCTCTGGTAAGGCATACGCCTCCCTGCAAACTCTCCAGGCCTTCCCGGGTCCCATCGGAAGTGGCTGGGAGAGAAGAGCCAGAGGGAGAGGTTGGCAGTCCAGAGTCTAGCCCCTAGTCCGTCCCGTTCTCAGGGCCCAGACACCTCCCCGGGGCCGGGGTGGGGGTGGGGAGGAATCAGGGGTCTCTCTGGGCTCCTCCTCTGCCCTCAGTGTCGGGGGCACCTCCCCTAGACCCTGCCCTCCGCCCAGCAGTACCAATTATGTAGTAATCGTGGTGCGAGCGGAACTCATGGCCCCAGAGGTTGGGGCTGTACTCCTGGAACTTGATGGTGAAGCGGAGATCCAGGTCCGGCCGGTCACAAGTGAGGAGCAGGTTTGGGGCAGGGGGTGCCTCACAGCGCCGGCCCTGGGCACCCCCGACCAGGTACAGCTTGTAGAACTCGTAATTAGGGGAGGAGTGGGGGCCAGGAGGCCGGGCCCGGGGGCACAGCAGATCCAGCCGGTCCCCGATCTGAGGGTACAGCACGTAACCGCCCTCTGCCTGGAACCTGTCAGGAGGGCGAGGTGGACAAGGAGCAGTGTCAGAGGTCTGTCCGCCCCCCACCCCCGCCGCCCCAGAGCTTCGCCTCCCTCGCAGCACGTCCCTGCAGGGCAGCCTTGGCCTGGGAGGATGGTCTGTTCCCCCAGGCCAGGCACTAAGGACTCAGCAGCAGCAGGACGCCGGGCTCAGAGGTCTCCGGCCCCTTGGTGTGCCCAAATGCACTCTCCAGCCCGCCCTCGCCACACGCACGCTGCCATCTCTCGCTCCATCACTAGCCCCGTTGCCGTGGCAACCGGATGCCAGTTACCAAGGAGCTGGCCTCTCTGGAACCACACAGCCCACCCTTCCCAGGTGATTTCACTATTCCACGGCAGTCAACGCTGGGGGCCGAGCCTCCCCTCCCCCAGGGCACCGCTGAATTTGAGGGCTCTCAGGGCAAAGGAGGGGGGCTCAGGGGGTGCCGAGTCCAGGCCACTGTCCCAAGTTAGCCAGGCAATGGGACAGGAATTAAATGCCTGGTCTGGCAATGGCCCTCAATGAGGCTAATGGGAAGCAGGGTCTGGGGGCCAGCTGCCCCAGACATCGCCCTGCTCAGTGCCCCTCCTGCCCTGGGGCTCGGACTTCCTAGGGAAAGTGCCCCTCCTGCCCTAGTGCTCTGGGACTGACTTTGCTAACCACAGCCTCCACGAGCAAGCCCACACCCCCCCTCTGCCCATGACTGCAGCCCCTCCCTGTGCATGAATGGGGACGGGGTCTCAAAGCTGGGTCCCCGGGGGAACTGCTGCTCAGGATCTTCCCAGACCCCCAAATGACCACTCCCTCCCATCCCACATCCCAAGGAGCCCCCAGAACAACCAACCTCTCCCTCCGCTTGACCCTATCAGAATAAGCCTAACTTACAGCCTCAGGCTGGACTCAGACCGCAGCTGGGAGCTGGTGGGTAGCAGACTGAGAAAAGATATTTGAGATTATACCCAAAGAGACATAGCAGAGAGGGAGGCTGGGAAGTCAAGAGAAGACAAACAGTAATCCTAATTCTCCTTTAATGAGCATGTAATATGTTCAAACACCTTACCTCTCTAATCCTCGTGAAAGGTGTGAGGGCTGAGAATACAAACTCAGAAGGTTAAGTGGAGTGCCCAAGGCCACACAGCTGAGAGCAGCAGAGCTGGGACTAAGACCTCGGATGTGGTGGGCTCCAAAGCCTACCCCCTTCCCCTTCCCGCGGCCTCACACAGCCTTCCCCAGGGAAGTGGGAAGTTTGCAAAACACAGAACTCTTTTGCTAGCGGGAAGCGGGCTCCGCACGGAGGCCGGGGACCTGGATGACCTCACAAGGGTTCCGTCCTACCCAGTGTGACTTGAAGTTTCATGTGACCCTTGGCCTTTTTTCAGAGCAAAGCAAGCATGCCAGGGAACAGAGGGTCTGGTGGAAGAGTTTGCAGCAAGGATGGGGGAGGGGGCAAGGGAGTCCCCGGGATTCTAGATGCAAGAGAGAAAAAAAAAAAGGGGCTCCAGGCTTCTTCCAGAAAAAAAAAGTCTCCAAGTCAGGAAGGCAGGAATATCTGCGGGGCGGGAACTCCATCTGCCCAGGGCTCACTGACCCTCTGGCTGTGGGCAAGAGTTAGGGGACAGACGGTGTGCACAGAGTCCAGAAGCCTTGGGTGAGTTGTCCCCAGGGCCCCCACACGGAGCCCCCTTCCCTCCCCTCGTCTACACCGAGTCCCTTCTGGGGAGGGAGGCACCCTGCCCTTCCCCTCAGCGCTCAGCGGCACCTACTCAGTCGCTCTCCCGAGAGCTGACATTAACCAGGCTCCCTCCGAGCCCGGCCCCCGACAGGACACAGGTCCCTCGCAAACCCAAATAACCACTCCACCAGCCTCGGCGGCTACCCAGGAACTTTCGGATCCTTGCCCCTGTGGGGTCCTTCCAACTCCCGACACATGGTCGTCGCCACCCACATCCAGCTCTGTCTGTCTGCGACCCGGGAGTCTGGCTCCCAAGATCACCTCTGTCTCGTTCCCCATCAGCTCGCATCAGAGCACTAGCACCCCTCCCTCCGGCCTCCTCCCAGCTCCGGGAACCAGCCCCTCCAACACACACCAAATCCCCAAAGCGCCCCTGCTCCCTGCCCGAAGGGTGTGGGGTCTCCCCAGCCTGGGGCCACTCACCTCTTATTCGCCGAATTCCAGTAGACAGGCTCCAGGCTGAGCCCAGACACCAGCCCCAAAACGCCGAGCAGCAGCAGGGCCCCGACTCGCACGCCCCCCGGCCCAGAACGGGGGCCCCCCATGACCCCGCCAAGGCCTGGGGGGCGGGGCACCAACTCCCCCAAAGTCGCTCGCCCCCTGCGGTGACTGCCTCGGCGGACCCGGCGGCTCGGCCCCGACCACCCCGGCGGCGGCCGCCCCCCGCTCCCACGCGGACCCGCTTCCTGCTCTGCCCGCGCCCCTGCCGCGGAGCGCTCAGCCCGCTAGAGCCCTTCCAGGGGCCGCCTGCGGGCGCCCGACGCCCCCGGCCCGCGCGCCGGCACCCCGGGATCGCAGGGCCGGCCTAAGTGGGGGACTGGGGCAGCCGGGGGCCGGGCGGGGGCGGCATGGGGCGCCGGCCGAGGGAGCGAGGGAGGGGCGCGAGCCGGAGCCCCAGCCTCGCCGGGATTGAGGGCAGCGGGCTCGGGGAGGAAACCAGTGCCGAGCCCGGGAGGGGGGAGTTAAAGGAGTGGCGGGGAGGGGGAGAGGATGGCGGAGGGAAAAACCGGAGCTGGAGCCGGCGTCGGAGCGGGCCGCGGAGCCCGCAGCCCACGCCCCCCGCACCTCCCTCACCTCGCGCACCTCCCGCGCGCCCCGCCGCCGCCGCCGCCCTCCGCGCCCCCTTTGTCCCCGCCCCACTCCCCCCGCCGCAGCCGCCGCCGCCGCCCCGGCGCGTCTGCCCTCCGGCCCGCGGGCAGCCCGGGCAGCTGGAACCTTCCGCGCCCAAATCCAGAAAGGCGCTCGCCCTCGCCGCCCCGAGGAGCCCAGCCCCTCTCGCTCCCGCAGCCTCCTCCCCCTGCCCCCCCACCCCAGCCCGAAACGCCGCCGCGGCTCCCGGCAGGTCTGGAGAGAATAGTAATAACCTTGAAGGCTCCGCACTTTACAAAGTGGGCTGAGTTGGTCGTCACGACTACCTGTGTGAAGTGGGAGGGGCAGAGCCACAGGACCCCCATTGTAGGGGTGAAGAAACTGAGGCTCGGGGTGGGTGGGTGGGGGGAGGTGCCGAGACTGGCCCAAGGTCACACGGGGAGTGGGCGATACAGGCAGACAGCCGGCCCGGGTCGCCGCACTCCACCTCCTCCTGGGCCCCCTCCCGTACCTGGGACTGGGTGCGAGGCAAGAGTTCAGGGGGTAAACAGGGGCCCTCGCTGCCTGGCGGCGGGGAGAACCGGGGAGGAAAGGGAGTACCTAGAGCCCCAAACCCACATCAGCCGGAAGGGCTGTTTCCAATTATCCTGGGGGAAGGGAGGAGGATTTGCCTTTTCGGGTGTAAGAACCCTCGCTTTCAGCACCTCTGGGCAGAGGTGACATTCCTCTCCCCGCTCAGCCTAGCAGGCCTCAGTCCCCTCGCTCTGATGGAGAGGTCCCACGTCATTTCCCCTGCCTGCGGGCTCTTCAGAGCCCCCTTCTCAGGGCTTGGCGAGGTTGGGGGTGGGGAGCGGCCACTGCTTGAAAGAACACAGTCGCCCCCCACCCCCAAAGCGAGCAGATAAATGGAGACACACAGGACCGGTGACAGCTGCCGACAGCCGCTCCCGCCCTGGTCCCGCGTCTAGCGGGAATACGGGAATGTGACGTCTGTGGCTTCTCGGCACCTTTACTCTCTCGTGTGTGTCCTTGACTCTGGCTACTCAGTCGCCTGGCTCCTGGGGGAGTCCAGGGGAGGAGAGGCGGGTGCTCCCGCCCCCCTTCCCCCAGAGCTGAGTAATGGTCCCTCTGCTGCTGGGTGGTGGCAGCTAGCGTGGAGCGCGAGGGAGCGGGTGTCTCGTCTGTCGCTGTCTGCGCGGTCTCCCGCAGTCACACCCAGCAGTCTGACACACGGCGCCTGCCACTCCTGCTCAGCCACACTCACCCTGACCCCTGCCGCCCCCACCTTGGGAGTGAGATTTCAAACAGGTTCCCCCCTTCAGTTTACCGAGTCGCCTAGCAACCCGCCAGTCAATGGCATGGAGCCCCACCCCCCCGCTCACTTGACTTCACACCGAGCTCGGCAGCCCCATTGGCTCCCGCCTAGTCCCACCTCTCAACCCCGGTTTGGGGAACAATATGCCAGCCCCTGGTGCTACTGGACAAGGGAGCCCACTGGTACCCCTCCCGGCCCCATCTCCATCATGCGCCTCCCAAAAAAAGACACAAAGGCTCCAGGACCATATAAAACCTTTTTTTATAGAAACTCGCCCCCACCTTCCTGGGCCCCTCCCTGGCCCTTCTTGCCCCTGTGAGCATCAGCCATCCCCGCGTCTGGGCCCCCCCCACACCACCAGAGCTGAAGCTGACATTCAAGGTGGACGTGGCGCATGGAAAGCAGGGGAAGGTCCACGGCCTGCTCCCCTTCGTCCTCACTCTCCGTGGGCTCCGGAAACACGCGCTGACCCGAGGCGGTCGCCAGCAACGGCAGGCCAGGGTGCAGGCTGCAGGGAGAGACGAGGCCGGCAGGGGCGCGTCAGCACCGCGCCGCCCTCCCCACCCCGAGCCCCAAGATCCGTGGAAGTAACGATCACCTCACTCCGTTGGTGCAGTCGTTCTGGGGCAGAAAACTCAGCACTGGCTCGGGTTTCCCCTCCGCTCCAGGCCCGCTGGTGTCCCACACGGACACAGCCCCGTTAGTGCTGCCGCTCACTAAGAACTGCCCCGTCCTGGGGAAGAGAGACGCTTGGTGACGTGGACCCCTCACATCCAGGGGCTCTGGCATCCCTGGGGCACCGGGACCCCGGGCAGGAGGGACCCGGTCACTCACGGATCCAGATCGAAGTAGATGCGCTGATTGGTGGCCACCTCTCGACTCAGGGACCACAGGGGGTGACTGGGCTGCCGAAGGTCCCAGCACAGCAGCTCAGCGTCCTGGAGACACAGAGCACGGGGGCCTGGAGTCCAGCCCTCACCTGCCCTCCCCCCAAGACATCCCTGCTTCCCGCAAGGTTTGCAGACGCTCCCTTAGCTTTCTCCCATGCCTGTCCCCCAACACAACACCGACTACATCGCCACCCCTGCCTTCTGTGCACCCTCGTTGGACTCGCAGGGCGTGACCCCTACCTTGCGTGCTCCCGAGAAGAAGCGATTGCCATCGGGGTGAAAGCAGAGGTGAGTGACACCTCCCTGGTGTCCCGCCAGCACGGCGAGAGGGGAGCCGTCGTCACCCGCATACAGACCCAGGGAGCGGCCGTAGGAGCCACAGGCGTAGAGGGGCTGGACAGGGCTGAAGGCTATGCAGGAGATGATGCCACTCTGGCCCTGCTTTTTGGCTACAAAGGGAAGGCACAAAGCCGGGCAGGGGGCAGGGACTCCTGCCGTTAACCGAGCTAGTCAGAGGCGCAGTCCGTGTCCTGTCCCGTGAGCCCGGAATCCACACGTCCCCTGTCCCGTTTGTCACAGCAGGATAGAGACCTCTGAGGCTCCCCAGCTCCTTCCGTCCCCACCAAGGACCTAAACGCTCAAGACTTATTATTCCTTCTCAAATCCGTGTCTTCTTGGAGGGATGGGAAGCTGAAGGCTTATAGGAAAATGAATCAGCTTCACCGCCAATTTCCTAGAGATACCGAGACTTTGGAGCGCGACAGGGACACCGCCGACAGGGCCTGGCCTCGGGCGTGAAGCAGCTCCTTACCTTGCAGCTCGACCCTGGGAAAGTTCCACCCCCTCCCTAAACCTGTTTTCTCCTCCGCCCACTGAGTACAGCCTGCCTCCCTGGGCCTGCCCCCCTGGGCCTCGCCTGGGCCCCTGGCTCGCCCAAGGCGCCTCTGGACGCGGCAGTGCCCTTCCCCTTCCTCCTCCCCTGGGAGGCACAGATGCTTACCAAACGTGGCTCGGACCTCGCAGTCACGGCCAGGCCGGGCCGTGGAAAAGACGCGCACAGCCCTGTTGAAGCCACAGAAGAGCTGGGAGCCATCCGGGGAGAAACAGAGCGAGTGCGCGGCCGTCAGCTCGTCCTAGGAGCAGGAGAGCACTGCAAACAGGCCCAGCAAAGCCTCCGTTGTCCCCGAGGAGGGAGAGCGGGGCCAGGCTGAGCCCTGGGCCTGGGCGGGGAGCTCCCTACCAGGTGGTTGTAGGCCCGGAAGGAAGCCCGGAGCTCTCCGGTGAATGCATCCCAGATGTGAATGGGGTTCTCCCGGCTGCTGCTGGCCACGCTGAGAGAGACACGACACTGAGGTCCCGGTGCTGTCAAAGGAAGGGGAGGAAGCCAACTGACCGGCCCTCTCTGCTTGCATCTCAAGGCTACACCAAGCTGTCCTCCCCCAGAGACCCCTAGCAGCCCCCCGCTCCCTCTCGGTTGAGGGTCCCCTTGAAAGGGAGGCGGGGGGACGGGATGGGAAGGGAAGGCAGGGGGCGGGCAAAGGACATCACTTACTAGGAGGTGTCTGGCTCGGTGGAAGACATCAGAGAATACCAACAATAATCATAGATGGTGTCGCCTTCCACCATGCGAAGGACAGGGGCCTGGACAGAGAGGCGGGGATGCCTGGGTCACTGGCCGGAAACGGGGGCAGAGTCGCGCCTCTAGTAGGTTCAGGACAGAGCGGGGCTGTCCGCCAGCACTTGAGCAGGCAGAAGGCAGATGGGGTTAACAGGAACAGAATCCTGATCTCCATGTTCGAGGGTCAGCTCAGACTTTGATGTCAGATTTGGGCCACCAAAAGCCATACGGGTTTATCCTTTTGCTTTTTAAACACTTATGAAGAAGCAAATAATATCCCAACACAGAAACCAAGAACCAACCATCGATATGCTTACTGAGCACCTACTAGATGCCATTAGATCCTTTAAAAAAATTATTAAACCAAAAAAAAAAAAAATTATTAAACCATTCAAACATGCAAAGAAAGTTATTTTTGGTCTGGGGGGCTTTTTTTTTGGTAGACAGCAAACACAGCTTATGGAGCAATGATACAAAGGTCCTGAAGAGGGAGGGGACTGGAGAGGGTTGCCCAGCAAAGAAGTATTTTTAAAAACTCCTGTGACTCCTCCAACCAGCTTAGAAAATAAAATATAAAACAGTTGAAACTTCTTCCCAAGGAAACCTTCCCTCAGAGGTAAACACTCTCTTGAATCCATCGTTCTCACTCATCTCTTTAGAAATACATTCATACAGCGGCGCCTGGGTGGCTCTGTCGGTTAAGTGTCCAACTCCTGATTTGGGCTCAGGTCACGATCTCGGGGTCCTGGGATCGAGCCCCGTGTCGGGCTCCAAGGTCAGCAGGGAGTCTGTTTATCTCTCTCCCTTTGCACACGCACGTTCACTCGCTCTCTCCCTCTCAAATAATAAATCTTAAAAAAAAAAATACATTCATACAAAAAAAACCCACACACCAAGTATACTGTCGTGGATGCCTTTACATTTAGTGCCCACGGTGCCAGATGGTTCACCTCCCCTCGGACGGGGAGACGTCAGCACGGTGACGCACGAGCTCCAACTCGGGCTCCTCGCTGCTGGGCAGCACCCCGCTCACTGTCCTTCTCTGCTGACAGTCGCCAGTGTTTTTGCATATTTTGGCGGGTGTGCTTCGAGCATTCCGGAGCACATGTGCGAGGCCGGCTCCGGAGTGCCGTCGCCGCCTCCGCTAGATGCAGTCGCACTGGGGCCGAGGCGCCCATCGGCAGCCTGGGGCCGCCTGTTGCTCGGCGTCCTCTTGCTATTGCCAGACCTCCACCCTGTTGTCAGGTGAAGGCCGTGGGAGAGAATTCCACTGTGGTATAAACGTGCACTGCCTCGGTGACCTGTGCTCACCGGTCACGTTGAAGTACACCTTTTCCTAGCTTCTGCTCCTTTTCCTGCTAGGTCGTTGTCTTTCCTTACTGATGTGAAGGGACTCTTTCAAACATCTGGGTGACCATCCTTTGGCAGTTATTCGCTGGCCCTCAGCGCGATGTCATGCCCCCATGACTTCCGTCTCCACTCCGAACCCACGTATCAGACCGCCCGGCACGCGGCTCCACACGCACAGCCCGCAGGAACCTCAGACTCAGCTGGTCTGTAAGGGACCCAGCCCCCGCTTCCTTCAAACCTACCGCTCCCCCTGGGCTCCACGCCCAAATGTCTAAGCCTCTGATCTGACCACCAGCCTCGACCACAGCCTCTTCACTCTCTTCCCACTCCTGGTCCAGCCCGCGTGCGACCAAACAGCTGCTGGAGACACGGACCTCGCCAGGCCCGCCTCCCAGGGCTCTCCTGAACGTGTGCACTCCCTTCCAGTCCCATGCCAAGCCGCTGCCGTCCTGCCGGCGTCACTGGCACGCGGCAAGTTCTCCAGGCCTCGCCACGCTGCAGCCAGGTGCAGGCCCTGGAGACCTTGCGAAGTTGGAATTCTGTCCAGAAACATGCCTGCTTAAAATGTTTGATGAGTCCACATAACCCTCAGCATAAGCCCCAACCTCCTTACCGGGTGACTACCCCCTACTCACCTCTCACGGCTCATCCCTCCAGACTCACTCCTTTAAAATCTCTACCTCCCACCGTTTTGACTCCCAGTCCCCAGAAGGTGCCAACTCACCACACCCTCGATCTGCAGACTTTCGCTAGCGTCCAGATCTGGAATATTCTCCCTTCGCCTCCCTCAACAACTCCTTCTGGTTGAATTCTAATCACCCTCTGGTCTCTTAGATGCTTCTTCCACTGGGAGGCCCTCCCTGACCCCTCAGCAGAGCAAGCTGCCCCGCCCCACACTCCTAAAGCCCTCTGTGCCCCTCACCCCCACCACACCCACCTGAGGAAGAATCCTGTCTGGCTCACCACTGTTTCCCCAACACCTAGTATATTATCAGCAGTCACTGACAAAGGTTCTAATGAGCAAAGACAGGAGACTGTTCCAATAACATAAGGGCCCCAATAATAAGACCTGAGTTAAAGCAGGGGCAGTGGAGTGGGGAGAAGCACATGGATCCAAAAGATTAGGGGGACTCGATGGAATCTGGCAATTAACTGGATGTGGGGGGTGAGGGAAAAGGAAGATTAAAGGATGAGACCCAGGCTTCCGGTTTGGATACCAACCAGTGGAGAGATATCAAGATGGTGGAGAGACTTGGGGTGCACAGGAGAGCCATGAGGTGTCAATGTCCTTGGTGGACGAAGGAGACTCAGCATAAGCCTCAAAGGAAAAGTCTTTACAAAGAGAGAGCACAACTGTCTGAATATGGCTTCTAGGAACGAAGACAGCCCTCCTCCCCGAACCTGAGACATGCGGGGCACAGAGGATGTGGGGTCTCCCCTGGATAGGGCTAGAGGGAGTGAAGGCCTCAGGCAAGATCCCCAGGGTAGGGAGAACACTCAGGCCCGAGGCTGGGGAGTTAGGAATGGGAGTTCCAGAAAGCTCTGTGAAAAGTCAGAGACAGGAGGAGGGGAATTAGGAAACTATGTTGGGAAGAAGAAACGGTTATCGGGAAATACTCAAAATCGGCCTCCCCCGATTTCCCCACCTACACTAACTGTGTCTTTTTCCACATACTGAGCTCGCCGACACAGAAAGTGAAATTCTCTAAGGGGTGAAGCTGAGGCAGACCTGGTACACTCACACTGCTAACGGCAGATCAAAAACAAAACGCACCAGAGCTTTTGAAAACAAGTCGGCTGTCTGCACCACAAGACGTGAAACAAATACTGATACTACCGACCAGGAGTATTTCTTACTCATAAAAATCTCTCTTATGAAAAGAATCTCCACCAAAACACATGAAGATGGCCACTGAATAATTTATTATACAAAACTCCTGGAAACCCAAATGTCTGAAACAGGGGACTAGGTACGGGAATGACTGATCAGAGGCCCCCAGCGCAGCATCGGACCCCAGGACGCGGACTATGGAGACCAAAGCACCACGGAAACCACTTAGGATAGGCCTGTTAGGAAAGAAAGAAAGAAGCAAGGGCTCCTGGGTGGCTCAGTGGGTTAAAGCCTCTGCCTTCGGCTCAGGTCATGATCTCGGGGTCCTGGGATCGAGCCCCGCATCGGGCTCTTTGCTCAGCGGGGAGCCTGCTTCCCCGTCTCTCTCTCTGCCTGCCTCTCTGCCTACTTGGGATCTCTCTCTCTGTCAAATAAATAAATAAAATATTAAAAAAAAAAAAAAAAGGAAAGAAAGAAAGAAGCAGTCTCTAAAACCATCTACCACAGGATCACAACCACGGAAAAGGCTTCCGTGTGGTACAGAGCTTGGGAAGAATGGACAAATAAAGGTAAAGGGTTGACTTTTGTACAGTGGTGGCTAACGATCATGGCTTTTTCCCTTCCTAGCATTCCTGTTTCTCGGAAACCAGCAGGGGCAATCCATCCCCAGCCTGCCACGTTTCCAGAGGCTCTTCTCAGAAGCCCAGCTCCTGCTCTTGCGGGAGAGCCCAGCATGCCTGTCCGGCCCTGAGACCCCCCGGTTTCCCTGCCTCGCCCCCCCCCCAGACTCCCCTGTGGTTCTCGGTGACGTTCACTCCCGCTGTGACCTGAGAGCTCGCTCCTCTCTGGGCCGAGCGTGTTCTTCCCTAACAGGTCGGCTCGGTTCACTCCCTCCCTTCCTTCACGTCTCCGCTCAAATGTCACCTTAACAGCGAGGTCTTCCCCGACCATCCTCTTTAAAATTGCAGTCCATGGGCCCGATCCTCCTGCTTGATTTTTCTTCACGGCACGTGTCAGGTGTGCCTTTCACTTGGTTATTTCTTTATTCCCTATTCCCCGCACTGGATTATCAGCTATCACGCAAAGAGGACGGGGACTTGTGTGTGTTTGTGTTCCCGACTAATCCCCAGCACCTAAAATAGGGCCTGGTGCACAGAATGAGCTCAACGAAAACGTGTTCTCCAAATGAATCGATGAAAGAACGAGTGGGTCCCTCCAACGCTCTGGTCTCTCGCAGCGGCTTGCCTTCTGGAGCACCCGCAGCCACGGCCGCCACTCCCACTGTCGAGTCCCGGGCCTTGTCACACCGCAGTCTCTGGCTACCGCCTCCCACCTATCCAGCTGCCTTGCTCTGTTTCTACCACAATTATTCTGCTTCATCAAAAACGCACTTCCAGTCCATTTCCTCACCTGCTTCACATTCGAGTCAAGCGGCTACACCCCCTCCTGCAGAGGCTCTCAGGACACCCTCGTCCTTCTCTGCCGGCAAACCCCAGCCCGACGAGCCTCCTGTTCCGGGCTTGACTCAACCAATACCAACGACCGGCGTTTATGGAAGACAAAACAGGCACCGGTTCATCCATGTTACACGAATTCCTTTAATTCTCCCAGCGACCCTGTGAGCCGGGCGCCACGACGCCCATTCTCACTTTACGAACCGAGAAAATGTAGCCCCTCACTGGCTGGGGAGAGAGATGCACCATGAAGTCACGGGACCTCACTGTAAACAGGTGGCAAGAGATTTCCAGGGAGCGCTGAGCACAGAGCAGCCACGCTACCACGTTCCTTGCTGCCTCTGATTTCCGCCTCCCCGGGACCAATCATTCACTCCTTCTCCGCTCTCCCCACAGACCCGATTCCTTCAACTGATGACCTCCCTTTATGCTTCACCGAGAAGTCAAGCATGGAGACATGGAAATCTTCCAACCGCCAAGTAGCTGCCTCTCTTCCTACTGCAAGAGAGGACTTTGCACCTCACAAGGTCCTCTGCTCCGCTCCGGATCCTGTCCTTGGCCTGCCGCTCAGGGACCTGTTACCCCCTCCTCCTCGAGCATCAATTCCTCCCTATTCCAGAGTTATTCCCGACCCTGCAGAAGCACCCCATTAGCCCTTCTTTGGCCCCATATTCCCTCTGGTCACCATTCCATTTCTCAACTCCCTTCCGCAAGAAAACTTTCCAAAGAATTGTCTCCACCTCCTCTTCCCCTCGCCCTACTCGGCTTCTGCCGCCATCACTCCTTGGAAAGTGTTCTTGCCAAGGTCACTAATGTCTTCTTGGGTCATTCTCTAAATTTGTCTCACCCTCGACGGCATTAGACTTGACTCTTTGCCTCTGCTTTTGTCGCCCATCCTGCCCTCCACTCCATCTGCTGGAGCGCTCCGGGCTTTGCTAGAGCCTTCTCCTTCTCCAGCTACACTCCGGACTGAATCCGTTCCCAAGACACCAGGTACTATCCACATGCTCCTCCGCTTCCCAAAGTACACCCCCGACCCCAATTTCTCCCTTAGCTTCACATTTCACAGATCTAAGCACCCCTGACTTGCCCCAATACCTCTTCATATCTGTTTCCTCCTGGGTAAATCGTACCACCACCTACCTGGCTGCAAACACCTGGACCCTTGATTGCTTCCTTCCCTGCGCCTCCACGTCCTGCAAAATACACTTCGAATCCACCCACACCTCTCCATTTCTCCTGTCGCCACCCCAGCCCAAGCCACCACCATTTCTCACCCAGACCATGAGAGACACATTCTAATGAATCCCCCTGATTTCACTTTTGTTCACCATAATCCATTCTCTAAACTTCCACCATCGTTTCGCTCTTCCGTTTTAAAACTCTCCTCTGGTCTCCCAACTAAACTCCAAATGGCCTACCCACCAGATCCAACACGACGTGGGTCATGGGATCCATCCTCACGCTTTCCCCTTCACCGGTCTCAGTCCAGGCACACTGGCCTTCTTTCTGTTCCCTGAACACACAGAGCTCCTGTCCCATTCTGGGTCTCTGTAATGTCACTGCCTCTTCCTAGGATGCTCTTTCTACAGCTCTTCACATGACTGATCCCATCATCTTTCACATCTCAGCCCAAACGTCTCTTCTTCAGAGAGCCCCTTCCTAACCAGTTTATCTAAAGTGGTCTCCTCTAGGGTGCCTGGATGGCTCAGTCGTTAAGCGTCTGCGTTCAGCTCGGGTAGTGATCCCGGGGTCCTGGGATCAAGCCCCGCATCGGGTTCCCTGCTCGGCGGGAAGCCTGCTTTTTCCCTCTCCCACTCCCCCTGCTCGTGTTCCCGCTCTGGCTGTCTCTCTCTCGCTGTCAAATAAATAAAGTCTTTTAAAAAATAAAATAAAATAAAAATAAAGTGGTCTCCTCCAGTTAGTCCCTCCTCATTCTGTTTCTTTCCTTCACGGAATTCATCACAATGCGTGATAAACTTCAGTATTTATCGGTGTACGTGTGTGTCCTCTAGCTCCCACACGAGAAAGCAAACAGCTCTTCATCTGTCACCTTCAGCACTTTATCCCAGCGGCAAACACAGTAACTGACATGTTGGCGGTCATTCAATAAACATCCGTAAGTCAATTAAATACCACCCTGAGAAACCCACTACTCTTTTACGGAAAACACGTATTCACAACTAGCGGAAAGATGGACGCCTCTTTAAACATCTTCACATCCTGGGTAGAAAGTGCCACCTGTGTACATTCATTAAAAAACGTTGTGTGTGTGAACAGGAAACACGTGGACTCAACTTTCTCCACCTACGTAAAGGACTAAAATGTGCAGTGTCCGGTGAAGGGGCACAGGGAGCCCCTACTCTTACCATCTCGGAATATTCCAGCTGTTCCCCCTCATTGTACAGCTCTGGGGGTAGGTTATAAATCCGCAGGATGTTATCGGCACTATTGGTCAAGATGCAGGAACCATCAGGGGCCCTGTAGGGATAGGAAAGAGTTAGGAAGCTGGACGAGGCTCTGTTTTCCAAGTGCAGAGCTAAGACTGAGCCTATGCCTGGGGTAGGTAAGCCCCCCACCCCGCCCAAGGCCTTGAGGAAAGCAGAAGATACATAATCCTAGATGAAATTTAAGCTCAGTCCAAGAAGAACTCTTACTCCTTTTCCCAGATGACTGGGGGTTTTCTTATGGTGAAAATCGTGAACACGGTTATCTCCTAACGCCGCTCACCTTACTTACCACTTACAGCCTTTCAAGAAGTTCTCGGGTTGAGTGCTGAACTCTGACCAGGAACCACTGAGAAAGCGAGGTAGCTGGGAGAAGCTGTAGTTCCAAGTGCTGGAAGGAAGATGCGGGGACAACAAACCTCGGTCGGCAAAGCAAGGAGGAAGCAGGCCTGCAGAATTGGAGCTCAGGACGGGCGGAGAAGCGTGTGGTACACTTCCACGCATCTCCCACTCCCGATCTCCTCGGGCCCCGACGACTCTGCCACCACCACTTACGTGTATCCCTCGTCCTCCGGGGCGGGGTCCTCAGACACACCTTCCACGGCCTCGCCGGGCCTCGAGTCAGGCCCGTTCGCTTCTTCTGCAGGAAGGCTCACGTTTTCGCAAAGTTCTGGCTCCTCGATTCGAGGGCTCAACTCGCTAGGAGTAGCGAAGCCCGCCTCCGGGGCGGTGGAGGCAGAAGCTGAGCCGCCCTCCCCCGCCTCCTGGGAACCAGCCGCGGGATCCGGGGACGAGCGAGACGGGTCGTCCCCAGCGGGTGGTGGCGGCGGCAACAGTTCGGGATCCGTATTTCCATCGGTCGGGGATGCCTGAGCGGAGGCCTGGTCCGCAGCAAGGCAGTCCGCGGCTGGCCCGGGCGCCTCCGGCGCGCTCATGCTGCCGAGGAAGCGCGGACGCCGGCCTCGGCCGCCAACCTTCGTCCCGCTGGACCGACACCGCCCCAAAGTTCGCTCGGCTCCCGGACGCAGACTTGAGAACCCGCCGGGGCCGTCCTCCTCCTTCCGGGAGGGGGCGGAAGACCCCCGGGAGGCGAGCCGCACAGGTGGACACGCCGACGTTCCAGGCACGGCGTCCCTCAGCCGGGTCGGTCGCTAAGAGCCTCTCGCTCTCGCGGGATTTGGCCGCACCTTTCCATTGGGCCTTCGCATCCCCGGTCAGATTTCGCGGGCGACCCACGGGAGGGGCGGGGCAGGCACGTAACAGGTCACGCAGGTTTACCGTTCCCATCGAGCCATGGGGCTCCTGGTGGCTGCTGGGGGTTGTAGTCCGAGAGCTTCTGCCTGGGCGAGAAGTGCCTGAGCTCCCCCTGTCGTCTCCCTCGGGCAGTCTTAAAGCACCCACTCCCCCCTCACCTGCAGAGGGCGCTAGCGCTATCTTTGATTTTTTACAGGTTTTGATCCTCTTTTGCTTCTCATTCCGCCAAATTCCTGACTTCTCTTTTCATTCATTCATTCAGCGTTTATTATTGAGCTCTTCCTTGTTACCCAGTACTGTACTAGGCACTGAGAAACACAATGAATAAGATAGTAGACAAGGTCTCTGCCCCCTAAGGCTTACGCAGCTGTGTATTTAAGGCAAGGAGCAAACCTTTGCAGAAAACGGTTAGGGCTGTGTGAAGGAAAGTAAAGAAAATGGTGTGATACAGAGTATCCGAAGGAATTCGTTGGATTCGGATATTGAGGAAGTCCTTCCTAAAAGGTGACGTTTTAGCTGCTGGGAGAGGACTGACGAGTGCAAAGGACCCTCTTCCTTCCACCTTCATATTTGACACAGTGGCAGGAGTCTTCTAAAATGGTTTCCACCAACTCTGCCCTCGCAGTTCTGGCTTGTCGAACTTGCCCACCCCAACGCCAAGTAGCTACGGCACCAACACGGCGAGAATCCCGACCGTCTCCCCGCCCTCCTCTTGGACTCCATTCCCACCGCCTCCGCCCGCCGGCGAACTACTTGCCCTTACTTGTCATGGCGACTGTCCAGCTTTGTGCCAGGAGCCTCGCGGGGGTTGCTGGGATTGGGATTTTCCCCTCCCATGTGCTCCCGACTGGCGCTAAAAGTTTTGAGCCTCTCAAAAGTCCGGAGCCACGATCCTGGGCGCAGGTAGCCGCTGGGCTTCGGGGTCACCTGGCGTCCGGCCTCGGAGCGTGCTTCCCAGGACGGTGACACGCTCCCCTGAGGTTCGGGTAAGCTCCTGACTGAGCCAGATGAGTCCTCTCTGAGTCACCGGCTCTCGGCTCCGTGTATTTTCAGTTTGGGAGAATTGTGGGGGTCTGGGGGTGGGGCACTGGGGACTTAGCGATTTGGGGGATTGGAAGTTTGGCTGGCGGCACCAAGCTAAAAATGCAATGCGGGGAGGCCTGGGTGGACGTGATGGGGATGTTAGGACCAGCCGCACTCGGAGCTGAACAGGAGGAGAGTGGGACCTGCAGCCGGTCTAAGGGGTGCTTCCCCGCCCCACCCCAACCCTCCCAGTGCTGGGTGTGGGAAACCCTGAAACAAGACGCACAAAGCATCAGGATCTGAGATTTCCGGATCTCAGAATTTTGGGGACCCATAGCCCCAGATTTTCGAGTCCACCGCCTCCTGGTGGAACCTCGGGCTCCATTCCGAAATGATTATTCGGGGGCTGATCCAGGAAGCCCAAGCTGCTAAGATCCCATAACTTCCGGACCTTTGTCCTTCCCCGAGGGATCTTTCCAACCGGCCCCCGGCTCCGCTAGATGGAGAAAATCCAATCAGACTGTCAGTCGTGGGAGTGGGGAGTGCCCCACGGGAGGTCTGCCCGCGAAGCCGGGGAGGACTGTCCAGGTCCGAGAGGCCCGCGAACCCTGTTATTGTTTAGCTGTACATTTACATTTCTGCCACTTTGCCGCAGCGTTTCCGGTTTCTTTTTTCCGGAGCAGCTCACTGTTCACCCGATTGGAGGGAAGAAGAGAGAAAATGTCATTTAGCCTGGCTCCGCTTCCGTGCGGAGGGAGGCTGCTACCCCCTCCTCTACTTTTTTTTTTTTTTTTTTCCCCTTCCTGGACCACTTAGCTGTCACTTCGGGGTGGGAGGGAGGATCTGTTTTGATGCAAACCTCAATCCCTCCCCCTCTTTGAATGGTGTGCTCCACCCCGCCGGCTGCCCTCCGGGCGGACGCTACCATTGCGAGAGACGGGGTTTTAAAAAAGCGTGCCGACGGCAAGCCCTGGGTATTTTCGAGAACACGTTCGTTTGAGACTTAAATGATGACAGAGTGCGACGAGGCGCCGTTTGTTTGTGGCCGAGACACGGTTTCTTTGGCATCCGGCTTGCGGGCTCAGCCATTCCGATTTCGGACGCAGAGCGAACGTCGTGGGGGCGGAAGGGGCGGGGATGGAGGGGGCGGGGCCCGCCGAGCCGAGGGGAGCCGAGCCGAGCCGGGCGGAGCCGAGGAGAGCCCGAGGGTCGGGGGTCCGGCTTCCCGCGCGTCGGTCACTCTGGCGCGGTGCTTCCAACCTGCGCTCGCTCACCTGCGCACCTGCCGCGCACCTGCCCGGTGCCCGCCTCTGCGCGCGCTGCGTGTGTGCAGCTTGTTCCGAAATTGAGGTAGCATTTACACCCACTGCAATTAGACGAGTTTTGGCAACTAACTCCCAGCCTGTCGAAATAAACCTTTTCATCGCCCCCAGAGAAGGTTCTGGTGCCTCCTCCCAGTCAAGTCTCTGACCCTCGTCTTTATTTTGCGTTCTGTCACCAGTTTTGCCCGTTGGAGAACGTCGTGTAAATGGACCCACACAGTCTGTGCTCCTTTGTGTAGGCTTCTCGGGGGCAGCCTCATGCCTGTGACATCCATCCGTGTTTCCAAATGTATCAGTAGTGTATCAGTGTTTTTTGCGCCTTTGTATTTAGCACATCTCATTGGATGAATAAAGCGTGGATTGTTTATCCATTCTCCTTTCGGTGACCGTTTGAGTGGTTTCCCGTTTGGGGTTATTTCAAATAAAGCTGCTATTAATATTCTTGTACAATTCTCTTTGTGGTCATATGTTTTCATGGTGGGGGGGTTTGGATAACTGCTTGGGCGTGGAATTGCTAGGTAAGAGAGATCTAAACTTGATTTTTTTTTTAATTCTCGTATTTCGAAGTGGTTGTCCCGTGTTACATTCCCACCAGCAAGAGCCGTCCTTCCTCACATTGGGCTTTTCAGTCTTTCTAATGGGGTACATCATTGTGGTTTTAATTTGCAATCCTCTTAGCTAGGAGCAGTTTCCACCTGCTTATTGGCCATACCTATGTCATAATGGAAACGGCTCTTCAAATTTTTCCACAATTTTTTTTTAAGTTGGTTTATTTGCTTTTTTAAATTGTGTTCAGCTGCACGCAGTTCTTTATATATTCTGGATAGGTCTCTTTTGTCAGTATCTGTGTTTTCTCCTGACCTGTTGCTTGCCTCTTTGTCAGTGTCTAAGAAGGAACAGCAGAAGATTCGTCTTCTGTCTTTCAAACGTTTTCTGTGCCCTGTTTAGAAAATCTTTGCTGACCCTAAGTGACGTCATGAAGATACTCTAGGATATTTTCTTCTAGAACCTTTACAGTTTTAGGTTTTACACTTGGGTCTACGAGCCATAATTAATTAACTAATTAATTTTAAAATAATTTTTATAATGATGTGAGGTAGGGGTTCTGTTTTGGGGGGTCCCATATGGGTATCATGTTCTTCTATCTCCACTTGTTGAAACAGACCTCCTTTCCCCCACTAAATTGCTTTTAATTGGAGTGCGTGGTCCATTTAATTTAATGCAATTATTGTAAGGTTTGGGTTTAAGTCTACCATGTTAATGCTATTTTCTCTTCTGTTTCTTTGTTCTTTTCAAACATTTGAGGAAGAAACAATACCAATCTTACACAAATTTTCAGAATATAGAAGAGGTAACATCTCCCAACTAATTTAATGATATCCTGAGAATCCTGATACCAAAACCAGACAAGGATGTTATAAGTAAAGAACGTTTAGATCAATATTCTTGCTAGCATTTATATATATGCAAAAATCTGACAAATCTTAGCAAATCAAATCTGATAATCTATAAAAATGATAGATACATCCTGACCAAGTAGAGTTTATCTCTAGACTGCAATGAGGTTTTAACATTTTAAAAAATCAGTGTAATTTGCCACATTAGGAGATTGAAGGATAAAAATCTTATGATCATTTCAACAGATGCATAAAAAACAGTTGACATTATGTTAACACCTATTCAGGATTTTTTTTTTTTTTTAATTTTATTTACTTATTTGACAGGGAGAGAGATCACAAGTAGGCAGAGAGGCAGGCAGAGAGAGAGGGGGAAGCAGGCTCCCTGCTGAGCAGAGAGCCCGATGTGGGGCTCTATCCCAGGACCCTGAGATCATGACCTGAGCCGAAGGCAGAGGCTTTAACCCACTGAGCCACCCAGGCGCCCCTCAAATGGTTTTCTACCAAGGCCCCAAAATGAATCCATGGGAGAAGGAAAGTCTGACAAGATAGTGCTGAAACAACTGGAGGTGGAAAATGGACTCTGACTCTGACCCTGACCCCTAACCCCTACCTCACACCATACACAGTTTGAGATGAATAATAGACCTAAGCATAAAATGTATAATTTTCAGAAGGAAACCGGGCAAAATGTCTTAGGCTTGGTAGGGACAGTTTACAAGGTTGTTTCAAAATATGTCAAATTTTGTTATCTAAGTGGTAAAATTAAGATTGTGCATTTCAATTTACATAGATTTAACCTCAAAAACATTTGTGGGCTTCTGGGGAGTGGCTGGGAGTTTAGGGAAGACAAAAAGGCAGAATGTTGATTATTCTTGAAGCTGGAAGAGAGATACATGGGGCTACATCATTCTCGTTTACTTTTTTATGTGTTTGCAATTGTCCGTAGTAAGTCTTATGCAATTTTCTTTTTTAGGTCTTTTTATTTTAGAAAAACACAGATGAAAAAAGAAAAAAAAACACAGATGAGAATAATACAACACTCGTATTCCCACCAAATAATTATAACACTTAACATTTTGTCTCGTTTGTGTCCCTATTTTAATATACAAATAACGTATGAATACCATCCTTTTTTATTTTTCTTCTTTAATCAAGCTAGAACCCTTTGACGGTACCCCCAGTCCCATGAGCATACATCTCTCCCCCTCTCTGAGAGCGTCACTGTCATAGCTTTGTAAGTTTTTATTCTTGCCTTCTTTCACATTTTCACATATATATGTTTATAAGCAATAAATACAGTTGAGCCTTGAACAGCACAGGTTTGAACTGCATGAGACCACTCATACATGGGTTTTTTTGGATAAATACAGTACAGTATCAGGATGTCTTTCCTTTTTCCTTGTAATTATCAATAGCATTATCTCTAACTTGCTTTTTTTTTTTTTTTTAAGATTTTATTTATTGGGGCGCCTGGGTGGCTCAGTGGGTTAAAGCTTCTGCCTTCGGCTCAGGTCATGATCTCAGGGTCCTGGGATCAAGCCCCGCATCAGGCTCTCTGCTCGGCAGGGAGCCTGCTTCCCCCTCTCTCTCTGCCTGCCTCTCTGTCTACTTGTGATCTCTCTCTGTGTGTCAAATAAATAAATAAAATCTTTAAAAAATATATATTTATTTATTTGAGGAAGAGGGAAAGAAAGCACAAGCAGGGGGAGGGGCAGGGGAAGAAGCACGCTCCGCACTGAGCAGGGAGCCCAATGAGGGGTTCCATCCCAGGACACTGGGATCATGACCTGAGCCGAAGGCAGACGCTCAACTGACTGAGCCATCCAGGCACACCTATCTCTAGCTACTTTAAGAATATAGTATACAAGGGGCTCCTCGGTGACTCAGCTGGTGAAGCGTCTGCCTTCGGCTCAGGTAACGATCTCTGGGTCCTGGGATCGAGCCCCTCATTGGACTCTGTGCTCAGTGGGGAGTGGGCTTCTCCCTCGCTCTCTCTCCCTCTCAGATAAATAAAATCTTTTTTTAAACATATAGTATATAATACATATACGAAATATGTGTTAATTGTTATGTTATTGGTAAGGCTTCTGCTGAGCAGTGGGCTATGAGTCATTACATTTTGGGGCAGTCAAAGGATACACATGGATTTTCAACAGCACAGGGGGCGCTGCTCCCAACCCCCACATTGTTCAAGGGTCAACTGTAGTTATTCTGCATTTGTAATTCCCATAAACTACATTACTGTGTTGGGCTTTTTTTTTTTTTTTTTTTTTTTGCCCCTGCAAACTATTTTTTAATCCTGCCTCTGAGCTATGTCTACTAGTTCCGTATACACAGATAAATTCATTTCCTTAAACTGCTGTAGTCAATGTCTCTTGTGGGTATTTCATGTAGCCATTCCCTACTGATACATAGTAATGTTTCTCATCCACCCTGGTGGAGAACAACACTGACATAAACATATTTGTGCAAAATTCCCGCAGCTGCCACATGCAACACTCTTCTAAGTTGGAGGGGGGGTCTGCCTAGAAGTGGTTTTGCAAAGTAGTAAGTTGCCAGACACTGCCTTACTACTTTCCAGAATCATCTTCGTTTTGTTTTGTTTTGTTTTGTTTTTCAATCAAATAGCTTTCAGCCAAGAAAATTTGTTACAGAGAGGTTAAGTAACCTCCCCAAATTACACAGCAATTAGGTAGTGAGCCTGGGATGCAGGCCTTACCCGCTGCTCCTGTCTCCCAGTCCTGGGTACTTTTCACTGAGCACATAAAGATGAGCAAAACTCCATGCCTGTATATGAGAAAGCCGAAAGGCTAGCCCTTGAGGTAGGTGAACTTGCACAGCAAATGTAATTAACAGTACAATGTCAAACCCAGGGCTTTGGACTTCTGAAGCTCCCTTCCATAAAAAATCTCAAAGTTCTTTTGATCATTGATGAGGGGGGGGGGGAGGCGGTGTCCTGGTCCTTCGGCGCCAAGCAAATGTTTGGGATCACACCCCCTGCCGCCCCCTCTTGCCTTCCTCCCTGCACGGGAATTATCCATCCCCCCCCCCCCCCCCGAATCCCCCCAATTAGCATTGGTGGCTGTGATAAGGAGCCATTTGCCAACCTCTTCACTGGAGAACTTGACATCCCAAGTCTGCACCTCCAGCCTTGACAAAAGAGAGCTCTGCAGAGTAGTCTGATGAAATAAGCATCTTCCTCCTAGATGTCTGAATGGTCATTTTTTTTAAAGATTTTATTTATTTATCTGTCAGAGAGAGAAAGAGCGAGCCCAAGCAGGGGGAGCAGCAGGCAGAGAGAGAAGCAGGCTCCCCGCTGAGCCGGGAGCCCGATGTGGGACACGATCCCAGGACCCCAGGATCATGACCTGAGCCGAAGGCAGCGGCTTAACCGACTGAGCCACCCAGGCGTCCCTGAATGGTCATTTTTAATAAAAGCTCAATCGTTCACCTGTGTGTGCTGTGGGCGGGTCCCTTCCCCTCTCTCTGAGATGCGGCTTCCTCACCTGTTGGGGTCACCTGTGGGGGGGAGGGTTGCCTAGGGGCGGCCAGTGTGGTTCTCGGGACAAATGAATTAACCCACAGGAACGGATTTCACAAACTCTGAGTACGTAAGAAATAAGGCCCAGGAGCAGGTGAATGTTGGGGGGGGACGGGAGGGGGTGGGCTTGTCCCTGCTCTACAAGACACAGAGGTCATGAACAGGGACGTCCATGGGGCGTGTTTTTTCCGCAAAACTCATGTCAAACTTGGTGTCGGGGAAGATGTCAGGAGGCAGTGGCAGCATAACCTAGTAGGTACCCGGCCGGGACTGGGCCCACTCCTGTGAACTGCTTGCTCTGTGGACAACCCCTGCTCGCGGCCTGGGCACAACCATTCACTTACTCGCCGCAGTCAGGGAGCCCGACCGGGCAGTCTTTGGGTGGTCTGGGCAAACATCCCCGAGGAGCTGTGACATCCAAGATGAGGTCCCAGAAGGGGCCTCCCCTGCGGCAGTGGCTGGACCAGGGTTCCCAGTAGAGGGACCCACCAGCTCAGGGCAAACGGCTCTGTCTGGTAGCAGAGAAGGCCGCCAGTGGCTGGAGAGTGCTAGAACATGAGGTCGGAGAGGCAGGTGGGGGAGTCCTGAGGACTCTGTAAGCCGGCGGTGGGAGTGGAGATGGCGGTTGTTCAGGAAGCTTCGTGATGAAGGGGGTCAGGTGGGGAATGTGGGGGTCCCAGGAGGTATCGTCCCCTAGGTGAGGGTGCGGGCTGACATGCTTCATCCTTATTACCAGGACGGAGGGCAGAAGGAGGGTACCCTTTCAGGAAGGCTTGTGGACTCCGTGGTGGGAAGGCCGGAATTTCCTCTCTGGTTATCTTGGTGCCTCGAGGACAGGGGCCTGGGCTGGGCCTTCAAGGGGCTGGGCAGGAGCAGCCCCCGGCTCCTGGGGAGGCCGAGGCCAGGGCCACAGCATCTCGGGCCCCGGTCCAGTGTTGGCAGAGGTGTCCCCCTGCCTCAGAGTTGGGGGGCCCAGGGTTGAGTGTGTCTCATACTGGGCCCCCCACTTTGCTCTCCCCAGTGGCCACACTCTGTTCCCAGGAGCTGCGATGCAGGACCCACAGTCCGAGCTCACCATCGACCCCCCTCTAAGCCAGGAGACCTTTTCCGAACTGTGGAACCTGTAAGTGGAGGGCGGGGCAGGCTCCTCACCAGCCTCCAGGGACCACTGCCCCCATCCTGCCCATCCACCCCAATCCCCAGCCCCCGGTAGAAGCCTGTGGGGGGGCAAACACCAGCGCTGACTTCTCCTCTTGTCTTCCAGGCTTCCTGAAAACAATGTTCTGGTAAGGACAGGCCGTAGGGAGGGCCGGTGGGGGCTGCGGGGCCAGGGGCTGAGGACGTGGCCCCCTGACTCTTGTCTCCGCACCTGCAGTCTTCCGAGCTGTCCCCCGCGGTGGATGAACTGCTGCTCTCAGAAGGCGTCGTGAACTGGCTGGAGGAAGGGTCCGATGAGGCTCCCAGAATACCGGCGACTCCTGTGCCCGCGGCCCCCGGACCCGCCACCTCCTGGCCCCTGTCATCCTTTGTCCCTTCCCCGAAGACCTACCCTGGCACCTATGGGTTCCGTCTGGGGTTCCTGCGTTCAGGGACAGCCAAGTCTGTTACTTGCACGGTCAGTGGCCCTCACGGGCGGATTCCCTGGAACCCTTATGTGCCTGGCCATGTCCCGGTGGGTTGTTCTTTAGGGACTTTGGGGTGCCTCTCCAGTCTGCACCTCCCATCCGTCTTACCTGTTTAGCCCGGGACCTTGCGCTTTCACCCTTGCCGTCATCTGGGGCCCCGAACTCTTCCTCGTTTTCCTCCGCTCACTCAGCCCTTGGCTTTTTAAAGTAAGCTTCCGGGATGCAGACCCCCAACCCCGCGGTGTAAGTTTGCGCCCCCCGCCCCGGGCACCCGTCCCCTCACCCGTCCGCCCCTTCTCCTGTCCTTACAGTACTCCCCCTCCCTCAACAAGCTGTTTTGCCAGCTGGCAAAGACCTGCCCGGTGCAGCTGTGGGTCAGCTCCCCGCCCCCACCCGACACCTGCGTCCGCGCCATGGCCATTTACAAGAAGTCAGAGTTCGTGACGGAGGTGGTGCGGCGCTGCCCCCACCACGAGCGCTGCTCGGACAGTAGCGATGGTGAGCGGCGGCGGCCCGGGGACAGACGGGACGGGGCCGGCGCCCCGAGGCCCCAAGCCCCTGATTCCTCCCCGACCGCTCGCAGGTCTGGCCCCGCCTCAGCATCTCATCCGGGTGGAGGGAAACCTGCGTGCCAAGTACCTGGACGACAGGAACACCTTCCGCCACAGTGTGGTGGTGCCCTATGAGCCGCCCGAGGTCTGCTTGGGCGTCTGAGGTCTCTGGGAGGAGAGGGCTGGAGGGGTTCGTCAGGTGGGACATAGAGGGGCTTTCTCCTCCTTACTCAACCTCCCCATGGCCCCGTGAGGGGTGCAGAGCCAAATGGGTCACCCCGGTTCCGCGGTGGGGGAAACTGAGGCCTGCGGAGACTGCAGCCCCGCCCCGGGGGCGGGGCGGCCTGACCGCGGGCCTGTCGGCTGTCTCAGGTGGGCTCTGACTGTACCACCGTCCACTATAACTACATGTGTAACAGTTCCTGCATGGGGGGCATGAACCGCCGGCCCATCCTCACCATCATCACTCTGGAAGATTCCAGGTAGGGCCCCGCGCGCCGCCTGCCCCGGCCCCTTCCTCCCTCTCTGACACCCATCCTTCGTGCTCATTCCCTTCCCCACACATGGACCCTTCCCTGCTGCCCCCTCCTACCCTCCGCCTCCTCCAGTTTCCTTTGGCTTTGGAACCTCTCTGGCCTGTGGCTTCTTACTATTCCTTAGGCTCGGGCTCCGCAGAGGGTGAGGGCGGTTTGGAGTTGGGGGGAGGGCTCGCCTCCCTTACTGCCTCCGGCTTCTGTCTCCTTACCTGGGGTAGTGGCAATGTGCTGGGCCGGAGCAGCTTTGAGGTCCGGGTCTGTGCCTGTCCCGGGAGAGACCGGCGCACAGAGGAGGAAAATTCCCGCAAGAAGGGGGAGCCTTGCTTCGAGCCGCCCCCCGGGAGCGCTAAGCGAGGTGAGCAGGCGGGACGAGAGGAGGTGGGGGAAGCACGAGAGGGTGCAGTTCTGCTCCCAATGTGCTCTGCTCTTGTCTTCCCTGCCCCCCTTCCCAGCACTGCCTCCCAGCACCAGCTCCTCTCCCCCGCAAAAGAAGAAGCCGCTGGATGGGGAGTATTTCACCCTTCAGGTACCCAGTCTGGGAGCGACCGAGAGGCAGGCTCTTGCCCCCACTCGGTGGGACCGGAGGAGGGAAGAAAAACCGGGAATGGAGCAGACGGGAGGCTGGGCCCTGGTCCTGGAAATGAATATTCCTGGCTTGAAGATGGGTTTCAAGGCCAGCACTCAGAATGCTGTTTTGTTTTGTTTTGTTTTTGTTTTTATTTTCTTGATGCTCTGCCTGCAATTAGGGCCCTTGCCATCAGGGGGCAGCCGGCCCTCGCTGCAGATTACAACGTCGGGCGCACCCCCGGGTGAAATGGGACTTGGGTTGTGCCTTCATGCTTCTTTCTCCCCCTCCTCCCCTGGCACAGATCCGTGGGCGTGAGCGCTTCAACATGTTCAGGGAGTTGAACGAGGCCTTGGAACTGAAGGATGCCGTGAGTGGAAAGGAGTCAGGGGGAAGCAGGGCTCACTCCAGGTGAGTGACCGGGGCCGCTCCCAGCCCCACTTCCCTGCCTTCCTGCCTAGGAAAGCCACAGGATTCCATTCTCGTCCTACCTTCAAGGTCAAAGGGAGCTCACGCCCTCACGGTGGGGCCCACCCTGCCCAGACATGCTCCTGTTTCCCACAGGCGTACCCCGTATCCCACAACCCCGTTCCCGCCTCGGGATCTCCCCAGACCTTTCAAGGGATGAGCAGGGGGTACTTCTTGGTCATTTCCACAACCTCTAGCGCAGAGCTGGGGGCTCAGAGAGGGGCCTGGTGACCACGGGGGAGTATCAGACCCAGCGGGGCTGGGACAGACCCGGAGCCCTGCCCGGGTCGAGCAGGTCCCTGTGGCCTTGCGAATGCCCTTCTCGGGCCCGGTGTCCTTGCTCGTCAGACGGGGCGGGGGAAGACGGAAAGACTACGCGGAGGTGCCCCAGGTGCTCAGCAAACATGCCCTCAGTTGGCGGTGGCCATTTTAACTGCCATTCCCTTGCTGCCGCCTCGGGCCCTCCCCAGCCTAGATCTAGGACAAGGAGCCCCAGCCTCCCGCTCACTGATGCCATCTCTCCCCGCCTTGTCTCCCCAACAGCCACCTGAAGGCTAAGAAGGGGCAGTCTACCTCCCGCCATAAAAAACTGCTGTTGAAGAGAGAGGGGCCTGATTCAGACTAACGTCCCCTCCTTCCTGCATCCCCCTCCCCCGCCCCCGTTGACCCCCCTCCCCCTTGCCCTCCTTCCCCGGCATTTTTGGGACTTGGGAGCTTGAGCACGCGTGCTGGGTGTGTTGACTGCTTTGGTAGCGTCCCAGAGAAGCCCTGGATTCTTCTGTTCGCCTTGCCCTGAGTCGTTGCTAAAGAAATTGGCCTCCAAGGTCAGTTGGGGGGGGGGGGGGGACGTAGAACGTTCCAGCCAGGTTTTTAAAGATTTTTACTGTGAGGAACCACGGGAGAGGTAGGAAAATGTTCCTGAATGTCAGGAGCATTCTAGAAGACCTCACAAGCTGAGCTCTGAGCCCAGTTTCCTACCACGTTTTACCCAGTGGTTGAAATTTCCTAATTCATAGCCATTTTTTATGAATTGTTGATAACTATATCTGCCTCACGACGTTTGTTGTGAGGGTGAATGAAATGATGTATGTCTGACCCCCCCCCAAACAGCCCTTTTCTCCCATGATGCCTGTACCTTGGTGCCTTTGTGGGTGTCGATTCCCTGTCCCTGCTGGTGGGTGGGGTGACAGCTTACATGATGGAGGCAGCTGGCGAGGGGTCCCTTCCTTGCTGGCCCGGCCAAATCCTGTCTGACCTCTTGGGGAGCCCCGGGCACCCAAGAGGAAATCTCCCATCTCACGGCCTGGAGGGTTGATTCCGTCCCTGGTGTAGGGTCTGTATCTGCCGAGGGCTTTTTACTTCCCCTGATGATCCAAATAAATTTCTTTTGCAATTCGTACCCATCACCCACACCCCCTCCTCCTCTTCCCTTTTTATATCCCGTTTTTGTATCAGTATTTGTTTTTCAATAAATTTTCCTACCACCCGTGGGTCCGTGGCAGCGGGGGGGGGGGGGCAGGGGCTGCCTGGGCCAGCTGCTCGGGGCCCACTGCGCGGCAGGGGTGAGGAAGGAGGTGACGCTGGGAGACAGCCACCTGAGTGTCCCGGGAGCGTGGACTGGGGGGCCCGAAGCCGGGGCTCCCGGAGGAGAACAAAAGCTGGAGACTGGGTCAGTCTGCAGGCTGCATGACAACGACCGAGGGGGGGGACTCCATTCATAACTCGGGAACCGACTGTCCCTCCTCCCCTCCTGCCAGGCCTGGCACGAGGTTCTCTCCTGCCCCTGCTTCTAGGATTGGGCTGCTGCCCCCCCCCGTCAACCTCTCACCAAGGATTATGGGATTTAAACGTCCGATTTAGCAAGCGTGAGCCTCTGGGGTCGCCATCTGCTCCACCAGGAAGGAGCAGGATACCTGGGTCCCCGAGGGGAAAGGCGGCAGGTGCCGTCGGATGAAGAGAGGGAGCAGGGGACGCCTGTCGGCCTGGGTCCCAGGAAAGTAGGGGCGGCTAAGGTGAGGGCTGGGGTGTGGGGCCGGGGCCTTCCCGGCATCCCCTCATCCTGGGCCTTACGCCAGGCAATTCAATGAATTGAAGCTTTAAACTCTGCCAAGAAAACCTTTCAAAGGCCTTCTTGGAGTAGGGAGGAGAGCTGAGGTTGGGGAGCTCAGCACCCCCGCCTGTCCTATTCCTCGGTGCTGCTGGCTCCCAGGGAGGGGGGCTGGGGGCGAGCTCTCCCCATCACCCGCTGCTGGCCGAGCCAGTGCCTGGAGGGATGGCCAGACAGTGGGGACATGGCTTGGCCCACCTCCTCCCTGGAGGCAGAGGGGGGCGTGCTAAGGTCCAGAGAGGTTCTGGGGGCCACTATCTCCTCAGCCTTATCAACCAGGCCTCAAGTGCCTGTGGGAGCACCTCGGCTTGCCCCAAGGATCCGGCCTCCCTGGCCTCAAAACCCCCTTCTTTCTCCTTCTCGCTGGGCAATGCCAAACACTCCCCAGGAGACCTGGAACCATCTCCCTGAGAGACGGTTCTCCTGCTTTGGCAAACCAGAGCTCTCAAAACTCGTTCCCTCTCCTCACTCTGCTAGCTGGGTCACCTTGGAGCTCCCTTCTGACCAGCGTCCAGAACCCCTGACTCCCCTTTCCCTAGACTGTGTCCCTGGCCATTTTGCCTTCTGCTCTGCTCCTGCAAAAAGCAGATCCGACCGGGTCTGCCAAAACCTTTGCGAGCTGTTAGATCACCCAGCCAGGAATGAGGCTGGGTTTGCAGACCTCTACTGGGTCCCTAACTCTCTGGTCCCACCTGCTTGCTTGCTTCCTTCCCTCGTGTTCGGTCAGTCATCCGTGGGCATCTGCCAGTGCTTTCCTCTGCCTGGCTCTGTTCCAGGCCGTGGGGACTCCTGCCCTCAAGCTCAAAGCCCGAGCCCGGTACCACTGAGATCCGGAACGCTGAACAACTTACCTCCCTGATGTCAGGAACACGGGGTTCCCAAAGCTGTGAGACCCAGCAAAAGATGTACTCAGGAAAATGTATAGCCGTAAATGCTTTCGTTATTCTAAAAAAAAAAAAAAGACAAAAGAGAAGCAAAAGGAACCTAGCGTGCATCCTAAAAAAGATACAAATTGTTGGAAGAGAAAGCAAACTTGGTTGAAAGGGTAAATCCAAAAGCAGGAGCTTAGGGGGAAAAAAAAAGATAAATTTAAAAGAGGAAAGAAGGGCACCTGGCTGGCTCAGTTGGTGGAGTGTGCAACTCTTGATCTTGGGGTGACGAATTCAAGCCCCATGTTGGACGTAGCAGTTACTTTAAAAAATTAAATATAAGGGCGCCTGGGTGGCTCAGTCGGTTAAGCGTCTGCCTTCAGCTCAGGTCATGATCCCGGGGTCCTGGGCTCGAGCCCCACATCAGGCTCCCTGTTCGGTGAGGGGGGCTGCTTCTCCCTCTGCCTGCTGCTCCCCCTGCTTGTGTTCTCTCTTTCAATTAGCAATAGTCGCGCCTCGGATAAACCTCATTGGCTACGATACTGCCACTGAGCAATGCTTTGTGCTCTCTCTTTCAAATAAATAAAATCGTTTAAAAAAAAATGAAATCTCTAATTTATGTAAAGTTTTTGTGGTTTCGTTAATAGAAAAACCTGATAAAGGCTATAAAAACCCAGAACCTAAATTAACTTACGTAGATGCAAAACTCTCAAAATGGCATTGAGAATGCACTGAAGAATCAAAAGAAGATTAACACTGTAAGTAAAGGTTTATTCCAGGAGCACAAAGTTTGTTTTAATAGAGAATCCATCAACATAATTCATTACATTAACAAATTAAGGAAGAAAAATACGATCATATCAACAGATGCTGAAAGGAATTTGATTAAACTTCAGCATCCATTCCTTTAAAAAAAATCTTAATTAAAAATAGTAGTGGGATACCGGGAGGTATTATCATAATGGTTAAACACTAAGATAATTTCAATTAAAATAAAGAACCATACAGGGATGCCTACTGACAATGTTACAACAGGTTCAAGAGGATCAAAAAAAGAAAAATCAGCTTGGTGAAATAAATACCTCCTTGCCTTTTTGATCATATGACTATGTACCTAAGAACTCGAGAGACCAGGAAAGAGAATTATTGGGATTAAAAGTAGATGGACAGTAGATAGAGAAATATTTTTTATCTTCTCAAAAATTAGCGCTGAGAGGGGCGCCTGGCTGGCTCAGTAGAGCATGTGACTCTTGATCTCGGGGTCATGAGTTCGAGCCCCATGTTGGGTGTAGAGATTAGATTCTTAAAAAGTAAAGAGATAAATAATTTTTTAAAAGGGGGTGGGGAATACCTGACTAACTCTGTGGGAAGGACATGCGACTCGGTCTCGGGGTCATGAATTTGAACCCCATGTTGGGGGTAGAGATTACTAAAAAAAAAAAAAAAAGAAGAAGAAGCCAATAGAGGGAAACCTACTCTCCGGGCTAGACATCAGAAAACACTGTAAAACTATTGGAATCAAACCAACATGGCTTGTTGTGTGGAATCGTAGACAAGCCAGGGGCAGCAAGTACCGAATCCGAAAGCAAATCTCAGCACACAGGAACTTCTATTATCTGGCCAAAGTTGACATTTCAACTCAATGGGAATAAATTACAGATTTTTTTTTTTAAGATTTTATTTCTTTATTTGACAGAGAGAGAGAGAGATCACAGGCAGGCAGAGAGGCAGGCAGAGAGAGAGAGGGAAGCCCCGATGTGGGGCTCGATCCCAGGACCCTGAGATCATGACCTGAGCCAAAGGCAGAGGCTTTAACCCACTGAGCCACCCAGGTGCCCCTAAATTACAGATTTTTAAAAAATATTTCTTTTATTAAGTAAACTACGCCCAACCTGGGACTCAAGCTCACCACTCCGAGATCAAGAGCCGCGTGCTCTACCGACTGAGCCAGGCAGGCGCCCTCGATTTTTGAAAAACAAAGCGAAACTGACAAAACTAGAAAAATAAAACTGGACTCCCAATTTACACCACACACACACACACACACACAGACATCAGAGGGATTAAAGTGAATGTAGAAGTTTAAATGAAATGAAAATCCTGCCCCCCTTCCAAAAACTAGAAAATATGAGTATATTCTAGTGACTGGAAACCCAGAAACTACAAAAGAGCCAAGCATGTTGGACCATCTGAAGACCTAACACTTTTTAACAGAGAGGCGAACAATGGCTTGGAGGGAATTTTTGCAAAGCAGAAAACAGTTTATATCTATGGCTCTCAAGGAGCTTAAACAAATTAACAAGGGAAGAACAACCCAATAGGAAAAATATTACACAGCCATCTAAAAATATATATATATTAGATCTCTACCAGGTGAAATAGTGGCACATGAAATTTGTTGAGTGAAAAAAGTGGAATGCACAAAAGTATCTAATATGATGCAATTTCGGCACAATAGTGACCAAACCCAGTGATCCTAGTGCGTACGACGCATTCGTGATAAAATTATGTGTATATGTGCCTGTGTGATAAAGGTATTTTTCAGGACGCCTGGGTGGCTCAGTGGGTTAAAGCCTCTGTCTTCGACTCAGGTCATGAGCTCGGGGTCCTGGGATCGAGCCCCGCATCGGGCTCTCTGCTCAGCGGAGAGCCTGCTTCCTCCTCTCTCTCTGCCTGCTTGTGATCTCTCTCTGTGTCAAATACATAAAATCTTTTAAAAAATAAAGGTATTTTTCGTGGCAAATACTAAAACTAACTCATTGTCAACCAACCAACAAAAATTAACCCCAAGAAAAATTAAAATTGGCTCCAGACCCATCCCTGAAGGTCACAATAAACACCGTTACATGGACCCAGCCATCCTTTTTTCCTACGGTTACATGCATATATTCTTACGCAAAATTAGGATCGTAACGGTGCATATGATTCTGAGATCTGTTTCTTCGGGTCAACTTTTCTCATGTCCCTGGGCGTTTGGCGACGCTATGGTCTCTTCCCCCAAACACTCCAGCCTTTAAGCCTCTAAGAAACCTGCCTTTGGAGGCCCCCAGTAGAAAGCGGTTGGCCACCCTGAATTTTGTCCTCACCGGCTTTCTCCCCTTCCTGGAAGCATGTTTGTGTAAGTCTACCTGGTATGAGAGAGTCTCGTGTGCTCCTCACCTCTCCCGTTAAATTGGGGAGCTCCTTGGGAGCGGGAACTCTGCCTCTTTCATAAGTGTGTCCTCACGGTGCCTAGAACGCATACAGTAGGCACATCATAAGTATCATCGCTGTACAGAGGGGCGGAGGCTTCCCGCCTCTCTTGCATGGAGCGCTCTCAAAGACTGTACAGGCAAAGGAGTGATCTGGTGGCTTGGACACCGGACGGAGAGCTCAGAGCTGGGAAGGAGGCCTGGGCAAGCCCCGAGTCACCCCCACCCAGCACCCCCCACTCCCTTTCCCGGAGCCCTTCCAAACGCTCGGCAAGAAACAGCCCGCACGCAGGGCCCCGTGTATGATATATATTTATATATATAATTGCTCTCATTTTATTGTACTTTATCCTCTTTTTACAGTAGATCTGACACAGGCATTAAATAACTGCAGAGAGAGACCAGGGGGGCGAGGGCAATGCAGGAGAACATGGGGACCCGAAGGGAAGAGACTCAGCTCCAGCGAGAGGGGAAAGAAGGGAAGGGTCCGTCTGGGGTGGGGTGCGGAAGCTGCAGTGTCAGAAAAGAGACGGACAGTTAGAGAGGGCGGAAATGAAGGGCGCTATCGCTCAAAAACACCAGAGGCCCCTCGTGGAGCATTCTATGGGCACTATGGGGTCGTTTAAAAACGCCAAGGGGTCTGCGGGAGAAGGGGGGAGCGCGACATTCAGAGCCTAGACTGAGGGGTTGTCTGCAACCTTGAGGCTGGCGTGCGGAGGAGAGGAAAGGAGTTAGTGATTAGTTGATAACGTGCTAAGAGAAACCGGAGAGAGGCTGGTGGGGGCAGCTCCGGGCCGGAGGGGAAGGAGATGGAACAGTCCCCTAGCCAGCTGACGTTTCCAAGGTGGCCACTGGGGACCCAGCCAAAACAGCTGCCCCTCCCCCAGGGCTCCGGGGAAGTGGAACTTGAAGGATATTCTGGGAAAACAAACAGGGAGAAGTGAGCCATCGGCCAAAACAAAGTGGACATTCAGCCTAGGTCAACCCCATCCCTCGGAGGAGTGCCTATTTGGGTGACAGGAAGAGAATTTTCAAGAACCAACAGCGACTCCTCTCCCAGACCCCGGTTCCCAGCGCGCACGCCGTCACCAGAGGGTGAGAAGACACATGGGCCAGAAAAGAGGGAGAGCCAGAGCCACCTCGCCCTCGATTACAAACAGTTGTCTTTCAGAGGAGGGAAGGGGCATGGAGAGGGGGTGGGGACGGGCCGGAGGGGGACCGGATACGTCAAAAGCCACCAAGACTGGGACTGTGCAGATGAGGCAGAAAGTGCGGGAGAGACAGAGAAAGGGGGAATGGAGCGTGTGTAAGCGCGGGCTGAACCGAGATATGTGCATGTGTGTGCGTGTGTGTGTGTGAGAGGAGGTGGATGAGTGTGAAGGCAGGTGTGAGGGTGGGCGGGCGTGAAGGTGGGCGGGCAGGCATTTTCTATAGTTCTCTGGGGACGGGAGGGGTGGGGACACCCCACTCACAGCTAAAACAGAACCAGGACGGCCCCTAAGTCCTCCGGGGCCGTTCTGGGATCCCATGGCCCTGCCTCTGACCGAGCTGGAACCGGGAGAGGAAGGAGGGGAAACCGAAAGCCGGCAGTCACCAATGGCCACCATCAGCCTGGGTTCACGAGTAAAGAAAAAGGGCGTGAGGCTCAAACAAGTCATAGCTCTGTTATAAAAAATACCTTTGGGGTGGGTGAGGGAGGGATCAGGCAGGGTCAGGGACATTCCAGAAGCATCCATAGGAAAGAGGTGGGGGCAGGAGGAAGGGGCCTCAGGTTTTGTTGACGCGGAGCTTGAAGGCCACGCGGCCGGCGAACTTGTCTCGCTCGTCATCCGTGGCGATGTTGGCGGCATTGATGCGGCATTCCACGTTCACCTCCACGTTGGGGGTCACGTTCAGGAACTTGACGGCCACCAAGGGCTGCGTGTAGTTCACCTGGGCCAGAGCAGGAGAGCAAAGGTCCAGGCCCGCGGCGACTCAGCCTCCTCCCCAAGGACCCCCCCGCGCCCCTTGGGGAGCCGCAAGCCCGGGGCTCCCATCGGGACTTACGTGGAACTTTTTGCCATAGTAGGGAAAGTACATGAGGTCGATGTTGCCATTGGCGGGGAACATGACAAAGTGGCCGAGATTCTCAGCATCTTCATCGCGCTGTGGGGGCGCAGGAGGGTGGGGGGGAGCATGTTAAGGGCGCCAGGAACCCGAGAGCTCTCCAGACTTCCCTCTGCTCTTCCTTCGCCCCAAATAATTTGTCTCGGATCAGTCTGCCCTGGGCTGTGAGCCTGTGTGTGTGTGTGTGTGTGTGTGTGTGTGTTTGCCTGCCTCCTCCATCAGACTGGGAAGTCTTCAAGGGCACTAATGATCCTGATCACGCTGCCCACTGCACTCCACACCCGTTCTTACCCCAGTCTCAGGAATCGGTTTCTGGAGCAGAGCCAAGAGAGAAGAGATACATGAGTAAGGGCTCAGTAGGCAGGGGAGAGGGGAGCGGTGTGAGGGAAGAGGGACAGAAAGTTTCTAGAGACGCCGGAGGTGGGGTCCAAGGGCACTGAGTCCAGGCAGGTGCGGCTAACTACCAGACACCTAGAAAGAACTGAGGGAGGAAGAGGGGAGCTGCGGGAGGGAGAGCGGAAGTTGTGGCCATCTGGGACTAGATGAGAAGGTGGAAGGGTTGGGGACAGAAGCCAGGGGCCAAGGCGTGGGCGGAGTCAGGTGGCTTTCGACGTATCTAAAGTGTCTCACTACACAAGCGGGCTCCTGCAGCCTAGAGAGAAGCGAGAGGGTGGGAACCCCTTGGGAGTTTAAGCCACATGGGCACCCACTCTTACCCCCTTGTCCCTATAGTGATGGGGCCTCTGAGAGCAAAGATAGGGAGAGATCCGTGAATTACGTGGAAACCACGAAGAGCACACGCGTGGGCAGGTGGGCAAGGCCCACACACTCACCTTCCCCACGCAGGTAACATTCATGCTCTGATTGGCTCCCGCGTAGAAGTTGATGACCTGGAGGGAGCAGAGAGGGAGGAGCTCGGCAGAGACACAAGTATCCAGCCTTCTCTCCCCACGTCTCAGCCGCCAACGGCCCCGTCTCTCTTGCTCTCCCAGTCACTCAAACATTCCCAAATCTCTCTAACGCCCGGGAGCCCCAGTAAAAGAAAGCATCAGCCAGCAAAGGGTGGGCCCCAGCCCCCTCCTCCTGCCTGCTCCCCGGTGACCAAGGTCGCACGTACCCGGTTCATCTTGATGAAGACACAGGGCTGCCCAGTGCTGTAACCGTAGTGGGTCGGGTCCCCGATGCCGGAGCAATCGCCCAGCTGGGTTCGGTTGAACTGACACGCTCGCTTCGGGTAGTTGAGAACCCCATTATCCGGCTGCTCATAGTAGCGCCCCGGGCGGCAGACGTCATTCTTTTGGGCTTGGATGGAATCGTTGTAAGCTAAGGCGGTGGGAGAGAGAGGGTCATGGGCCGCCGTTCTGCCTCCTGGGTCCCCCGATCCCCCTGCCCGAGCTCCCGCACAGCCACACTCACGCTCCAAGAACTTGTTGAGCTTCTGAACGTGCTGGTCCCAGCTCTCGGTGTCACTGACGTTGACAATGACATCAAGATTCTCCGTCTTGGGGCGAATCATCAACCCTATAGCCCACAATGGCAGGAGTGGAGAATATATATATATATATATATATGAGGAGGGACCACACACAGAGGGAAGAAGGCAGACACAGGGAGCAGCAGGGTGACGGATGGATGGGGTGAAGGTGTGAGATCGTCTTCACAGGAGGGAGATCTCCTGGGATCACAGAGCACCTTTCCAGGTCACAAAGCTCTCCGCTGCAGGGAACGGGAAGAAAGGCAGACTTCAAGCACTCCCCTGAGTGCTCAAGTCACCAGAACCAAGCCTCTGCAAGCTGTGAGTTCTTCCAGGGCTGTAAGGTCTTTTTTGGAGGCTTGGGGGGCACAGAGCCGGTTGATGGCGGGTGGGAAGCGTGTGTCACTCACCCGGCGTGGCCAGTCGGTCCTGGTACTTGGGGGTATGGTCAGAGACCGTCTGCAGCATGACCCACATGGTGAGGGTGAACATCGCCGTGAGGAAGCCATAGAAGACGAGGTAGAAGAGGAGGATAAAGGCTAGGGAGGAGGAAATGGGATCAGCAGCTTCAAGGCTCCCGGGATGACCTCGCCTATCCCCCACGCACCCTTCTCCCGCTCCGCGGTTCAGCACGGGGACGGGTCGCAGAGTCCTGGGGACATCTTAGAGCCTTCCCTTGGGAGCAAAATGAGACAAGCTAGAAACAGGCAGTTGCATCTGGCTTCTAGCCATGGCTCCCAGCCCCCTCCGGTCCTAGGGCGCGGTGAAGCCCAAACTTGCGGAGGCCACAGGAGACCTAAATTCTCGTTGCTGGGACAACCCCAAGTATAGGCCACAGTCATTCCGCATCAGATTATGTTCCCAACCTCTCGACCATTCATGGCCCTGAAAAGGCACCACATCTGTGATTGCTACGTCTGTCCTCGCGCTTAAAGCCGTCCATCCAGAAAAAGGACCTTTTGAGCCGGCTCTGGCCGCCATTCACAGCTCAACTCTCACCCCATCCTTCAGGCTGCAGACCCTCACCCTCAAACGGCAGAGACTCTGCACACGGCTCCTGCCTACCCGGGACATCTCTCAGAGCTGCCCAGAATGTTCGACAGTCACACGGCCCCCAGTTCACGCACGGCACCCAAGCCAGAGGCGGAGAGGAAAGGTGGACCGTCCCAGAGCCTTCCTGGCAGGTGCTTGCTGGATGTGACAAGGAACTCCGTCACTCCTCAGCCTTGGGGAGTGTCTGCTATTGCCACCACTCAGGACCCCCAATCCTTCCATCTCAGAAGACTCATTCCCCACGGAGCTTCTCCAGATTTCCCCCAAGCAGTCAGGGACCCCTCCAATCCCAGGGGCTGGGCTTCCAGTTCCCCCCGAGGCAAGGATCGCCCTGGTCCCGCCTCCAGGGCCCCAAGTGGGAGGTGCTGATGGGAAAAGATGTGTGTGGATCCAATCAGTGTGGATGAATTGCAAATTGTGTCATCCAGGGCCCCCATGCTTTGACTTGCCAGCTTCACAATCTCTTTCGGAAGAATGCCGCCCCTCACCTGCACTCAAGCCCCGCACCAGACCCCTGACTAGAGACAACTCCCTCCACGCACCTCGAGTCCCGCTCTGGCTTGGGAAGGTCCCAAGGCACACCAACCCCACAGACACGCTCTGCCCGATGATGTACGCGACTCACCACCACTAGCATCCACTCCTCCCTCCGCCTGCGACATAGGAGCCAAACATCCAATCTCCAAAACCTCCAGGGCCACCCCTCCCCAACCGCCCCCCACCCACAAAGCAGCCACAGAAAAGCTCCAAACGTTCAGCAGTGGGATACTGACAACTTCCGCTGTGAAGAACCCCCCCCACACTCCCCACCTCTCCAAGACCCGCCCCCTCATGAATGTTCCCAGGGTCCAGGGGATGGGCACGAGCTAAAAATAGACGGGCTTGGCTAGCTAGTGAGAGCCAGAGGGAGGGAAGGGGCGCTCTTCTGGGGAAGGGGGGGCGACCGTGCGGAGCGGACCTGCCCCGAGAGGGAGCGCGAGCGCCACGGCGCGGACACGCGCGCACGGCCCGCGACCCCCAGCGCGAGGGGGCTCCGCGGGGGGCGGGAAGGCGGCAGTGACCTACTTTCTCCGCCTCCGCAGCGGCCGGCCGGGGAGATTAGACCGGCGATCGGCCCCCTCCTGGGCCAGAGCCCGGCAGGGGGGCCGGACGCCGGGGACCCGGGAAGGGAGCTGGGGCCGAGCGGGCGGGACCCGGTGCCCTCCGGGCCTCGCCCGGCGGACCCCCGCCCCGCCCCTCGCGCGGCCCGCCCTGCGTACCCCAACTGGTGCCGGTGCGGCCCATGAACTGCTGCGTCCTCGGGTTCCACACGAACTCCTTCCACTCCTCAACCACCTGCCCGCAGCTCTTCTTCTCCTTCTGGATGACCATCTTGGCGGCGGGGGGCGAGTCCCGTGAGGGTCGGGGGGCTGCGGAGAAGCTGGGGTGCGGCGCGCAGAAGCCCCCCACCACGCTCCGGAACGCGCGGAGAGCAAAGGCAGCGGGGGCGAGGGAGACCCTCCTCAGATAGGCAGCTGCTGCAAATTCCGGGGCGCACGGCCACGCGCTGCGGGGTGCTGGCAGCGCGGCGTAGGATGCACCGATCCTAGGCCCCCCAGCTGCGATGAAAAGGGGGACTGTCAGAGCAGGGAGGTTAGAAAGGGGAAGGGGTGCGGTGCAGCCTCACCCCCCCAAAAAAAACCTTCTAGAAACAAAATGAAAAGGGATGCAAAAATAGACGGCTGCAAAACCCGAGCGAAACGCAGAAAAAATAGGGGTGCAAGGAGGCCAGGGAGGGGTGGGGGAGGGGGCTGCCCCGAAATCCGAGATGCAAAGAGGCTACGGAGAGGGGCCGGGTGACCGCTCAAGGCTCTTCCGCCAAGCGGAGACCGCCACACCAGTGGCGGCCGGCCGCGGGGGGTGGGGCAGGGACGCGCAATTGGGGGACAGCCAGGGATGGGGGTCCCCCAGGCGGAGGCTCCGCTCCTCAGCAGTGCGGGGCCGGCGGTCGCGGCGCGCAGTCTTTATACTCTGCGGCTGTGGGGGTGTCCGCCCCCTTCCCACCCCCAGAAGCCCCGCCTCCTCGCCGCTGGCCCGGGCGACCTCATACATATGCAAATATGGAGAAAGTGATTGGGCCCGCCCCCCTGCCGCCTCTTCTGGACCCGGAGGTCTCTCCCCTCCCCCCACCCCAGGTACCGGACTGAATCAGGTGCATGGAGGGGATGGAGGGCGTGTCGGGGCGGAGTAGAGGGAAAGATACCCTCGGAGAGACGTAAGGCGGGAGAGGGAAGCCGATCTCTGCTGCGAAGGGGCCCCAGGCCGGCCGTTGGAGGCGAAGATCCGGAGACGGACGAGGCCAAATGTGAGAGGAATAGAGAAAGATCCAGAGACCCGGACAGAAATTAGCCACCAGCCAGGGCGCTAGACCAGGCCACACAGAGATGGATAGAGGTCACCACAGGAGGGAAATCCCCCTTGGGGAGCAGCTACCTCCCCCCCCCAAACCTCCTTCATAAGTTCCACAGCCCCTGGTTTTCTCCAAGCCCAGAAGCTTCCCCACGTCCCCACCCACAATCTGGGCAAAACCCTTCCCGACACACATTCCCGGCCCCTAGCATTGCCCTGAGACCCCAGCCTTGGAACCGGTCTGCTCCAGGTGTTGTGTCTCCCCCCACCCCCATATCTGAACTCCCCCTTCCCCATATACCCATTTGGGTCCACAAACATTTATTGAGTACCTACAAGAGACCTTATGCAACTCTAGCCCTGGGGAGGCAAAGTCACAGTTCTCCTGGGGTTCAAGAGACCCACAGATTAGCAGGGGGGTATGGGAGCCTCTAGAGACCTCCACTTAAGAATCATTATCTGTCACTTTTTATCTCTCTTCAAATCTTGTCACTTTCCCTGGGAGAGGAGTTTCTTCTTTCAGCTCTCACCCAATATCCTTGGTTCTATTCCTCAACAACGCCTCTCGCTCGAATGCTCCCCCCTCAAATGCCCTCCCCCGAGCCCAGCTTCCTGGACTTGGGCTCTGCTCAAACAAGGCTGGTGCTCAGAACAGCCTTCTGCTCTGCTGTCACTTTCCCGTAACTCTTCGTAATTTTATCTTTGAACTCGTAATTTGCAAGTCAAGTCCAATGGGACAACGGACCGCGCGTGTGCCCAGAGGAGATACGGGTAACATCCCACCACGCCTGGGAGCTCTGCGAGATTCGACAAAGTGAGCGTGTTATGCACACACCTGAACCACTCGGGGGGGCTGATCGCTGAGAGGCCACACTTTACGTTCGAAGCCAACCTTGCTTGGAACACAGAAAGAAGGCGAGGGCATTCTAGAAAGACACGGGTGATGGAGGCATGTTATTCTACCCTTTCTCGGTCATGCTAGCTGCTTCCTGACTCAGACAAGCACTTCTGCTGGAAAGAATGACATGGAAGGAAGGGGAGTGCTGAGCTCCCCATAATTCCTTTCCCTTTCAGTCCTTCTGTGCTCGTCAGAAAGCTGAAGGTAGAAAAATGGTAGTTTTTCTTTATTTCAAACGACGTTAAATAGCAAAAGCCCCATGAGAATTCGAAGAAAGAACGCCAGAAGGAAAGGAAAACATTTTCTCTTCGGTGCCTGGAACTTTCCCCCTGCTTTTTGAACAGGGGGTTCCACATCTTTGTTGTGCCCTGGGTCCTGCAAATTATACAATTGCTTCTGCCTGGGTCCCTTCTGCAGCAGGCTCTGGATTAATTTTCTCAAGATACAGTTTTAATTAGGCCACTCCTGAGCTCAAAAGTCTTCAATGGCTTCCTGTTAGCCTGCAAGACGGAGTCCTGATTTTTTTGTCTCTCCTTCGGGGCATTCCACAATGTAGACCCCGCCTGTGTCCCCAACCTCCTTTCCCACTAGGACCCAACTGGTCGTCCCCTGGAGCTGAGCCGGCCACTCCCAGGACAGGCTGTGCTTCCTCCGGACTCCACACCTTTGTCCATTTCATTCCCTCATCCTGGAAGTCTGCCCACCCTTCGGAGTCCAGCCCCACCTCCCATTCATTCATTCGATGCGTAGCTAACGAGCATTAACTTAGAGCCAGGCACTGTTATGGTCCCTGTGCTCCTGGGACTCCCGTTCCAATAAATAATAAAAACCAGGCTGCGTTATAATATTATGCAGGAAAAATAAAACAGGGTGATGGGTCGGAGAGCCCCTGGATGGTCTGGGAGGGCCTTACCGAAGGGCTTAAGGGTCAGTGTGGGACTCGAGTAACCCAAAGTAGCCATGGGGACCTGTAGGGGAAGACTCTTCCTTCCAGGAGGACAAAAGTGTGACGCAAAAGCTGGCCTTCGATGAGGGAAGGCAAGATCCCTACAGCAAGAGATCCGAGAGGGAGGCAGGAGCCAAATCATACAGGTCTAGGGCATAGTTTGAATTTTAATCCAATCATCATAGAAGCAATTCTAGGGTGTTTTTTTTTTTTCAAAAAAGATTTATATAACTTCCTATACCCAAGCAATGCCCAGAGTTATGGAGGATAAAGTCAGGATAAAGTCTGCTTGCTGCATTGTGCTGAACATGGAATGGCTCCTTCTAGAAACCACAGGGAATGCCACTCGCCCTTTCTTTCATCAGGCAAGGAGCATCGAAATGAGCCAGGCTCCATCGGAGAGGTGAACCCTGGATACTATCCTCAACCCGCATGGCCTGGGATTAGGCTCCAGACTTCCGGCTGTGTTTCGGTCCTGTACATGGGCTCCCTCGGGAAAGAATGAGTGCCTTCCATGCATTTTGGGGTGAGGCCGAAGGCACCTGTTGCCCCCATGTACATTCTTCTCCTCTCCGTGGGGGTCAGCAGGAAGGGGGGTGGGAGGGAGCATGCTACCAGAGACAGCATTTGTATTCACAGGGAAATACGGTAAGGAAGGGATGGGGGTCAAAAAGCCACTACAAACCTCCAGCCTCTTCCTGGAACCCCAGCCATCTCCAGAAAGAAGGACGTGAATAAGAGCTCTCACACCCCCTCTCCCAAATCCAGCAGCTGTCATGAGGTCTATGCCCCTTGATTCTCCTCCCACCCACCCCAAATCCCACAGCCTCGGCTATCTCGGTTTCCAACAAGACAGGTCTTTGCAGAGACAAGAACAAAGAAAGAAGAGAACTATAGCACACAGATATGGGGATGGGCGGGGGAAGGCTATTATTTGATGGGCAACAGAGTTTCCGTTTTGCAAGATGAAGAGTTCTGGAGACGGATGGCGGGGACGGTTGCCCCAAACTAAGAAACTTACACGCCACTGAGCCATAAACATAGTTAAGATGGTAAAGTTTCATCAACCAAAGTCAAATTAAAAAAATTTTTCTTAAAGATGGTCGATTGCAGGGCACCTGGGTGGAGCAGTTGGTTGAGCGTCCAACTCTTGGTTCCATCTCAGGTCATGATCTCAGGGCCGTGAGATCGAGCCCCACGTCGGGCCCCACACTCAGCTCGGAGTCTGCTTGTGTTTCTCTCTCCCCCTGCCCCTGTAGAGCTCACGCGCTCACTCTCTCTCTCTCTCTCAAATAAATAAAATTAATCTTTTTTTTTAAAGATGGTTAATTGCATGTTATGCCACAATTGGGGGGGGAAGGAGAGAAATACAGATGTCTGCCACCGACCAGACCAAGCCCCCCCAGCTCCTCAGCAGCACATACAAGGCCAAGGAGCCTCCTCGGTCTGCCCTCATCCCGTCTCAGCCAGGCCCTGCACACCCTCCCTCGTCTTTTACACGGGCGAGCTCACACGTCTCTTTCTAGAACTGTGCACGAGGTTAACGATCGCAAAGGAAGCGCCATCTCTCATATCCTGAGCACTTCCTATGGGCCAAGCTCAAGGCTAGGAATCTGGGCCACGTGATGCATGAGACCTTCACAGCAAGCCTAGGAGTAGCGTGACTTTCTCATTTCGTAGACGGAGAACGCGAAAAGTCAAGAGATTGAGGCGTTAGTTCAAGTTCAAACGTTCAATGCTTCACGTCTTCGATGATCCCCGGTAGACCCCGCAGCCAGCTTCCCTTCATAGGGGGTCTCTGTTCGAGAGGTTCACGGTCTGCCTACCTCTCTCCCAAGACTCTGCTTCTCCAGTGCCAGCAGTGAGTCGTACTCATCTTGGGGGTCCCTGTGGGCCACCTAACACAGCTGGGCGTATGCTCCACAGCCAGTACGCAGGCTTTTTTTTTTTTTTTTAAGATTATTTATTTATTTGACAGAGAGGGACACAGTGAGAGAGGGAACACAAGCAGGGGGAGTGGGAGAGGGAGGAGCAGGCTTCCCGCCCAGCAGGGAGCCCGATGCAGGGCTCCAGCCCAGGACCCTGGGATCAGGACCTGAGCTGAAGGCAGATGCTTAACAACTGAGTCACCCAGGCGCCCCTACTCAAGGCTTAAAAGAAGGGAAAGGAGAGGGAGGGGGAAGGTAAAGCAGGGAGGGAAGAGACAGGCAGCACGCAGGGTGGAGTGAGTGGGCAGACCAGGCCTGGAGGCTGCAGGGTACGCTGCCAAGCTCCGGAAAGGTCTGTAGGGGTGCGGGAGAGCCAGGGGGCACCGGGCAGGCACTGGAGGTGCCCTCGGTGGGGGCCTGGCGGCCTCTGTGTCAAAGCAAAGTCAGTCTTAATGAAAGAGTGTAGACAGCTCTGGACGGCAATCAGGAATCCCGGAATCTAGGGCAGGCTGGAGAAAAAGCGGTCGGGGGGTGCGGTGTCCTGGACGGGGTGGGGTGCAGGGAGGAGAGAAAAGCCAGCTCCTGGGAGAACCCTTGGAGACAAGAGTTCAGGAGGTTGCTGCTCAGGACCTCCCGTCGACCCAGGTGGACCCAGGTGTGTTCAAGGTCCTTTAACCCTCCCCGCTGGCTCACACCTGGGGCCCCCACAGGACTGGTTTCTTTTCATTATTCAGGTCTTTGCTCAAGTGACACTGCCTTAGAGAGGCCATCCCTGACCACTCGGCCAATGCCACCCGTCCACTCCTGTCCTCGCTTATGTTACAGGATCCTATTCCCTTTCTAGCGCTAACCACTACCTGAAATGATCTTGCTTACTTGTCTGTCTTCTTTATGGGCTCTCTGCCCCTGCCCCCAGACCGTGAGCTCCGTAAGAGCAGGGACGGTGGGGGTGCCTGGGTAATGCCGTCAGTTTCCTTAAGCCTCTGCCTCTTGGTTTTGGCTTGGGCCCATGATCTCAGGATCATGGGATCGAGCCCACATCGGGCTCCACGCTGAGCGGGAGTCTGCTAAAGTTTCTGTCTCCCTCTCCCTCTGCCGCTCCCTGCCTCATGTTCCTTCTCATTCCTTCTCAAACAAATAAATAAATCTAAAAAAAAAAAAGAACAGGGATTGTGTCTGTCTTTCTCATCAACGCATCCTCAGTGCCTAGAACAGTGCCTGGTACACAGTAGGCGCTCAGTAAATACCACCTGAATGGACACATCCAATGGCCCAGGGAACCTGAGCTGAATCTGGGCTTCCTGGCCCGGCTCAGAACTCTCCAGAACACTCCACCTGCTGGAGGCAGCTGTAGACAAGCAAACTCAAGATTGGGAGGGTCCAAGGAGAAGCCTCGGCTTCGTGTCTTCCATCTCCAGAGACTTCCCTGGAGCCTCCTTACCCTGGGGTCATTTAGGTCCTGGCTGATCCCTGCAGAAGGAGACAGCGGGTCCAATGAGTGACTCACCCTGTTGCCGGGATGACTGGTAGGAAAATCATTCTAAGAAGCCAAGAGGCTGGGATCCCATGGGTCCTGGAGGTGGAGGATGGGTGAACAGCTCTAGGGAATTGAGAGGTGGGGGGCTGAGGGATGGAGACCCAGGGCTCCCTAGGGGGCTGGGGGCTCGGGCTCGAAGGTTTCCCAGGAACCTAGGGGCTAAGACAGGAGAGTGCCCTGGGTAGGGGCTGGGACACCAGGACTCTGCAGAGGTCTGGGCGCTGAGGGCAGAGTTGTGCCTGAATCTGTCTGTTTTTCCCAGCTGGGACCAGCATAAAGCAGCTCTCCTTTAATGGAGTAGAGACGAATTTGCCGGGAGAATGCAGCAAGTGGACCAAGACTGGGAGAGATGCGGACTGCCTCTCCCTGGGCTCCACTCCTTTTTTCTTTCTCCCTGCTGTTTCCACCTCTTTTCCCAGAAACCCCGCCCCCCTGTCTCGATGGCTCTCTCACACCCCCTGCTGCTCCTTCCTTGAACAGCAGTGGCCCATCTCAGGGACAACAGAATTCCATTGCTTCCCTTCCCGCTAGACCTCTCCTGACCGAGCCTCCACGCGGGGAAAGCGGAACTTCCGCAGAGAGTAAATGCTGGGGAAGAAAATTACCTGCATCTGGGATGTGTGTATGTGTGTGTGTGTGTGTGTGTCCGTGGGTGCCGCTGGAATCTCAGCCCGAGAAGTCACAGCTCCCGGGAAGCTTGCCTTGATCCCCAGACTAGGTTAAGGTTCCTGGTCTCCAAGCTTTCAGGACGCTTCCCTTTATGGCGCTTGTTGGTTTCCAGTCATCCACTTACTTGTGAGTCTTTGCTGGATGCCTGCCTCCCACAGGGGACCCAGAGCACCAAGAAGCCGGGAACCAGGGTCACCTTTACTCATCAGCACGACCCGCTGCTCAGCAGGGCGCCTGGTACATTGCAGACGCGCCACCGTGAATGGTGGCTGAACGAATGAATGAGCGACATTCAAGGGGATTCTTAGGTGGAGATTTAATGGGTGGTGTCAGTGCCATTGTGCGGGCCCTGGGGACAGCTGTGGGTCCAGATGTCCTGACTTCTGATCAGGGCCTGGTCCATCTCCAGCTCCTGGCCTTGGGCCCAAAGGCCATCCAAGCAAAAGGAGGCAAAAGAAGTCTCTCCTAAATGGAGGGGCCCCAGAGGGGGTATTAGGGCAACTTGGACCCACAGGCTGCACCCCACTTTCCCAGCTCTCTGACTTAAGTTTTTTAAAGCATTTCCTCCTGCTGCCCCTTATCCCTTCTCTTCTTGTGGCCTTTCTTCCCCCTTTCCAGAGGTTTCCTTCCCCTAAGAACACGGGCTTGCCTGTCTTTTCCTCTCCCTCTAGCTATTTCCAGCGGTGTGCACAGGAACGCAAGCGTCCCCGTCTTACCTGGCAGAGCCCCCAGGAAAAGGCGTCCTTGTGGCCGGAGCCAGAGCTTGAGGAAGGAGGCCAAGTCCAAGGCGGGCAGAGCAAGGATCTCCTTCTCAGACCCCTGGCTCAAGACCACCCCGGACGCAGCCAGCTTCAGCCGAAGAGGGAGTCCCAAGACCAGGGGCAGATCGAGGTCTGGGATCGCCCCAGAAGACAACAGCACCTTCTGCAGAGTGTGCGGGACAGGGATTGAGGGGGGGTGTGTGTGGAAAGAATGAACCGCATCAACTCCTTGGGGCCCCACCCTTTATTGCCTCAATTTCCCTGGCTCAATAGTCCACAAACCACAACTCTCCCAAGTCAATACAATCTAGATAAAAGCCATTTGTAGGGGTGCCTGGCCGGCTGACTTCGTAGAGCATGAGACCCTTGAGCTCAGGGTTGTGAGTTCGAGCCCCATGTTGGGTGTAGAGATTCCTTAAACATAAGATCTGATTAATAAGTAAATAAAATGTCCTTTGCTTGCTGTGGGCAGCTTCGAGATGTGTCTCTGCGCCCCCGCACCCCCACCCCCGGCGCACCTTAAGCTTTCTTAACATTGACAGTTTGGAGTCCCCCTTCCCCCTCCCCCCCCGCTGCTCCCAGACTCCGCTGAATACAAGCAGCACCCCTCTTACTTGATCTTGGAGGTGGAGGCTGAGCCGAGATGGGTTTTCTGGGGTCCCAAGGGCAAGGAGGTGGCCAGAGCCTGCTGACAGCCGGAGTCCCAGGTCCAGAGAGAAGACCCAGGGCTCTGTATGAGGCTGGGGAATGTCTGGGGGGCAGGGGGAGAAGTGATCCCCGTGAGGATTCAAGGCTGAGGACTCATGGAGGGAGACAGCTAGGGCTGGAAGGGGACAGGAGAAGACAGACACAGAGCCGACCGCGCAGGGAAAAACAGCCTTTACCTTGGAGATTGAATTCTGCACGAGCCCCTGGAGGGAAGAACGTCCCAGGCTGGGACCGCACGGCACAGCTCCTGAGGCTCCTCGTAGGGGCAGACCCCGAGGTCTGGGCCTGTGGGTCCAGCCAGGTACCCCGGCGTAGGCAGCCATCCAGGGCAGGGACCAGCTGGAGCCGGTGGAGGGAAGGGAAGAGGCGGGGATGTCGCCAAGACATCGGAGCCCCTCTCCACCCTGTTTTTTTCCCTCCGAGACACAAGCTCTTGGCTTCTCCCACGCAGCTGTCCTGCCACCGGCTCTCGGCTCCTGCTAAAAGTGTGGCCTTGGACTCCCACGGTCACCCAGCCAGCCACGCTTGAACAGCTTTGGTCGGCCCCCAGCCCTGTGATGTAGTTACCGGCAACCGGAGGCGGGAGGCGGGGAACAGGAGTCCCCCCAGTGCGATCCTGACGATGGGCTGGGGTTTGCTGGCCAGAGGCCCAGAGACCTGTCTAAGGCGCAGCACCTCCTCCCCATCCACATTCAGGAGCAGGCAATCCTCGAGGATCTTCACTTCCACCTGCAGGGAGGAAGGAGCAGAGCCGAATCAGAGCCCCCGGGGCCTGCCTCCGCCCCCTTCTTCCGAAGCAGCCGAGTATCATAGAAAGAACATGGACTCGTGCAGTCAGCTAGCATCCTTGGCTCACTCGGGCCGTGAGCCTCAGGACTAACCTCCAGAAAACTGGGGACAGGCATACCAGTGCCATGGAGGTTTTGTGCGGATTGACGGTGACGGTGGGAAAGGGATGCCCGAAAAGTCCTTTCTGTCGCGCTTCCTCGGACCAGCTCGGGACACGCCTCCCCTCGGGACCGGAGCTGGCTCGCCTGGTGCCACCTCCCGTCGTCCAGCCGGGGCTCGGCGCCCACGGTAAGCTGGGCCAGCTCATCGTGCAGCTGGATCTCGGACCTGCCATCTCGAAGTCCTAGCACTAACCAGTCATCCTCTGGGTTGGTGTCGCCGTAGAAAATCACTCCCTCTGGATCCCAGGTTCGAAGCTCAAAGGAGGAAGAGCTTCTGGAGGGACAGAGAAGGAAAAGTGGTGTATGGGCCATGCCCTCTGGGGGTAAAAGTGGGGAGGAGGAGGCTGAGGGGCAGGGAGGGAGACAGGAAAAGGAGAAGATCCGAGGGACGGAAGGTAGGGCTGGGACTCCGGACTCCGACGAGGGGCTAGGTCGACTTCATACTTCCTGATCTTGGTGAAGTGGAAAGTCATGATGGTGATAGGCTCTAGTCCTAAGCCACTGCTGAGGTGCACAGCAGGGGGGTCCCGGATGCTCTGTCCCCAGGAGAAAACAAACAAGGTCGAGTGAGATGGACACGGAGAGGCAGGGGGGCGGGGAGGGAGGGAAGGCAGGAGCAGAGCCGAAGTGTAGGTCACTTAAACACACGCACGTGCACTGAGCACCCCATCCCAAGACTCCTGCACCTGGGTGGAGAGGCCGTGTCTCGGGGCCGTCCCTGGTGGCCAGGAGGTGGTAGCAGGAGCAGTAGCCGCGACAGCCACCCGGGAGATGTGGCCAGCGAGCCTCTGGCCTCCATGGTCAGCTGCGGTCCTCTCTGTGGCTCAGGGAACTCTGCGGAGAATGTGTGGGGGCAGACAGCCTCTCTGTAGTGGGTGTTGGGTTGAAGGTTGCCCAGGGGGGAAGAAGGGGGGCAGGAGACCGGGCACTGACCCTCTGGCCCCTCTGACCCCTCTGATGACAACTTGTGGGAGGGACAGAGTTCCTCCACTACACTCCCCCTGCCAGGACTGTTTATGAGCTGGGACAGGATACCCCACTTCCCCTCTCCTCCTCGAGGAGACCTGGCTCCTTGAAGCCTTCTGCCCGCCTGGGGAGGCTGCCTCTACGGGCCTGAGGTCCCTGCGCCCCAAGAAGCATCCTCTGTCAGAACTACAGCCGAGGGGTGTCTGGGTAGCTCGGTGGGTCAAGAGTCTGCCTTGAGTCCTGGGATCGCACCCCACTTCAGCTCCCTGCTCAGCGGGGAGCCTGCTTCTCCCTCTCCCTCTGCCCCTCCACCCCTCTCATGCTCTCGCTCTCTCTCAGATAAATAAATAAGACCCTTAAAAAAGAGAGAGAGAGGACTACAGCTGAGACCTGCAATACCAAATATCCAGCTGGCTGAGTCTGGCCAAGTCATTCCACCATGATGCTTGCTAGTGTCCTTGTTCATAAAATGTGAAAAATAGTACCTACTTTATGGGGTTACTGTAAGGAGGATTCATTGAGATAAGGCAGGCTCGGTGCCTGGTGTCGGCTCTGAGCTCCTCCCTCAGTGCTTTCCCAGGCCTCAAGCTGGCCTCGGAGGGAGGTTCTGTCCCTGAGCGTGATTTAGTGGCTACTAGGGACAGGCCCGTCCCCCAAGCCTAATTATCTCCTCTGCCCCATGTGTTTCGAGATCTCACCGTCTACCAGTAGAAACGCGTCGCCCTCTCCCTGACCCGTTTTGAAATCCCAGAGCGCCCGAGAGAAGGGACACCTGGAGCCACTGAAGACCCCTAGGAGACAGCTCCCAGAGCTGGGGGACTTAGGACTCGCGCAGGGTCGCGGGGCCCTTGGGTGGGTGAGTGAGAGTGAAGCGTACAGCAGAAAATCACTGCACACTGCACTTAGGGAAGGCCGGGGGAGGCGACTTCTGAACTGCTGGGCTTCAACCACAGAGGCCGGGACACCCAGGCGACGACAGCGAGGGGGCCTTGACCCCTGCCCCGGGGCCCAGTCAAGGGGCTGGCAGTGGGGGGCAGGGCTACGGCCGCGGGGCGGGCCTGCTCTGCCAGCTGATTGGCTGGCGGGACGCGGCCCGGGAGGGTACGGGGTGCGGCGCGGAGAGCCGCCCTCCCGCCCCCCCCTCCCGCCGCCGCCCGGGTGCGGAGCGCTCCCCCGGCTCCCCGCGGGTGCAGGGGTACGGCGCCGAGAGCACGCCCCCTCGCGCCCACCGCTCCCCCGGCCCCAGCCCGCCGCGCCCCCCGGCTGTCCGGGCCCGGTGCATAGGCCCTTTCGAGCCCCCCCTCCCCCGCCGGACGGTGGGGGAGGGTCCCGGACTTCAGTCCCAGACCGCGGGGATCGAGATGGCTTCCGTGCGGATCCGAGAGGCCGAGGAGGGAGACTGTGGACAGATCCTGAGGCTGATTCGGGTGACGGCTGCGGGCCGGGGACCGGGGGCCCCCGAGGGGGTGCGGGGGGCGCGGCCGGGGGAGGGGTGGGGGGCGAGGAGTCGGGGCCCCCCACCCTGAGCTGGCCTCTGTCCCCGCGCCGTAGGAACTGGCCCAGTACGAGAAACTCTCGGACCAGGTGAAGATCAGCGAAGAAGGTGGGGGCCCGGCACCCGCGTCCTGGCCCAGGCTGGGGAGGAAGGGAAGGATGGGTCCCCCAGGCCCTAGCTCCGGGCCGGCCGGGCGCACCCCCAGGCCCTTTCTCTCTTTGCCACTACTCCCATCTCCGCAGCGCTGAGAGCCGATGGCTTCGGAGGGAACCCTTTCTATCACTGTTTGGTGGCAGAGCTCCCTCCCGCCCCCGGGGAGCCGCAGGGTAAGACCAGCGGGGCCTCAGAGGGTCCCCCGTCGCGGCGCGCTCAGAGGTCCCTGCCAGGTGCTCAGTGCCCTCCTCTGTCTCCATCCCAGGGCCCCGCGTGGTGGGTTACGGGCTGTATTACTTCATCTACAGCACGTGGAAGGGGCGCAACGTTTATCTGGAAGACATCTACGTGACCCCGGAATATCGGGGTACTGGGCTGGGGCCGGGGCGGGAGAAAGCCACCCGGACCCGACCCCCATCCCCTGCCCCCTCACCCCAGCCCGAGGGCCTCTTCTGAGCCCCTCCGACGGAAACAGCCCCTCCCCCTCCCTCACCCGCACCCCGCCTCCTTTTTGTTTTCTCTTTTTTCCCCCACCACAGGTCAGGGGATTGGCTCCGAAATCATCAGAAAGGTGGCTCAGGTGAGGAGAGGGCTGGGGAAAAGCCAGCCCGAATGGGAGGCGCAGAGGTCACCCTGCAGGGTGAGAAAGCCTTTTCCTTTTTGGAAGGACAAGTCAGGGATGTGTTCTCCCACAGGTGGCCCTGGATCGGGGCTGTTCCCAGTTCCGCCTGGCGGTCCTGGACTGGAACCAGAGGGCCATGGCCTTGTACAAGGCCCTAGGAGCCCAGGATCTGACTGAAGCTGAGGGCTGGCACGCCTTTCGCTTTGAAGGAGAGGCCATGAGGAAGTTGGCGGGAAAGTGAGGCCATTCCTTGGGGATGTCCCGGGTGGACCTTCTCCTGCCCCACCAGCTCGAGCACTCCGCGGAGACTTGTGTCCCCCGGCGCAGGCCTCCCTGAAGGAAGAGGTTGGGAGTAACTATACCCAAAATACGGACAGAGCAGAATTGGGGGAGAGGCCTTTCCACCTCCTTGTTGAGGGTGAGAAATAAAGGAGAATTACTGTGACTGCGTGACTCGATAAGTTTCAGCCGTCCCGAGACCCTTCTGGAATGTTCTGGTCTCCTGGTGGTGGGGGGAATGCTGCTTCTGGAGGTAAAGGTGGGCCCAAGACTATGTTCACCCTCAGAGGGCCAGAGTGTTGGCGCTGGCCTGCGGAATGTAGAGAAAAGAAGAGCAAGGAGCCGGCTTGGCACATCAGGCCTGTGGGTCTCATTTTGGGACCCAGACAAAGGCCTCCTGTGTCTGGACTGCAAGGTCCCAGGACCCCAGGCTGAGGCCTGTCCCCACGCTCCACACATGGAGCGGCCTGCCACCTGCTGGTGGTGTTTTAGGGGGCGCTGGGAAGGAACACTCCTCTCAACCCCTCCTCCCACAAAAAAAGTTCATTTCACCAGCGCTTTTTCTTTTTCAAAAGTCACAAAGTCCTTATTTTCAGTTCGGTAAAACCAAACCAGACGTTTAGGACCCATAGAGAGAAGGAAATAGACAAGCTCCTATCCTGCTTTCATAATTATTTTATTAGACAGGTACTGTGGGTTTCTGGTAGGAAAATTGGAATGTACATATAAAATAAAAATAGATAGCCTTAGTTCTCTAACTACCATTAACCCTTTTGGTATCAATTCTTCAGATTTTTTTCAATGTTCATATATACACATAATTAGTTAAAGGAGTAGAAATGGGATCATATACCTTTTTCTTTTCTTTTTTTTTTTTTTTAGTGAGCTCTACACCCAACATGGGGCTCAAACTCACGACCCCGAGATCAAGACACGCGTGCTCTGCTGACTGAGCCAGCCAGGCGCCCCGGGATCACAGACTTTTTGATAATATATCAGGACATCTGTGTTCCCATGCTATTAAACACACATCTGTCATCACTTCTGATGGCAGCATATGATTCCTTTCATTGATGGACCATTGGTTAAATGGCCATCATTTAGACACTGAAAGGGTGTGGGCAGGTAATACAAATGCGCACATTGTAAGAAACAGGATCTCCAGGCTTCTATGGAAATGTAGGGAATTGAAGATCCATCTTAAAATTCAAATTAAAAAAAAAAGGTTCGGCCAAACAGAACACACGAGAGGCTCAAGTCTTCCTGAGTCGTGCCAATTTGGGGCCCTTAAAACCAGTTTGGAGCAAGTGGGCCTTTAGGACAATCTTGATAAAAAGATCAAAAAAGATCAAAATCTTGATGATGAAGTTGGTCAACCCCTTCCATAGATGGGAGCCAGAAAAATCCAGTCCCATATCCTTGGCTTGTCTCAATCTGACAGGGATTTAGATCTTTTTTTGTTTTTTTTTTTTTAAGATTTGTTTATTTGAAAGAGAGAGAGAAAGCAAATGCATGTGAACTGGGGGAGGGGCAGAGAGATAGGGAGGGAGAGAATTCTCAAGTGGACTCCGAGCTGAGCGAGGAACCTGACTCGGGGCTCCATCCCAGGACCCTGAGATCACAACCTGACCAAAATCAAGAGTCAGAGGCTTAGGGCGCCTGGGTGGCTCAGTGCATTAAAGCCTCTGCCTTCAGCTCAGGTCATGATCTCAGGGTCCTGGGATCAAGCCCCGCATCGGGCTCTCTGCTTGGCAGGGAGCCTGCTTCCCCCCCCCCCCCCCCGCCTGCCTCTCTGCCTACTTGTGATCTCTCTCTC
>CM052891.1:50029319-50053955 GCA_028534135.1 Potos flavus
TGAGGGGCCAGGGGACGGCTTTTCCCACTTACCACTTTGAATTTGCTGAATTTTGTGCCATGCCCATGTATCACGACTTCAAAAAAAAAAAAGAAAGAAAAAAAAGAATAGAATACTTCAAACTTTAAAAGTTAATGCAGGAGAATAGGGCATAAACGAGGAAGCAATATAACCAAATTTTATCTTGCCCCGTCTTGTTTTGCCTTTGCTGTCGGGAGTTGATGATTTTCACGTTATTCTCTTGTCTCGCCCCACCCCCACCCCCGCCTTGGCCAGTTGTCACACGATGTCTGCCCTCCATTGTCACCCTGTTCTCAGCCAGTCTCGCCCTGGGCTCCTGCCCACTCATCACCTCATTAGCTTCCTACGAGCTGATTCTACTAGATGTTGGGCCTGATCCATAAGAGGCGATAAGGGCCTGGGTGCTGGCCTTGGCGGTGAGAACAGAGGGGAGGGCACTGAGGGGGAGGGCTTTTTAAAGGGAACATGGAGGGGCACCTGGGTGGCTCAGTTAAGCATCTGACTCTTGATTCTGGCCTTCAAGTCTGCTTGAGATTCTCTCTCCCTTGGTACCTCCCCTCCCCCCCTGCCGCAACTCAAGCTCTCTCTCTCTTATTTTTTTTTTTTAAGATTTTATTTATTTGACAGAGAGAGAGATCACAAGTAGGCAGAGAGGCAGGCAGAGAGAGAGGGAGAAGCAGGCTCCCTGCCAGGCAGAGAGCCCAATGCGGAGCTTGATCCCAGGACTCTGAGATCATGACCCAAGCGGAAGGCAGAGGCTTTAACCCACTGAGCCACCCAGGCGCCCAGTCTCTCTCTTAAATAAATAAAATATTTTTTTAGTGTATCTTTTTTTTAAGATTCTATTTATTTACTTAAGAATGCAAACGCCCACAAGGGAGAGGGGGAGAAAGAGTAGGTGCCTGCAGGCATGAGCAGGGGGAGGGGCAGAAGAGGGAGAGGGAGAAGCAACTCCTGGCTGAGCAGGGAGTCCAACCAGGGGCTCGATCCCAGAACCCTGGGATCATGACCTGAGCCGAAGGCAAATGCTTAACCCACTGTGCCACCTAGGCACCCCAATAAATAAAATATTTAAAAATAAATAAAATAAAGGGAGCATAGAGAAAGCATAATTAAAACATCTCTCAAATCCATCCACATCCTATGTCCCCTTTCACTATCATCTTTGCAAATTGCCATAGTCTCTTAACTGACCCCCTCCTGTAACTGCCGCCTTCTTAGGAGGTTATAGGTACTTTGTTTTATCCTAAATATACATTATATAAACCATCAAATACTTCTATAAGGCTAATAGAAAAAATAGTAGTTTTCCAACTCCCTCAGTTTTTAAAGAATCACTTTCAACTGAATGTTTGAATTGTGTTACTATGTTTTGTTTTGGATTCATCTGTTTATCTCAGACTAAAAATAGCATGCAAATGTTGCTACTTCTCCACGCTTCTGTGCTTCTGCTTCAGGCATTAGCTGTTGAGGTCCCACTGCTAACTCTCTTTTCCACCCCCACCATCACCCCACCCCCACCATCACCCCACGCTTCCAATATTATATCATAATTCTGGTTGGATCTGTTCAGTGTTTAGATTATTATGACTATGCAAATGCTCTTTACAGTTGTGCCCTGTGGATAGTTGTTTTTCTTTTTTTAGATTTTATTTATTTACTTTAGAGAGAGAGAGGGTGAGTAGGGGGAGGGGCAGAGGGAGAGGGAGAGAGAGAGACTCTCAAGCGGACTCTTTGCTGAGCACAGAGCCTGACTTGAGGTCATGACCTGAGCTGAAATCAAGAGTTGGATACTTAACAGAATGAACCATCCCCGTGCTCCGCCATTGTGGATAGATGTAGTTGTTTTTCTTTCCCGAACCATTTATGTTTTTTCTGGAATTAATACTTGCCTCGTCCTTTATGTTTGTTTGCTTCATTTTCTGTGTACTCTAATTTATCCCCAAATTCTCCTTTAGCTGTATTAATGAGTTCTAAGGATATACAAACACGTAAGGAATTTTCTCTCTTCTGTTTGAGAATTTTCTCACAGTCTTTAGACCTGTCCCAGCACTGAGAGGCCGGTCTTCAGACCACACTGCTGGATCTCCCTGCACACCCATCTTGGGATTTCCATTGCCTCTCTTGGATTAATCTCCTGTTTCCTGCAACCTATCTCCAACCTCTCTATCTTTTTCGGTTTATTTTGATGGAGCTTCTTAAGAAAGGGCACTTGGGAAATAATTTTGTCGGGACCTCGGGGCACCTGGCTGGCTCGGTGGAAAATCATGCGACTCTTGATTTCAGGGTGTCGGGGCTGTGAGCTCAAGCCCCAAATTGGGTGTAGAGATTACTTAAATAAAAACTTAAAAAAAGTTGTTGGGACCTTGTAAGTCTGAAAATGTCTTTGTTCTACTCTTGTGCTGTGTTGACATTGTGGTCGGATATCAAATACTAGGTTGGAAATAATTTGCACTGAGAATTTTGAAGGCATTTCTCCATTGTCTTCAAGCTTCTGCTGTCGCTGTTAAGAAGCCTGAAATTTTTCTTATTCTGGAAAATGAAATGTGTATGAAGCCTATGTTCAGTTTCCTTCTCTTTTTGCCCAATCACAGCTTTTAGGATCTTCTCTTTTCCTAGCCTTCTGAAATCTTACATGGGAATGTTTTAGTGGGGAACCAGTGGGTCTTTGCAACCTACGAGCTCATCTTCTTCAGTTATAGAAAAACATTTTTTAAAAGGTTTTATTTGCGGGGGGCACAAGTGGGAGGAGGGGAAGAAGGAGGGGGAGAGGGACAAGCAAACTCCCTGCTGAGCAGGGAACCTCACATGGGGCTTGATCCCAGGACCCTGGGATCATGACCTGAGCCCAATGCAGTAGCTTAACTGATTGAGCCACCCAGGTGCCCCTATTTTTAAATAGATTTTTAAAGATTTTATTTATTTATTTCAGAGAGAGAGTGTGCTCACACGCACAAGTGGGGGGAGAGGCAGAGGAGGATAGAAAATATCGAGCGGACTCCCTCCTGAGTGTGCAGCCTGACACAGGACCCCTGAGATCATGACCTGAGCCAAAACCCAAAACCGAGAGCTGGGCGCTTAACCAACGGAGCCTCCCAGGCGCCCCACCCCCGATAGTTTTTTTAAAAATGTTTTTCTTCTTGCATAGTCTTTATTTCTTCTAAACTATTTTTCTTTCTCTGTTTTTTTTTTTTTTCTTTTTTTTGTGGGGGGTGCAGCTCTGTCTTTCATTTTAGAGGCTTTCCTCAAATGTCAGGTAGTTCTCAGCTGCGTGCTCATAATTAAGATTGGGACACTAAGGTACAACCGGAAACTGTGTGTGTGTGTGTATGTGCCAGGTGTGGGGAGGAATGTTATCTGTGGACGTCACTAGAGGGCGATCCACTAGGCCATTTCCTTGAGGAACCCCAAACGCCAGTATCTTTAGGTCTTTTTGCTCCTCTGATTAGATTTCTCAGAAGACTCTTCCAGACCCCCACTCGGAGGGCAGCATCCTGGCTGTCTGTATTCTTAGAGCTGGGTGAAGAAGTCTGGGGCAAGTGTCAACATTCAGTACGTAAATTTTCACGTAGTCCCCATTTTCAGTAACTTTCCAACATTCTTCTATCGACCTACCCATCTTTCTGTCTTACTCGCGATCTCTATGTATTTAGAGGTCGGAAGACAAGTCGGGCCTTGTCTTCATCGTCCGGCCAGAGTAACCTTGCTAAAAGGCAAGTTAGCTGAAAATTCTGCAATGGCTCCGACTGCTCTCAGCAGAAAGTCCAAACTTCTAAACATTTTCTAGCCCCTCCAAGCTCGGGCCCAACCCTTCCAGCTGTGAGCTTCCTGTCCAGTTGGCTCTCACCATGTTAGACTATTTTTAAGTACCTCAGATGCACTGTACTTTCCCCCTCTGGGCCTCCCGCATAAGCCGTTCCCCTGTCCGAAACACTGTTCCCCCTTTTCCCACTCCCATCTTCTGCCTGAATGGACCGTGACTTCAGCGGATGAACAAAAGGTAAACCTGAGAGGGTTGTTGGTGTCAGAGGCTTGGTAGTCTGTGAGGATGCCACTTTTTTTTTTTTTTTTAAGATTTTATTTATTTATTTGACAGAGAAAGAGAGATCACAAGTAGGCAGAGAGAGAGGGGGAAGCAGGCTCCCCGCTGAGCAGAGAGCCTGATGCGGGGCTCGATCCCAGGTCCCTGAGATCATGACCTGAGCCGAAGGCAGAGGCTTTAACCCACTGAGCCACCCAGGCGCCCCGAGGGTGCCACTTTTTTTTTTTTTAATATTTTTATTTATTTATCTGACAGACAGCGAGAGAGGGAACACAAGCAGGGGGAGTGGGAGAGGGAGAAGCAGGCTTCCTGCCGAGCAGGGAGCCCGATGCGGGGCTCGATCCCAGGATGCCGGGACCATGACCTGAGCCGAAGGCAAACGCCCAACGACTGAGCCACCCAGGTTCCCCGAGGGTGCCACTTTTAAAACAAAATTCAGTCACTTCGATTGCTTAGGAGCCCAAACCCAGGGGCGCCTGGGTGGCTCAGTTGGTTAAGCAACTGCCTTCTGCTCGGGTCATGATCCGGGAATCCCATCATGATCCTGGCGTCCCAGGATCGAGCCCCCATCAGGCTCCCTGCTCATTGGAGAGTCTGCTTCTCCCTCTGACCTTAACCCCCCTCGTGCACTCTTTCTCTCTCTCTCTCTCAAATAAATAAATACATAAATACATAAATAAGAATCCCAACCCAAACTCTTCAGTCTCACAGCCAGCACCCGTGATAATTGGCTCCTCTTAGTGGCTCAAACTCTCTCTCCCTCTCCTCGTCAGAATCGCTGCTAGCTCTTGACCATCTTTACTGTCTCTGCCTCCCTATACTTACTGATGCTTGAACATTCTGGAAGGCTTCTCTCTCTCTCTCTCTTTTTTTAAAATTTTTAAAGAATTTATTTGAGAGAAAGAACGAGCATAAGCAGGGGGAAGTGGGAGATGGAGAAGCAGACTCCGCATGGGTCTCGATCCCAGGACCCCAGGATCATGACCTGAGCCAAAGGCAGATGTTTATCTGATTGAACCACCCAGGCGCCCAAGGCACCTATTCTTCTGCCAGCCCTTTAAATATTGCTGTAGTTGCGAGTTCCGTCATGGACCATTTCATTCCTCAGTCTGTACTTCGGTTTAGAGATTTATTTTTGTTTTATAGCTTTAACTATGACTAATATACTGATGATTCTTACATCTACCTCCCTAGCCAAGACCTCTCTGGATCACGTACCTGCGTGCCCATTGACCTGCAGAATATTGATCCCTTCATTTCGGTTAATATTTGCCATGCCGGGGGGTGCCTGGGTGGCTCAGTCGGTTAGGCATCTGCCTTCAGCTCAGGTCCTGGGCTTGGGCCCCATGTCAGGCTCCCTGCTCGGAGGAGAGCCTGCTTCTCCCTCTCCCTCTGCTGCCCCCCTGCCTGTGCTCCCTCTCTCTCTCTGTCAAATAAATAAATGAAAATCTTAAAAAAGAAAGAAAGAAAGAAAATCTTAAAAAAATAAATATTTGCCATGCCGGGAACTGTGCTAGGTACTGGGTATACAATGGTGGGCAAAAACAGACACGGAACCCGGTCTCTGATCTCTTACATGGCAGAAGACAAACGCTGGACAAATTATTAAGAGTACAACCATGTTGGGGCGCCTGGGTGGCTCAGTGGGTTAAAGCCTCTGCCTTCGGCTCAGGTCATGATCTCAGGGTCCTGGGATCGAGCCCCACATCGGGCTCTCTGCTCAGCGGGGAGCCTGCTTCCCCCTCTCTCTCTGCCTGCCTCTCTACCTACTTGTGATCTCTCTCTCTGTGTCAAATAAATAAATAAAATCTTAAAAAAAAAAAAAAGAGTACGACCATGACGAGTATCACAAAGGAGTGTAGGATGCTTTCGCAGTGTGAGGTGGAAGGCCTAACCTAGTATAGGCATAGTGGAAGGCTAAAGAAATTACATTAAGTTGAAAGAGAAGTTTGTTGAAGACAAGGATGTCCACCTAGATAGTGGACCCTTAAACTCAGAGCAACACCAAACTCAAAGTCATCAAGGTGTCATCCAAAACTTTGTCTCCTGAGTTCTTTTTTCCATGATTGGCAGCACCGTTTACTCAGTGACCCTAAATATAAATCTGAGAGTTGTCTGGGGACCCTCCCACTTCTTCACCGGCTCCCGAGCCCTCCCCCCCCTCCACCCTCATTACTCATTCTTGTTGATTCTACAGCAAATTTAAGAGGCTCCAATCTACTTGTACTTCTATTGTCCACAGCCCTCGTCCAAGGTCATCAGCATCTTTCCAACCTGCAGTGGTTCTTCACCGGTCTCACACCTTGAGACCGCCCTTACTTTTTAATCCTTTCTCCACAGTTGTAGAATGACACTCCTGCTTAAAACCTCTCAGTGGCTCTTCGGAATTCATAAAGTAAAAGCCCTTCTCCTTAATCCAATTTACAAGTCCCTCACAGGCTACCCTCCTGCAGCTCCCTACTTCAAGCCAAATGCTATTTGAATTAGTCGTGGTTCCCCAAAGGATATGCCTTTCTGCTCATCTGCATCACTGTGTTCCTAATAGCTCAAGAATACTCTTATGGCATGTTTCCTCTAGCAAACGCCTACTCAGGCATCACATTTCAGTTCCCGAAACTTCCTCTAGTCTTCCCCCATCACTTTGAACTGCTGACCATTGTCTCCTCGGGATTCTCTTTGTACCTAGTCCTTATCTCTGTCACACCTTCGGTCCAACCCTGTGCACTTATTTGTGAGTTGGTTTAAACTTGTTTGTCCCTCCCTTCCCGATGCATTATGAAATCCTTGTTTTGGGGACTACATCTTGTCTTTGCATCCCTAGCGCTTAGCACACAGCGACTGGAAACACAGTGAGGTCGAAATAAATACTTGCTAAATGATTAAATGCACAACACGATTCTAATTCTGTGCTACTTTTATACTCAGCTCTACAACTCAATTTCTTATCTTAGTTCGGGAATCCGAAGTTTTCCCTCTACTACCCTCTTACTCCACAACATTTTTTCCTATTTTGAATTTCCTCGGCATTTGGACATCAGATCTTGCGCTAATCTAAGTTGCCTTTGCTTTCTGGTACTGCCTTGAAATTATCCTTTAACCTTTCATTGTATGCACGATCGACGTCTTCTTTTTTTTTTTAAGATTTTATTTACTTATTTGACAGAGAGAGAGAGATCACATGTAGGCAGAGAGGCAGGCAGAGAGAGAGGGGGAAGCAGGCTTCCTGCTGAGCAGAGAGCCCGATGCGGGGCTCGATCCCAGGACCCTGAGATCATGACCTGAGCTGAAGGCAGAGGCTTTAACCCACTGAGCCACCCAGGTGCCCCACGATCGACGTCTTCTCAAGGCAAGAACGCGGCTCTTAAATCTACAGTTAGAGTTAGAGATGCTCGTAAAAGCCTATTCAAGCGTGTGGACGATTAAGCCCGGCGCATGCGCACCACGCTTTTTCTTTTTTGGCCTTTAGACTCCTCTTTTTTTTTTTTTTTTTTTAATTTTTTCCCTTTGGAGCGTGCGCACCAAGAAAGACAAAGGTGGGGAAAGTGACCAAGCAGTCATCCAGGCGCATGCCCATCCCTAACTTGCCCCAGCCCCGGGATGCTCGCGGCAGGGAAGTGGGTGTGGCCTGACCAGGAGCAGCAGAAATCCAATCCGACTGAGTGGGCTCGGCCCCTCCCTCCGCACGATTGGTTAGCTCCCCGTGTTGTGGGGCGGGGAAAGGAAGGGATGTGGGCGGTGGAGCAGGGGGGTGGCGAAGAAAGGGAGCCATCGCGTTCTGCGCAGGCGCGAGGGAGCGACCAGGAGGGGGCGCGCGAGAGCGAAAGGGAGTGTGGAAGCCCTGATGCGCTGGCTAGCGCGAGCTGGGTCGCCAGCCTTGACGCCTGCGCCGTGGCCCTCGGGGCCCCGCGCGCGGCGGGCGGGTGCCCGGTGCGCCTGCGCAGTAGGCGGCGGCGGCAGGGGGAGGTGGAGGCCGTGGAGCGGCAGCGGCAGCAGCGGGTCCCGGGACTGAGGCAGCAGCGGGGGCGGCGGCAGGCGGAAGCTGAGGTGACGAAGGCAGCGGCGGCGGCGGCCGTTTCCCTCACGGTGGCGGAGACCAAGGCGGCGGCGGCGGACGGGGAGCGGCCCGGCCCCGGCCCCCTGCTCGTTGGCTGTGGCAGGGCCGCCGTGGGGCCGGCCCGGCTCCCGCCCCCCGCGGCTCCCCCTCCGGCTCCTCCCCCGGGGAGACGCCGGGGGCCTGGCCCGGCCCGGACTCAGACCGCCGCTGCAGCCGCCGCCGGGGCAGTCGGAGGCGGCGGCGGCGGCGCCATGGGCGGCCTGGCCTCCGGGGGGGACGTGGAGCCGGGACTGCCCGTCGAGGTGCGCGGCTCCAACGGGGCCTTCTACAAGGTGAGGCGGCGCGCCGGCCGGGGACACCCGTGTGCGGCCCCCTCCCCCTCACCGGGGAGGGGGGCAGTGGGGCGGGATCGCGCTTCTGGAGCCCAGTCCTGGCCCTCCGAGTCCTAGACCCACGCTCCCGCGCGCAGTACTCCTGGGGAGACCTCTGCAAGTGAGCCCCCTTCCTCGTATTTTCGGTCCGTCTGTTAATTACACCTGCTCTCCACTCGCCGGTCTCAGAGAGAATGAACGGGGCATTATTGTGCTCGGATCAGCGTCCGCCTCCCGACCCCCCCGCGCCCCCCCCACCCAGGAGACCCCATTTTACCAGCTTCTCCTTGAGTTTTCTTGTTTCCCCAGTAGAAGACATACCTTAGACCTTAATCACATCCTCCCTCCCCCCCCCACGGTCCAAGCACATGGAGAATTTTCTTTATTCTTCCCTATTACCCCCTTGGGAAGGCCGTCCCATATTAGATCCTTTTATCTTCCTCGGAGAGGCCTCTGCCTCCTGGCTCTGAAAGGCTCACCCCACTTTCATGCTGCATGTCTGCTCCCAACCCAAGGAGAAACGGTCAAAATCCATTTATGACATTTGCTATCTTTGACCTCAGCAACTCTGGGTTGTAACCAGTCAAGTTGCCTCCTAGCCGTAAGGTGGCATCTTTTCCCAAGTCTCTCACCCCACCCCTTTATCCCAAGGCCAGCTAGCTGGTCTACTATTCTCGGGGGCTGCGTTTCTTTTTGTATCACTTGGACCTCAGCTATCTTTAGATCATTCCTATAGGTTCTTCATCTGGAGCAGGGTAAGCCTCACGTTCATAATCTCCAAACGGGGGGAATCCCATGAGGCGATCTTCTCAAGGGTTTCCACTTCTAGAACACTTCTGGCCAACTCTCTCAATTTGGGATTGATAGCTTTTTTTTGAAGAAGGGGATTTATCTTTAAAGGGTCCTTGCTTACCTCAGCTCTTCCCTTGCCCAGGATTTGGTTCCTTAGAACTCCTTTTGCTACCACCTTCTTTATCTATGCTGAATTCCTTTTCCAGGACATTGTTTTCCCATTTGGATGAAGCCAGAGGGAGACCCCCTCTTGACTCTCAGGAATTTTTCTTTGTGTAACTGTTGTTATTTTTGAACCTCTTTGGACTTTATGCCTGGAATCGTGGCAGAACTTCTCTGATTCCTGTTTTCTTTCATTTTGCCCCGAGAAGCCAGAGCCAGGGATATCTTATCCCAAAGGAGAAGAACCCCCTTTCTTTCACTTGCTTTCGGGCCTTTTCTCCTGTAAAAGACCTCTCCACCTTCATGCCCTTGGAGATGACTTTCTCCTACATGAAGTCCTGTAACTGGAAGGGTCTCGTCTTTGCCCTTGTAGTGGAAGGTTGCTGCTCTGGCTTCAATTGGTAAGTTGAGTGTAGTGATTTTTTACCCACCCTAAATGCCTATCCAGTTCTACCTTGCTTCCCTCACCAGATTTCTTTCTATTCAGTGCCTGTGGCGACCATTATCTCTTTATCTTAACTTATCCTGTCAACCTAAGTCTTCGGCTTTTTATCGTAAAACTTGTGTATCGTCCAGGAACCACCTTATTCCTTGTCTGAAGGAAGCTCCTGACCCGATCTTTTCTGTCATCTTTTCTGCATACTTTTCTAAGTCAGAACACTTTTTTTCTAGGCTGCCTCCTTAGCGTTTCTGTTTTCTTTGGCAAAAGTCTCTAATTCCTTTCTGATTCTGATAGAGTATGTTTGTCTCTTGTATCCTTTTTCTTCAAACTTGGTGTTGCCTTTGTTGAAATACCCTTCCTCGTAAGATTTTAGACCCATTTCCCCGTAGTATCTTGTCCTTCCTCGGGATGTGTCCCACCCCTCAATTCTGGGTTCTTAAATTGAGTTTGAGATGGAGATATGATATTTGCTTTTATTCTAGGAAGCGTAGGCACTAAGCATACCTGGGAAAGATTGGTATCCACTTCAGATTGACTGTGGGACAGATGGGAAGGGAGATGTTTCCCTTTCCACATACACGTGTCCGACAGAAAATCCCTCTGAATCTTTCCCTCTTCCCCTGTGGGCTACAGCATTGATAGACTTGGGTGGATTTGGGACAGGATGCTTTGAATCAGAAAGTAGAGTTTGGAGTTGAGCTGAAAGCCAGGTGATGTGGATTTTGTGTTCTGGCCACGTTAGCATTTTCTGCCTCATGGCTCAGTTAAAAACAACAATAAATCTCTAAATTCAGACTAATCTTTCTTCAACTTTCAGTGCCATATAGATACTTACCCATTCTGACCTTGCTACTGATTTAATATTCATGACTCAGCAAACTTTGGTGTGGGTCAAGAAGTGTTTACATTGCTTCTAAAACTATGAATTTGGGAAGGCCCTTTTCTCCTGTCTCAGAATTGGGTCCTGTTCATCTTCTTCCACGATAGCCCAGCACATATCAGATCTGGGATCTCAGTTATCCTGTAGCTATCCCACCAACTCTTCCTTTTCTACCGGGTACCTAAATGTATTTTATTTTACTCTTTTAAGTTGTAGTCTCCCAAATGAAATATCTGTTCAGCTTTCAGGGCGCGGTCACCCAACTTTGCAGACCTTGAGGGGATATCCACATTCCCATTCCTGTCTTAAGGACCAAAGCATCCTCACCTTCGACCTCTGGTTTTTTACCCAGACCCGTCCTGCTTTTCTCCTAGAACTCCCTCCTTCTTTTGAGACCCCAGGACTAGAAGATAGGGCGGAGGTGGGGACTAATTTTCTGTCTTCTAATTTAAGGAAACTGAAGTATCTGGAAACCTTGGGCCACTCTCCATCTGTCTGGTCCTAGGCCCTATAAGCCAAAGCCAGGGTATGCCGCAGCCACCGAATTGAGTCATTCTTTGGATTGAGTTGGCTTTCTAGAGATTGACTCACCTGCTCCTGGCCTCACCTGCTTAGCTCCTTAATGAGCATGGACTCACTTTCTACCCCTGCTGTCTTTGGAGGAAAAAAATGGGTGCTGTGGTGAGGTTAAGGAGCAGAGACTAGACTGGAATGCGAAGTTGAGGAGAAATCTTGTTCCGGAGAATATGTGAAGGAAAAAGACCTTAGAAGTGTAAGAGTGTGTGACGTTTGGTCGAACTGCTGAGTAATGTGAGGGAAAACTCCATTCTGAGCTCTGCGTTTCTGTGTTGGGGATGGATCACGAGAGCTGGAAAAAAGCGGGGTGTTAGTGCTAGCTCCGCCTGGGGGCCAACCCTAACCTGTTGGGAGAACTGGAGTAGAGCCTGGGGCAAATCCTCTGTGACGGGTATATCTGGGAGTGGGAATCTCTTCACAACGGAAGCAGACGAGATTTTCTTCTCTCTGCCACTCCTTTTATTTCATCCCTGAAATGTTTTGGGAACAGCTAACTCAAACTATTTTTCAAGTTTGGAGGTAGACATTTTGGGGAGAGAATTGGATAAAGTCAGCAGAAGAGGCTGGTTGAAATGTTTCTAGAAATCCAGACCGACCCTCATAAAGGGAGAAAAGAGGAAAGGGATGCCGTGTTCAAGGTTACAGGAAGAAGGACCTAAGAGGAGAACCCAAAAGGAAGGACTTGGGCAACTAGTGAGCAGTAAAAGTGCCTCAGGAGACTTGCGTGTGGAATAGTAGGCACGGGTATCGGTGGAGCGTAACGAGGAGTGGAGAAAACCTGGGGAACAGCAGAGAAAAGGAAAGCACGGCTGAGGAGGAGGCCAGGTGCCTTGGGCCGTAGTAAAGCTCCGCGTAGTGAGGGACCAGAACAAAATCTGATCCCGAAAGAAAAGAAGGATCGCCAGCTGGTATCAAGAGTAAAATTGGGGCTTTAGATTTTCCCACAGTAAGGAAACAGCAGTATAGTAAATTTACCTTTCACTAGTTCGTTGAGGTGGGAATGATACAGGTGTGCATTTTCCGTGTTTCCTCCCCTGAGCTCAGCTGCTGTGCCTAGCTGCAGAGCTCAGGAATAGTTCTTGTGCGTTAGCCTTTTGAAACACCAAATTTTTTCATTTTAAAGATTTATTTAAGGGGGGAGGGGCAGAGAGAGAATCCCAATCAGACTTCGTGCAGACTCCCCTATGAGTGCGGAGCCCAGCGCTCGGCTCCCCGCAACCCTGAGACCATGACCGAAGCCAAAATCAAGAGTTGGGCTCTCAACCAATCGAGCCACCCAGGCACCCCAACCCCTCGTTTTTGTTAACAGCTTTATTGAGATATAAGCAATGAAGTACACGTATTCAAAGTATGATTTGTTAGGTTTTTGACATAGATATCTGCCTACTTATCTCTATAGATATGTCATGCCATCACCACAGTCAGGATACTTCCATCACTCCCAAAAGTCCCGTCAACCACCTATCTGCTTTCTGTCAGTAATACGTTAATTTGTACTTCCCGGTTTTTGACAAAAGCGAAAAGGCAGTTCAGTAGAGACAGGGTAGTCTTGTCAACAAATGGTGCTCAAACTGGCTATCCACGGGTAAAAAATGAGCTTTGATCGTATCTTGTACCATATACAAAATTTAAATCAAAGCAGATCATTGACCTAAACGTAAAATAAAAACTATGAAACTTGTAGAAGAAGAAATAGGAGAAAGCTTTGTGGCATTGGATTAGGCAAAGATTTCTTAGGACATCAAAAGCTCAGTTATAAAAGACCAAATTGATAAATTGGACTTTCGGAATTAGCAATCCCTAAATTTGAAGATGTGAAAATTAGAGAAGGTAAAAAAAATGGGGAGCATAGCATTGAGCACATAGCTCTGGCTTCTTCAATGAGGACATAGACAGTAGGAAGTTGACTAGCTATTCAGTCATCCTTGTTCCTTTCCCATGTCATCTCAATTTGGGGGTTCTTTTATCTTTCTCAGATTTGTAGTAGTCCTAGCCTAGCATTAAGAAATCTCACATCTCCGAAGTCCTGATTTTTCCTTCTGTAAATCGTGGTCATCATTTTGAACTTTATCAGTGCTCTGAGTATTCACCTAGGACACAGGCATGAAGGCCCCAAGTTTGCTCAGGCTTCTTGCTTCCATTGGGGAGCTAGACCCTTCTCTCTCTTGGCGGATCCTGATGTCCTCTAGGTGTCCCGGGACAGCCTCACACTGTCTCATGGGATATTCTTAGCCTTGCTGAGTGTGGCTGGTATTTTAATTGAACTCTGGCAAGTTGCTCAGCACAACAGGAGGCAGACAGATAGGGAGGCCCTTGTGGGAGCCATAGTAGACCCATCAGTTTCCAGGCTGTTCTCATGCACGTGGTGTTTCCCCCTTCTGTTGAATTTGTGTCATCTTATTCTGGATTTTGCCACTTCTCTTTCCATGTCAGTATCATTTCCTTTGTTTCTACCTCAACGTTCGTTCATATTCTTTCCCCCATACAGGTTTTTCTGGCCTTATCTTTAGATCGCTTGTGTCCCTGTCTAAAACTTGAGGTAACGGTCTCTGTCTCTGTTCCCTTGATGGTGGTGAATTGTCATTTTTTTTTTTTCACTTTGTTCTACAATCTGTTCTAGGGCTTTGTGAAGGATGTCCATGAAGACTCTGTCACCATCTACTTTGAAAACAAGTAAGACCTTGGGAATAGCGAATCCAGCATACTAGGTCCTAGAAGGAGAGTGGAGAAGAGGGGGCGGCTGAGTCCTATGAGGCATGTAATGGGTGGGGGACAGCCAGGGGTTTGGGTGGTCAACTTCTATGGATCCCAGGAGAGGAACGGGCCGAAATTTGGTGAGGGTGGGGGACGTTTGACCTAGTATTTAGATTCTAGCTAAAGAGAAGACACGGCTCTGGAGCAGGGCCTGGAATTTAGCCTCTAATCACCAGAGAAGGTGGAAATTGCTCAGCAGAGGCAGTAACCCCTTCCTGAAGAAATGGACAACCACATTAACCCGATTAGCTTTCATGTCACTGTTTCCCTTGCAGCTGGCAGAGTGAGAGACAGATTCCTTTTGGGGATGTCCGGCTACCACCTCCAGCTGACTATAATAAAGAGATCACAGAAGGAGATGAGGTGGAGGTAAGGACCACGGGCTCCACCCTTTATTTTTTTTATTTTTATTTACTTTTTAAAGATTTTATTTATTTGAGAGAGAGAAAGAGAGAGAGAGCATGAGAGTGGGGGAGGGTCAGAGGGAGAAGCGGACTCCCCACTGAGCAGGGAGCCCGATGCTGTCGACTGGGGACTGAGCCGAAGGCAGTTGCTCAACCAACCGAGCCACCCAGGCGCCCCATGCTCCGCCCTTTATAAATGTCACTTTTCCCAGGATTCTGTCTTCCTCGCCCTGATACTAGCTAGTATGCTAGGCTCCTTGCTGGTTGGTCCAGTCTCCTTCCTTCCCGTGCTAGCTACTGCACCCGGCCTGGTAGGCGTGGAAGAGAAATACACTGGGTCCCTGTCTGTCACTATTGTGATCAAACTGTCAGGAGCTTCCCAGTTTCAGGGGAGTCGCTTTCCGTCCGTTTACGGTGACAGCACCCTCTGGTTTTTAATCAGCTCCTTTTTTGAGTTTTGTTTCTGTGTAATGTATCTCTCAAGTATCTAAATACCTGTTTCATTCCGATGTCTTTAGATGGTCCTCAGTATCTCTTATTTTCACCTTCAGGTATATTCTCGAGCCAACGAGCAAGAACCTTGCGGCTGGTGGCTGGCCCGGGTGCGGATGATGAAGGGAGATGTGAGTGACGGGAAGCACGTGTCGGAGTCACCAAAAGGGGGAGGCAGACGCTCAGGTCATCCACACTTGTTCCGTTCTTTCTGCCAGTTTTATGTCATCGAATATGCTGCCTGCGATGCCACTTACAATGAGATTGTCACCCTGGAGCGGCTTCGGCCAGTGAATCCCAACCCCCTTGCAACCAAAGGCAGCTTCTTCAAGGTTACCATGGCGGTGCCCGAGGACCTGAGAGAGGCGTGAGTTCGGGATGTCGGGGCGGGGGTCCCCGGACAGTCCTCCTGCCTGCCCTTCCTTCTTCCAGGCCCCGCTCCTACTGTCAGTCTTCCTTCCTGTTCCCTTGGGCCTCCAAAGCCCTGCTGGCTCCCACCTCCTCGCTTTCTTCATCCCTGTTCTCTCACCGTAGTCCTTCCTCTCTGCTCATTTTTGTTGTCCCTGTCTCTCCCCTGAACCTCTGACTTAACACTGTGCCCACTGAGCACTTTTCCTTTCTCGGCAGCTGCTCCAATGAAAACGTCCATAAAGAGTTCAAGAAAGCATTGGGAGCCAACTGCATCTTTCTCAACATCACAAATAGTGAGCTCTTCATTCTGGTGAGTTATCTGCCTGACTTGCACGTAAACCCTTTCAGTGATTTTTCCTTCTCCCTTTTGAACTCCTTTGCAGAAAGGAAGGAGCTCAGATGTGCTTCTATTTATTTGTCAAAGAAGGCTTTTTACAGCTCCTGACCCCTGCGGGCCCAGGTAGCCCCGTGTTTCCTAAGTCTTCCCTCATGTCTGACCTGAATTTATTTTTCTAGCCCGGCCATCGTAGCGCAGTCTGGGCTGGACCCTCCCTTGTGTATTTGGACTCTCAGAAAATAGACTGCACAGTGCTCACCTCTGCCTGCTGCCTCAAATCACTGCCCTTAGGTGCCCAGATAGTAGGCCCTTGTGACTGACGATGATTTTCCTCTTCTCTCGCTTCATTTCTTAACTCCTGTCCTCTTCCAGAGACTCAGGCATCCTAGTTCCCACTTCCCGGCTCTTCCCCGGTGTGTGTTCCAAGTCCGTTTGAATGACTTTTCCATTGGTTTCTCCCCAGTCGACCACAGAAGCGCCTGTGAAGCGGGCATCCCTGCTGGGGGACATGCATTTCCGGAGCCTGCGCACCAAACTGCTGCTCATGTCCCGCAACGAAGAAGCCACCAAGCACCTGGAGGTAAGCCTGGGCTCCACTTTTTACTGCCGAATGTATCGTTGTCGTCCCCCCTTCCCTTCCCACCCCAGCTCCTGTGTTTACGGAACAGAAAGACTAAGGTCTTTCTGGGCCGTTAAACCTGGGTCTGCTATTTGATCCCAGACTCGTCCAGATGCCAGAGCTCCGTCGTGTTACTGTGGTACAGTTGTTTTCAGACTTTGTTCTTTACCGTGGGACCCTTTGATCAATTGAAATTTTACTTGAAAGCACGATGTCTAAAACAGATCAATCAGAGCAGCTCTGTCTAAAAGTGGAAGAGAAAAAAATAAAGTGGAAGAGGAGGGTGTGGTCCTGACCTCCGCTGGCCTCCCTCAATCACCTCTGAGGATCCAGCCGCTTCGGCGGGGTATATTTGAGAACCATCCGTTCACTGAAAAAGACCACTGGACTTGAAATCCCAAGTCTTGCTTTGGCAAATCATTTGATTTCACTGAGCTTTATCTCTGTGACGATGAGGTAGTTAGACTAGAACGTTTCTACAAGGCCTTTCTGAGTTCTGATACCTTAGGGTGGTCAGATTCCCTTTTCTTAGGTGCCATACTGTCCTACACAAGTAGGGTGCGTGTGCGTCCATCCATTTCCGTTTATCAAGAGACCTGATCTTTTGGGGAGGCTTTTCTCTGAGCCTGTGCGAATTGTGGAGCGTGGCGATCTTTCCTTCTCCAGGGACGCTACTGCTTGGGGCACTGGCAGTTAAAAATTCACCATTACCCTGACACGGTACACAGTATCTCTGCTCTGGTTCCCTGGTGACCAGAGGTAGACTTCAAATCTCCTAGGGCCTGGTCGTATTGATCAGTGTGGTAAAGAGTGGCAGATAAGGGGCACTTGGGTGGCTCAGTTGGCTGAGCGTCTGACTCTTGGTTTTGGCTCAGGTCATGATCTCAGGGTCATGAGATTGAGCCCCGCGTTGGACTCCGTGCTCAGTGCAGCGCCTGTTCAGGATTCTCTCCCTCAGTCCCTCCTCCTCGTGCAAACTCCCTCTCCCCTCTCCCTCCCTCCCTCTCTCTCTCTTTTTCAAACAAACAAATAAAGTCTCTTAAAAAGTGCAGATAGCTAAGTTAGCCATATGCAAAGTCTGTTTTTGAGAGAGCTTGCTCTCCCTTCCTTTTTTTTTTTTTAATTACTTTGAAATATTGCATGTGTAAAGAAAAAAAGATAACAAGTGTCCTCGTACCCATCAGGAAGTTTAAGAGAGAAAACCCTTGGCAAACTTCTCTAGGGGACAGTTGTAAGTCATTGTAGATCCCCTCTCTCCCTCCCTAACTCAGTTATTTTGAACACCCAGTGTAGCCCTCCTTTGTCCGCTTTCTTCTCGGCTGGTGTGAGCCCTTGCCGTAATGCAGTCTCCTCCATCTTGTAAGCAGGAGTAGTGGACCGTGAGCGGGAATGTCCCCTTTCAGAGATCTTTCCTCTTTGGTGCTTCTACCTAGGACTCCCTCTTCCAGAACCTTCCCTGTCCTCCTGCCCTTGTGCCCAGCTATCTAAATGAAGTGATAGTGTGCTGTTCCATAGCTCCTTTGATGCTTTTCTCAGCCCCTTGCTTCCTGCTGCTTATTTTGGGAGCTGATACTAGTTTGGTTCAAGTTATCGTAGTTCTTTACTCGTGCATTTACCTTGTGAAAGGGTCTTTCACATCTTAGTTAGTTCTTATTATAACCTTATTTAATCTCTGGAGAGTCTGGGGGTGTGGGGTAAGTCAGGTGCAATCGTCTAGCAGATGACAGAACGGAGACCCTGAGAGTGTGTTGTGTTCAGGATCACATAACCAGACAGGGTTCGAGCCACATCCAGAACTTTGGCGGTTCCAGCCCAAACTCCGCCCGCGAGTACCTGCCCTCCCGCCAGGCCGTTGGTGTTAGGCAGGTAGGGGTGGAACGAAAGGTTCCTGAATTCTGCGCACAGGGCCCAGCGGTGAGTGGATCCGGGGTGGTTCTGGCTGGCTTTTCACACATTTTTCTCTCCTTGAAGTCCTGCGGAGTGTCAGGTACCCGGGACACGTGCCTGGGGTTCCGCCGTTAGGAGCCCCACTGTGCCTTTTCCTTTCAGACAAGTAAACAGTTGGCAGCCGCCTTCCAGGAGGAGTTCACTGTGCGAGAGGACCTCATGGGACTGGCCATTGGGACTCACGGTGCCAACATCCAGCAGGCCCGAAAAGTACCTGGGGTGACAGCCATCGAGTTGGGTGAAGAGACGTGCACTTTCCGCATCTATGGGGAGGTCAGCGGAAGACAGCTGGGTTTAGGTCCCTTGGGGGAACAGAGAGGCGAGCGCTCGGGGGGGGGGGGGGGGGCGGGGGCGGGGATCCGTGTCCCGTGGACCTCCCTCCCTGACTTTAGTGGCAGCACACTTCCTCAAAGACAGAGAGCAGCAGGAAGATCAGGGTCTGAGTAACGACCCCTCCCCTCTCCTTGTAGACCCCGGAGGCGTGCCGGCAGGCCCGGAGCTACCTCGAGTTTTCCGAGGACTCCGTGCAAGTGCCCAGGAACCTTGTTGGTGAGTTTGTACGCCTAGGAGAGAGTACGGGGGGCCAGGTGTGAGACCCCCTAAAGCTGTTGTGGGCTCGGCACCCCCCGGGGGACTTCAGTTTCATGAGGATGGAACAGTCTGTCAGAAGAGTGACAAAAATGGAAGAACCGAGTCTAAGGATCGTACTGTTTTGTCCTGAGAGCCCAGCAGAAACTTAGGAGAACAGAATCCATATGTAGGGCTGGAAGACTGTTTATCTTATTTTTTTTTTACTCTTTTTTTTTCTTTCTTTAAAAAAATAAAAAAGCCTAATTCCTCCTTTACCCACTCAGGCAAAGTGATTGGGAAGAACGGGAAAGTGATCCAGGAGATTGTGGATAAATCTGGTGTGGTGAGGGTTCGAGTAGAAGGTGATAATGACAAGAAAAACCCCAGGGAGGAGGTACGGGGCAGCTGCATCTAGAGACTGGTTTCCAGAAGTAGATGGCATTGTTCTCTCTTCCTTCTCTGCGGGCTGGGATTTCTAGAGGGCGGAGGATGGGGGCTCCTGGGGCGTGGGGTCGGGGACTCCCGTGTCCCCCTAGTAGATGCAGAGCCCAGAGCGATTCCGCTGGGTGAGCTTCCGTAGGAGACAGGGTGGGGTGGGTACTTGGCGCTGGCTCTCCCGCTGACCCTCCGCCCTCTCTTCTCTGCAGGGGATGGTCCCTTTCATATTCGTGGGGACCCGGGAGAGTATCAGCAATGCCCAGGCCCTGCTGGAATACCATCTCTCCTACCTGCAGGTACCCAGGCAGTTGGGGAGCGGAAGGGTCTGGGTGTAGCAAGGAGGCCGAGGCTGCTGGTGGGTGGCGTTAGGAGCCGAAGTGCCCAGCTTGTCTCTGAGGAGAACGGAAACCTGGGAGCGGGGATTCGGGGCTGTGGGGTTGGGTCCCGTAATGTTCCTTGTTCAGCCCATGTCGTTTTTCTCGCGTTCCTGAGAGTTTAGGTTGCTAGGGGCGGTCAGGGTGAAGAAGCGTGAGGGAGGGAGGCCCTCCGTGGAGGATCTAGTCTCTCCTTCTCTGGCGCCTCTCTCCACCCTCTGCCCGACCAGGAGGTGGAGCAGCTCCGCTTGGAGAGGCTGCAGATCGACGAGCAGCTCCGGCAGATAGGGCTGGGCTTCCGCCCTCCCGGGAGCGGGCGCGGCGGAGGCGGCGGCGGCGGCGGGGGCAGCGACAAGGCCGGGTACGCCACGGACGAGAGCTCTTCCTCCTCCCTCCACGCTACGCGAACCTATGGGGGCAGCTACGGGGGCCGCGGCCGGGGCCGGAGGGCAGGCGGTCCCGCCTACGGTAAGACGGGCCACGGGCCTTGCAGGGGGGTGAGCGGGGTACAGGCCTGGGTGGAATCTCGAGCCCAGGGTGACAGACACGTTGAAGGTGGGACTGGCTGGGGGATGGACCCTGGGGCGGGGCAAGTGACCGGGACCGAAGCCCACCGTGTCCTTCAGGCCCCAGCTCGGACCCATCCACAGCGTCTGAGACCGAATCGGAGAAGAGGGAGGAGCCCAACCGAGCTGGGCCAGGTGATCGGGACCCCCCAAGCCGGGGGGAAGAAAGCCGGAGGCGGCCGATGGGGGGCCGGGGTAGGGGACCCCCAGCTGCCCCCCGGCCCGCCACAAGATACAACGCCTCATCTATCAGCTCAGGTACCGGTGTCAGACAGCTGGGTTTGTGGGTGCGGGCCGAAAGGAAGGATGAGGGACGCCCCATAACCACCTTCTCCTCTTCCTCTCACCAGTGCTGAAAGATCCAGACAGTAATCCCTACAGCCTACTGGACACATCTGAACCAGAGCCCCCCGTTGACTCAGAGCCTGGGGAACCCCCCCCAGCCAGTGCCAGGCGCCGCCGTTCCCGCCGCCGCCGCACGGACGAGGACCGGACCGTCATGGATGGAGGCCTGGAATCGGATGGGCCCAGCATGACAGAGAATGGCTTGGGTAAAGGCCGTGCTTGGCGTCTAGAAAGGCAGAGCTGGGCAGGAATTGAGGTTCGGGAGATTAGATGCACCACTTGGGTTTTCTCTGCCCCACAGAAGATGAGTCGAGACCCCAGCGTCGGAACCGGAGCCGCCGCCGCCGTAACCGTGGGAACCGGACAGATGGTTCCATCAGTGGAGACCGTCAGCCAGGTCAGCGGGCACTGGGTGCCGGCGTCCTTGCCCAGAGCTGAGAGAACGGGGTGACTTCTGCCCCGGGGCTTAGCGGGTGTCTAGGAGCCGGATACCTGCTGCCTTCTGAAACTCTGGGTCCTCTGGCTTCCCCAGTGACCGTGGCTGACTATATCTCCCGAGCGGAGTCTCAGAGCCGCCAGCGGCCCCCCCTGGAACGCACTAAACCCTCAGAGGACTCTCTTTCAGGACAGAAGGTAGGCTGGCGGGGTGGAACTTAACCCCGCGTTTTCCTCCTGGGGCATTGGGCACAGGGCGCTCGCAGAGGAGCCTGTGTCTGATGGAGTTTGGGCTGCACATGGGATAGGGAAGGTCTGGATAGGACAGAGGGACGCTTGGTTCGGACCTTCTGGGTTCCTGTAAGAGTCCCTAGAGCAGTAGGTCCGGGACCAGGCCCTGGGGCGCCAGCTGCCGCCGGAAGCACTAGGATGGGGGGTGATGGCATTACCTGAATTTCTACTGACCGGCTTCCTTCCTTCCTCTCCTTTTTTCTTTCCCACTTCCCCTCAGGGCGACTCTGTCAGCAAGCTTCCTAAGGGCCCCTCAGAGAATGGGGAGCTCTCCGCCCCCCTGGAGTTGGGTAGTTTGGTGAATGGGGTTTCATAAAACCTCTAGCCCGCATCCCTCCCTTCTCCATCTCGCTTGCTGCCCAACACCATGGCCCTCACAGGCCCGGCTGACCTGCGCTGGAGCTGCTCTTATCTAGGGGGGCGGGGGGTGGCACAGCAGCTTGGGTCCCCCCTCAACCTCCAGGAGCTAGTGGAGGGGTGTGTAACAGGGTCATACCCCCTCCCTCTTGTCTGCCCTACCCCCAGGGTGAGGGGAGCCTCTCTCCTTCCCCATCAGACTGGATGTGCCTTTATCCTCTAATGCCCCGATCTCTCTGAACACCCCCATCCTCCGCCTGCTGGTGCGGGGTGCTCCTTGACCCACCCAGATTTGACAGTTCAGGGGGGCTCCCCTGCTATCCCTCCTCCCATCCTGTACCCCCCATATCTGGGGCCTCATCACTGTGGAAGACGGGGATAGTAAGGGTATAAGTGGGTGGGAGGCATGGGGAAGGTTTTGGAGTAGAACCAGGGGTGTGTATGAAGGGGGGTGACAAGGTCCCCCAGGGGAGGGGGGACCAACCTTGTCTGGTGGATGAGAAGGCGTATTTATTTTTCACTGTACAGTATTTAAAAAGAGAATAAAAAAATCCAAATGGCTCTGTGGCTCCTGCACCTTCCTTGTTCCCAGTTGGGTCCATCAGTTTCCCTAGGATCGGCCTGCCCGGGCCTTGTTTCCTCTTTCTCCCCACCTGGTTTCTCTGGTGTTCCAAAGATCGTCCACTTCTGGGAATTCCTGGCATTCCTATGTTCCCCAGGCCCAGGTCCCTTTCCAGTCTGGAGGCCAGTGGCTTGCGGCCTTTGTCGTGTTGCTTCTCCCCTCCCCTGGGAGTGCTGGTAGAGGGAGCGGGGCACTCCTCTGAGTCACGGCGGGCTAGCTAGGGCTGCTGCGGGGCTGCTGCTGGGAGCTGAGAGCCAAGGCCGGCTGCCTAATCCGATTACCCGAGGCCCGGGGCAGAATGGGGAGCCGGGCCCCCTCGGAACCGGCCCTGAGACTTGGGTGGCCAGCCCTCGTTTCTGCAGGCGCTCCGCTCTGGGTCCAGGCTGCTTCCCAGGCACCCACACCGCTGACCCCTTGCTCCAGGGGTGGGGGGTTGTCCGGGGCCTGGGGCTCCCTGCCTTCAGGTTTGCAGGTAGCACCCATCATGGTGGAGAAACCCAGGTTTGGGGCCTGGAGTTGGGAGGGCTTAAGTTTTCTCACCTGGAGAGAGGGGCTGAATCACCACCTAAGCACCTGCTGGGATGACTCAGGAAACAAAAATGGCCTGCCTCCTGACTGTCGTGGCCCAGGGGCAGGTCAGGGCTTTGAGGAGCAATAGGCACAAGAAAAGGGTTTGGGGTAGGGGGTGGGGTGTTCCCAGCTTCCTCCTCGCTCAATTGCGACCCTGAGGGCTTTTGATTCCCCTGTGCTTGAGCCCATTGTGCAAAGGAATTGACTTTTAAATTGCCGAAGCTCCAGAAAGGAGGGGAAGGCGCTCAGAGCTCCTGGGGCTGGAAGGCTTGACATCGGGCTTGGGTGGGGAGGGGGCGTGGTGCCCCAGGGGAGTGTTGGGAGCCGGGAAGAACAGGACACCTGGGTTCGCCCGAGGGAGGGGGACGTTGGCGCCCTTAAGGAGGCGCGGTCTGCAGGGAGGGAGTGGGGAGGAGTCTGGTTAAAAGCCGTTCCCGGGTCTGGCCCACCCGCCAGCCACAGACGCTGAGGCCAGGTGAGAGGGGCGGTGGCGGCCGGGCCCCGGGACGGCTCGGAGTCCGGGCGCGCCTCGGCGGCAGGCGGGCTGGGTCGGGCACCTCGCGGCGTCGGGGAGCGGAGAGCGCGGTGCGGGGTACCAGGCGGCGAGCGGATCGAGCGCCGGCTCTCCAAAGTGCGCCTGATTGGTTGGGAGCAGGGGCTCCGTTCTGAGGACTCTGAACTGGGGGACGACACCTACTTTTTAGGGACACGAGTTCCTCTGGAACGACTCGAGACTAGGAAGACACTTGCATTTTAAGGACCCCGGGTTTGGGCATCGACGTTGCGCTTTGGACGAGAGGGCGTGTAGGACGCCCTCTCAAGGCTTCCCTCCTCCCCCCGCCCCACGCCCCCATGGCGCTTCCTGGCCCTTCACACGACCAGGCCTGGAGTCTGGAGCCTCCTGCTCCCACGGCTCCTGCCAACTCGTCCTCGGGCTGCCAGGAGCGGGAGGGCGCCGGGAGCCCAGGGGGCTCCGGGGGGCTCCCGCTGGAGAAGGTGAAGCGGCCCATGAACGCGTTCATGGTGTGGAGCTCCGCGCAGCGCCGCCAGATGGCGCAGCAGAACCCGAAGATGCACAACTCGGAGATCTCCAAGCGCCTGGGCGCGCAGTGGAAGCTGCTGGGCGAGGACGAGAAGCGGCCGTTCGTGGAAGAGGCCAAGCGGCTCCGCGCCCGGCACCTGCGCGACTACCCCGACTACAAGTACCGGCCTCGGCGCAAGGCCAAGAGCTCGGGCGCCGGGGCGCCCCACTTCGGCCCCGGGAGCGGCGGCGTGGCTGCTGGCGGGCCAGTCTGGGGCCCCGGGTACGCGACCACCCAGGGGAGCAGAGGCTTTGGGTACCAGCCGCCCAACTACTCCACAGCCTACCTGCCCGGCGGATACGGGTGAGCGCCTGGGGAGCGGGCTGAGGACCCGGCAGGGGCCACTTGGGGTGGGGGGGACGCTGGGTGGGGGTCGCGTTCTGGTGGCCCCAGCTTTCCCTGGAGGAAGTTTCCATCCCAGCCCGGCAGTGGCGGCCCCCAGGATGTGATCCTGTTTCTAGTTACCTGAATTTCCCGTTTCCTCCCCGCTTCTGGCCCTCCTGTGACCCGGCTTCCTCTCCCTGCCCGCGGGGCAAGGAGAGGCCAGGCCCAACTCTGCCCCTTCCTGGCCTGCCGCCCCAAAAGAGGAAAACAGGCGCAGCACGCAAGCCTGCTCTCCGGAGCGTGCCCCAACACGGCTGCGCCACTGTTCCCAAGCCATCCCGGGGTCTGATCCGGACCC
>CM052891.1:50054055-50070069 GCA_028534135.1 Potos flavus
ACTCTCCGTCCCCCCACCCAGCACCGGGGGCCTGGAGACCATCCCAACCAGGTTCCGGGAGGGAGGCAGCCCCAGGCCCCCAGTTGCTTCCATTGGCAGCCTCTGCCCTCTAGGGCCACAGGGAAGTGGGGAGCTGGGGAGGGCAGGGCCCCAGAGATAACCTAAATAGCTGGGAATTGCTGTGGAAGGAGGAGTCTGCCAAACGGTTAAGTGAGTTAATAGTACGTGCACAGGGCAGCGAGAAGTGTCAGCCCAAAACTCCCTACCCTGGTCCTTTCCGGGGACCCGCATTCCCACTAAAACCCTGGCTCAGGACCGTCACAACTGCAGAGGAATGGAGGCGGAGGAGAGGTCCCACCAGCAGACTGGATCCGGATAGGAACGGCCCTGAGCTTGGGGGGGCGACTGGAGGAGACCCAGAGCGCGCTCCAGCAGCCGGCGCCGCCCTACTGCTCTTTCTTCTCGCGGGGGGCCTTTGCGTTCCAGTAGAAGAGGAGCTGGCCAGCGATGAGTCCGTTGCAGAGGGAAGAGACCACGAAGGTTCCAGCCATGAGCGGGTCTCCGGTCTCCTACAAGAGAGCCAGCCAGGGCCCCAGGAAGAGTTCAGAGAAGGAGCAGCTTGAAGTCGGCCGCTGAGCGAGCGCAGGGTTCTAGTGCCCCCTAGAGGGGAGAAGAGGCACTCACCTGGATGGAGGTGAAGATTCGGGCCAAGGAGCCCCCAAAGAGCAGAAAGACCGTGATGGCTGAGAGCTGGCCCGTGTGCCCATTCTGGTAGTTCGTGGCCGCCTGGAGCAGCTGGGGGGACGGTGAGAACCTTTGTTCTATCATCTGAACTCTTCCCGTGTCGTGTCCCAGACCTGCCGGCCCCCTCCCAGCCCACCCCCACCCTCACCTGTGGGGCTCCCACTCTGCTCCTCATCCGGTCCTCCCCCGACCCGGCATCCTTCCTTTGCTCCCAGTCCTCACCCTCCCCACGACCACCGCAGGCACGTTGGAGGCCTGGAGCAGGGTGACGAGGGTCAGGGGCGTCAGTGGGGACAGCAGCAGCAGCAGGACCAGCGCGTAGCACGCTAGGAAGGTGACACCTGCGGGTGAGGGAGGTGAGGAGTCCCGATGAGCCTCTCCAGTGCTCGGGCGTCCCCAGGCCAGGGTGCCCAACAGGGCCCCCAGGAGCCACAGCCTGCTCTTGGCTAAATCCCCGGCACCTTTCACGGTCTGTCCTCTGTAGTGCAGGACCAGGAAGCAGATGGTGACGGTCTGGAGCATCAGGAACAGGGCTTCACCCCAAGAGCTGCAGAGTCAAGAGTTGGGAGGAAGAAAGGTGGCCTGGAAAGAGGCAGGGAAAGCCTCCATGGCCCGTCCATCTGGGGCCACAGTTTGCTGATGACTCCCCATCCTTCAGCCCCCACCTGACGGACTCCATCTAGATCCTGGGCACCCTCGGCGTGCTCTCCTCCTCACAACCACAGAAGACCGGCCAGATTTCCAGAAGGGCTTAAGCACTGCGGCCCTTTTACCTGCCTCACCCTCACCCCCCGCTAGACGTGTGGACATTCCCCCTTGGGGATCAAGGCTGGGCTCCCTCACCTGAAGGGGAAGTTGTTGGTGATGCTGTAGACCATGGTCCCCGTCAGTGCCACTAGTTCTAGCATCACTGACTGAAGGCTCAACCCTTCGGCGCTCTTGGCTCTCAGGATTTTAAACACCTGCGGCAGTTTTACTAGCGGCGGGAAGAGAAGGGCAGGGATGAGCCCGCATCCCTCGGGAGCACACCGCCACGGCCGGGAGCCGGCTGGGAAGCCTGTAACTCCTCTTCTGGTTAAGGGACCCACCCAGTTTCTGGCATCTCAGCTCTCTGCCCTCCACCCGACAGTGGGGAAACAAGATAAAGTACATACGTACCCAGCAGTGACCCGGCCACAATGCCCAGACCCAGGCCTTTGCTGAGGAGGATCTTGAGGCACGGGACTGGGAAGAGAAAAAGGAGTAAACAGACCGGATGGCTCCGGAACCCAGCCCCTAAAGGCTCTTTATGCTGCTGTGTGTTGCCGCAGCTCCTCAAGACCCGGACAAAGCCGCACAAGGAGGCCTGGGGCTGTCTGATGGCGGGAGAAAAAGGCCTGGGCCTTCCTGCTCCAAATCCTACAACTGGCAGCTGACTTTTCCAAATCAGTCTTTACCGTGCGGATTACATCTAAACTGCTTAGTGTGGGGGGCGCTTGGGTGGCTCGGTTGAGTGTCTGCCTTTGGCTCAGGTCATGATCCCAGGGTCCTGGGATCAAGCCCCATGTCAGGCTCCCTGCTTCTCCCTTTCCCTCTCCCTGTGACTCCCCCTGCTTGTGCACGCGCTCTCTCTGTCAAATAAATAAAAATCTTTGCGGAAAAAACTTCTTGGTATGACTTCCAAGGGTCTCCATTGCTTCCCTGTGAAAGCTGAGCGATGCCCAGGAGTCCTCGGATCCTTCATTGCCTTCCTCCGGGCAACCCAGGCGACCCACTGCACGTGTCTTCCCAGTGCACTCCTTCCCAGAAGGTCAGGTCTCCTGACCCGCTCATTCCCGAACGAACGCTCTGTCCCTGGCCCCCGCTCGGGGACCTCACGTTACCCTTCAGGGGCTTGCTGGGAGGCCCTGGCCCATACCTTCTCTAGCCCGAGGAGCTCGACCCAGTCGCGTCCGGGAGCGCACAGTGCTGGACCAGGAGCGGACAAGGGCAGGCTGGGCAGGTCTCCCAGGGGATCTGACGTCTGCAATGGGCTTCCTGTGGACCTGCCTCGCAGACGGAGGACTGCAGGCAAGTCACCCCAGGATCAGACCATGAGCAAACGTGAGGGTTAGAGGCGCCTCTGGACGTGCCCCTGAAGCTTATATTCCTTAGAGGCCTTGAAGCAAGTGCCAACTGCTCAAGGTCTACTAATCTTTTTGTTAAGATTTTATTTATTTGACAGCGAGAGAGAAAGCACGAACAGGGGGAGCGGCAGGCAGAGGGAGAGGGAGAGGGAGAAACAGGCTCCCTGATGCCGGGCTCGATTCCAGGACCCCAGGATCATAACCTGAGCCGAGGGCAGACCTTTAACCGACTGAGCCACCCAGGTGCCTCATGGGCTATCGATCTAGTGAAGCCTGGAACGATATGGTCGGATTTTAACTTGTTTTGTGCAGTTCCAGTCTTTCCATCTTTCACAAAGAAGTATTGCCGCCGCCCCCTCCCCGGCCGCCCATATATAGCGAGCCCCCTTCTATGGAGGCCGAGAAACTTCCGCCTCCGCCCGGGGTGACTTCCGCCCGGCTCAGCCTGGCGGGGGAAGCAGCCGCCGCCGCCGCCGCCTCCTGGGCTGCGGTCCCGCCCAACTGATGGCCCGAGGGCCCTCGAGCAGAACTTTGATAGGATGCCGAATAAAGCTCACCGTGAAGCAAGTCCCACTGGACGAAAATTTGGTCGTAGCATTTCTCAGGTAAGAGAAGCGGCACCAGCGCCCGTTTGAGCGGGCTGTCTGCCTCGGCCGCCATGTTCCAACACTAGCTTCCGCCCGTCTCTCCGGGCCGCCATTGACCGACGCTGCGCATGCGCGCTCTGGGCCCTCCGCCCTCCCTATTCCCCGCGCTTTCTTACGCCACCCCACCTTCGGCAGCGTGAAATAGGTCTCGTCCAGAGACCACGTTTCGGAAGCACCCTCCCTGTTCGAATTCTACGGCGTGCTAAGGCTGTGCGCCTGCGCAGTTCCACCTATCGCGCCTTTGTTTACGCTTCCAGTTCGGAGGCAACACTGAGCCTCCTGCCTTTCTCCGCTCCTTCTGCGCGGCGCCATCTTGTCTTCCCCCGGCGGACTCCGCATTGTTCGAAGTCAGAGAGGAGGAGCATGAGTCTCCCGAAGGGCATTGAGTGGGGCGCCGTGGCTCCCTGGCTCCTGTTGTCTCGGCGTCTCCAGAGGGACGGACGCCGGCGGGAGCAGGACAGCCTGCGCCAGGCAGCCCTCCGGGGGCGCCGAGCTGCGCGCAGGCCCGTGTTGCTCCCTCCCCCGGCTCGCCCGGGGCCTGGGCGGTTGGGTGCGCCCGCAGCTGCTGGGCCGGGACGGTGAAGCACAAGAGGAGGCGGTGGGGAAGGAAGGCGAGCCCCAGGGCCCGAGGGTTCCTTCCCACCCCGCCGGCCCCTGCGCCCTGTGCGGCCGCGTGCCGAGCGAGCACATCAGCGAGGCCCCGGGCCCAGCAGCGCCCCTTGGGGAAGGCCAGCGTGGACTACCCCCCCACCGCCGTGGAGCGATGCCCTCCGCTCCCCGCGCCGGGACCGACCCCGGCTCCCAGCCATCCTGGTGGAGGCGGGCCTGGCATCACGCCCTGGCGGCCTGGCGCCCGCTGCAAGGACCACACTATCGAGCAGCCGTTCTTTGTCACAGTCAGCAGGGTCACATGGGAGGTCCGGGGACGTGGTGGTGGGGCTGCCCGCAGTGGGGTGGGTCTCCGGCCTTACAGGGCCTCTGCAGCTGAAAGGGCCCCATCCTGCCACCCCCCACCCCCCCCACCCCCAGCGATTGCACCGTGGCCTCCTGTAAAGTGGGGCAGCCGGCCTGGGGCGGCCACCCACTCCCACGAGGTACACCCCAGGGGGTGGGGATGCAGGGCCCTGGCCGGACGGATGCTGCTTCTGGGAGAGCACAGGGGGTGATTGTGGGTGGAAGTCAGAGTACCCACTGCTGCCGGGACTGGGCTAGGAGCATCCCCGGTGGGGGGAGGGGTAATCAGCGTGTGCACCCAGCCCTGGACACGGTGGGTAGGGCAGAGCGTTCTTGTTGCTAAGGAGCTCCCACACAGCCTTTTGGAAAGGAAATGACCCAGGTGTGATCTTCCCAGCCACACTCATTGGCCATTGCTACTTGCTTCACCTGTGATTGTGAAACTGGTGTGGAGGGCGGGGGGCACTGGAGCAGCCAGCGGCCGGGAAGAAGAGAAAGGGGGGAGAGGCTGATGGGACACCAGCTGTGCCAGGCTCTGGGGGGCGAACCCGTGAGGGCACATGGTCACCCGTGATGATCTGGCTCCCTGAGCCTCAGCCGTGGACGGTGGAAAAAGGCATGTGATTGACACTCACGGCCTTTAATCTTGACAAGAAAGACGGGGAAAACCGAGGCCACAGGTTCGAGCAGGTTTTATTATTCTGGGGCTAGGAGAGGAGAAACGGGTCTCATTTAATGAACATCTTTCCTCTTCATCTCTCCGGGTGGTATTAGCCCTACTTTTGTTCTCGAAAACCTTGAAGCTGCAGAGGGAAGGTAACTTTCTGAGTCGGTTGAGTGGGGAGAACGGAGGGCCCGGTGGTGTCCTCTGCTGTGGTGTCCTCTGCTATTGGGACGGATCCTCAGAGGGGCTGGTAGGAGGGTGGGCGTCTCCGGACCACGCAGAACGTAATCAGCACCAGGGCGAGCAGGCCGAGCGCGATCAAGCCGATGATAATGGGCAGCAGGTTGAATTGGTCGCTGGGACAAGAGAAACCTGGCAGAGAGGGAGGGCCGGCGGGAGTGCGGGGGCCGGGCCCAGGCGGGAGGAGGGAGGAGGGCGCGGGGCACGCTGGGAAGGAGGAGGTTGGTGCCGAGTTCCCCTAAAAGACCCCCTAGAAGACCCCGAGCAGTAAACAAAAGGGGAGGAGGCCAGAGTCTTGCAGAGCAAGTAGGACAGTTGCCTACAGCCTACAGCGGGCCTGAGAGAGGAAGGAGAGTTGGAGGTGTAGGAAGGAGGGTTCTGGGCCCGGGGCAGGGGCTGTCCGAGGAGGGAAGGAAGGGGTCTTACTTGGCCCAAAGGCCCCTGAGGGGGGCAGCCCAGCAGCCTGCAGCTTCAGCCCGAGCAGGTCAAGGCGCAGAGCCGGCGCCAGGGGGATGCTTGCGTTTCTGCAGCCGAAGCTCTGGCCCAGGGGTGCTTGGAGAGCTCGAAGGGATGAATTCTGACCTGAGAAGGTCCACTCTGGAAGAGCGAGGAAGGGTCAGCTCTCTGTCCCCGTCCCCGGCTTCCGTCCCTTCGGGAGCCCGGACGTCCAGGGCCAGCGGCGAGAGGGCGGGTTACTCACGTGCTGCCCGTGGGAAGGACACGTTGTACTCCAGGGCCAGGTAGTTGAGGTAGACCGCGCTCTGCCGGGGGTCCTGGGGAGGGGACAGTGGCAGCCACGGGCCCCGAGTCAGGAGCGCAGCCAGGGCTGGGTGGGAGGAGGGCACGTGGAGTGGGGGGGATGAAGGTGAGGTACCTGCTCGAATCCGAAGCTGAGCCGTCCGAAGGGGAATGAGAGAAGCAGACGGGGGTGGGCGCCCTCACAGCCCCCCTGGGGCTTGGTCTTGTTGGGGTTCAGGACCGAGATGCCCCAGGCCTGCAGAAGTTAAAGAGTCCTGTGAGAACACAGTTGCGCCGTCCAAGGTTCCCTGTCCTCTGCATCCCCACTGCGCATGTCCCCTTCTGCCCCGCAGCCGGCGGCCTCTCTCCCCGGGCCCTCTGGTCCTCCGCCGTCTCTCGGCTTTACCTCTCCTCCGCCCTGCGTTGGGTACACAACTCCGATCTGAATCTGCGCTTGGAGCCGGACGCAGGGCTGGGAGCCATTAGTCCAAGTGTAGTCTCCTATGGCCTCCTGGGGCCCTGGGCTGGGGCTGGGCGGCGGGGGCGGTGGGGGTGGCGGCGGCCCTGGGTGGGGAGAGCTGCTGGAGGCGTTCGTGCTGGTGGCGGTGCTGTTGCTGGTTGTCGGATGAACCGTGGTGTTTCCGTGGCTGGGAGTGGTCGGGGGCTTGTGAGTGGCTGTCGTGGGCTCGTGGCTGGTGGCGCCTGCAGTGGTGGTTCTGTGGCTTGTGGTCCCAAGGCTTGCCGTGCTCTCTGTGGCTGTCGGCGTCACCGTGAAGGATGGCAGCAGAGTGGCCGACTTTTTATGAGGACAGTCGTTCCCTGTCCCCTGGGCTTTCAGCAGAGGGAGAGTGGTTAGCAGCCTGCGGGCAGGCTCCTCCCGGGGCCCCCTCCCCTCGGGCCTCCCCTTACCTGCCAGCAGCCCCACCAAGGCCCCCAAGAGCACAGCGAGCCTCATGACAGATCGGCCTCACCAGGTCAGGTCAGTCGGGTCGGGTTCGTACCAGAAGCTTGCTCGACCCTATTCCCTCTGCCCCGCTTGGAAGAGGAGGAAATTAAGCTTTTGACTTCCTGTAACTGACAGTCCGCCCCCAACCTGACTCAGGCACCTCAGCCCCAGCCACGGATCCCTGAGTCATAGACCTTTGTCATTGAGTTGGGGGTGGGATTCCCCTGGCTTCCTGAGTGGGAGCCACCAGCGTTCAGGTCACACATAGATGGGAGTTTGGGGGCAGCTGGTCCCCGGGGATCAATGTAGGTCTGCCGGAGGTCTTGAGGGATTACAAATCCAGTGGGGAAACATCCCCCCAGTGTTCCCCAGAAATGGGGTGTTCAAGGGGTTGGGATAGGTTTCTGTTCTCTCCCTCCGTCACTTCCTCTTGGCGGAGACACGTGAGGGGCTTATGATGCTGCTGGCGTCCAGCCCGGTACAGCGCCGACTTCCCAGTGAGTGGGACCACTTTCTCGGGTAACTACTGGCTGGGGGGGGGGGGGGGGGCGCACAGCCGGAGATGGGCCCAGTAGCAGATGGGAAGGAAGGGGAGGCGAGAAATGAGAAGCCCAAACAGGCGGTTTGCAAGTCATTTTATTCAGAATTTTGTGTTTTGTTTCCTGAATCAATAAATACTATACAAAACAATGTAAAAATGGCTACCATTTTTCCTCCCCTGCTCCCCCCACCTGGGGACAATCCCCTGGGCCATTTAACTCAGGGATTCTCCAGATTTGGTCCAGCAAATGAGGTCGAGTGACACTGTGGCCCCTTGAATCCTCAGGGGCGTTCAGCTGGGGTGGGGGAGAGCCTCTGGGGGTTGGAGGTTGACTAGGTTACGGAGATGGATTAGTGTTTTTGGGAGAAGAGACGGCGCCTGGAGCAAGAGCCTGCCCCAAAGAAAAGGGGGTCTAAAATGTTCACGGTTCCTTCTTTTGCCTCAAAAAGTGACATTTATTCAAAGAAAAAAAAAAAAAAAGGAAAAAAAAATGACAAGATGTCCATCCCCTTGGCTCCCTTCCCTCCCCCCTCCTGCTCCTCTTCAGCCCCCCCAGACTGAACCCTGGCTGGGGCTAGGTAGCAGGACAGCCCCTCAGATGAGGTCAGCGACATTGAGGGGCATCTCCTCAATGGAGGTGTTGTAGAAGGTCTCGATGTCTCGAAGAGTCCTCTTGTCTTCTTCTGTCACCATGTTAATAGCCACACCCTTACGGCCAAATCGTCCACCACGACCGATTCTGGTGGAAAACAAGGACGTCTCAGTATGAGGGATGGTAACAGAAAGGGAGGAGGAAAGAACTTTAGCTCAGGGCAAGCTGTGGGAACGTTCCAGATCTCCAATTACCTGTGGATATAGTTTTCCCTGTTGGTGGGAAGGTCATAGTTGATGACTAAAGAAACCTGCTGCACGTCGATGCCTCTGGCCTAGGTGAGAGGACACGTCAGCATTAGAGGGAGGAGGGGACACCATCGAGCCACGAGGGATCGGAGCGAGTGTAGGCAGCCAAAGGCACGCAAAGGAAACAGCCATGCCCTCTCCCCCAGCAACCTCAGGCATGCCAGATTTTCTTCCAAGTTGCTACTTTCCTGAAGAGGGGCACGAGCAGGCCCCCTGGAGAGGGAATCACCTTGGACTTTCCCTTCTTCCTTCCCCATCTCGTGCTTCCCCTACTTACCAGCAGGTCCGTGGTGATCAGTACTCTGCTAGAGCCCGAGCGGAACTCCCGCATGATAACGTCGCGTTCCTTCTGGTCCATATCTCCGTGCTAGAGCGGGGACAGAGGGGGCGTGTCACGGGCACAGCTGTGAGGCGTGCAGACACGCCGCCGCGGGGGACATGGCGGAGGGCACGCACCATGGCGGACACGGTGAAGTCCCGGGCATGCATCTTCTCGGTGAGCCAGTCCACCTTCCTTCGGGTGTTGATGAATATGACCGCCTGCGTGATGGTCAGGGTCTCGTACAGGTCGCACAGCGTGTCCAGCTTCCACTCCTGGGTGGGCGGAGGGGAGACCGGTCAGGGGCTACAGCCAAGTGCGCCCCGCCGGCCCGCCTCCTGCCCCGGGCCCCACCTCCCGCTCCACGTTGATGTAGAACTGGCGGATCCCCTCCAGGGTCAGCTCCTCCTTCTTGACCAGGATCCGGATGGGGTCCCTCATGAACTTCTTGGTCACCTCGAGCACGTCGGAAGGCATTGTGGCGGACAGCAAAACCACCTAACGGAAAACAGCAGCCTCGGGGTGGGGGACCCTCCACGGTGCCCGCCCCGCTTCCCTGGGACCACCTGAAACGGAAGCCAGCGCCCAAGAAGGCTCGAGGGGGACCCCAGCGTTCCCGAGGGCGCCTCTGCGACGGGAGCCCGCAGGCCGGCTGCTCACCTGGGTGTTGCTGTTGAGCTTCTGGAATATGTCGTAGATCTGGTCCTTGAACCCGCGGCTTAACATTTCATCAGCTTCGTCCAGCACAAACATCTTGATGTACTTGGGGGCTACCCGAGAGAGAACAGCAACACACGGCAATTAGGGAACGAGAGGAGACTTCGATTTCCCAGTGAAGAACAGGAAAGGGACAAGAGTCCTGCTCTCAGAAGACGAAGCTTGATCCTCCGCCCGGGACTCCCCCGCTCGGCCAGCCGGCAGCTCTGGGCAGTAGAACACTCCCCCGGGCTGCGAAGACGGGAAGCCGGGCTCAGATGACACGCATGCGCTCATCACAGAGCAGCGCCCTCCCCGGCGGAGACGGGCTCAGGGGCGGGGGGACTCACACAGGTATCTCCGGTTCAGCATGTCGAACACGCGCCCCGGGGTCCCCACGATGATGTGCGGCGCCTCCATCTGCAGCTTCTGCACCTCGGCGCGCACGTTGGTCCCCCCGATGCAGGCGTGGCAGGAGGCGCCCATGTAGTCTCCCAAGGCCATGACTACCTTCTGTATCTAGACCCGGAAACAAGCGCCCGTGTGGGAGCTGCGACCACGCCAGGCCCCATTTGACCCGGTTCGGACGGAACGCTCTCCGCCTCAGACATGCGCCACTAAACTCACTTCTCAGGCACGAGACGGGCAGACGCTTAAACTCACACCGCCAGCAAGCGGCAGGCTCAGGGTCTGAGCTCCGTCTGGCTCCTAAGAACACAAGGGTTCACGACAACCGCCCTCTCTAAGCCACCAGAGACCCATCTCGTCGCGTCTCCTGGCCGCCAGTTTCGCCACCAGGCCATCTACCTGCGTCCAACCGAACTCCTGCTACACCTGTGCTGGGGGGGACGGTCACACTTTAAAAAGTGTCTTCTGCACACGTGAAAGCCTTCTGGAAGTTCTTCTAGAACTCTCCCCTGCTTGCAGTACCTTACCTCTGTTCGCAGCTAGCACAGAATCATCCTAACTTCTCCAGAGAACTTTTCTACTTACGACATTAGCATTCCTGACCCTCTGTCCTCTGAGACCTGGGCAAACAGTCTATCGTTAGGCTTTCATGTGCCCCAGGCATGAAACAGCTCTGGCCACCCACCCAGGCATCAAGCTAGGATGAACAAAGGGCTGTCCGTCTGCTCTGCCCCCGGCTGATAAACAGGAGCACCACCACCGCCGAGGTGTCTCTGCCCATCGCCAGGGGCTTGGTTCATCCATCGCCCGCCAAACCTGCCCGGCCAGCCAGGCTCCGCCTCACAGCCTTGTTGTGTGACTCAGGAAATGGGTGGAGAAAATAATGCTTATTGTGTTTGGGTAAGAAAAGGCGTATAATTAACCCTAATAAGCCTCCAGAGACCCAAGAGTCCTCACTTATTTTCTTACTTTACACCCCAGCCCCTTTAGTCCCTCCCTCCCCCTGCCGAGTGGTGGTGGTGGTCCTCACCGCTCAGATTTTTGATTATGCCAATCATTCCTAAAACAGTCCCTCAAGGGAGGGGGCAGAAGAAGCGACATGCTCACCTGCTGCGCCAGCTCTCTCGTGGGTGCCAGGACCAAGGCCTGTGTAGCCTTTAGATCCAATTCAATCTGTTGCAGAATCGATATGGCAAAAGTGGCTGTTTTCCCAGTCCCAGATTGGGCTTGAGCGATCACATCATAACCTAAACAGATCAGCAGGAATTTGACGTTTTGAGTGTATACCTTTCAGGACCAGGAGACATTTCAAGGCTCTGCTCAATCGGTAAGCACGCGACAGAACTACGGGGCAAGCCTGAAGTGCTTCAGACTCTACCCCATCGCAGTGCAGGCCCACACGGAACACTGAGAACAGATTACTAACTCCCTTTGTACTGTTTCTAAGCCAGTTTTGTGTAGTACTAACAGCAATTACGAACTGGCCAAAACACCACCTTACTGAAGTTAAACCAGCACTCCATGTGTCCAGGGCATGAACCAGACACCGGCACGGACCCAAAGCCAAGCTGGGATAAACAAGGAGTTGCTCTGTCCCTGACTGATATGAGACAAGCACCACCAACCAGGTGCCGCTCTACCCAGGTCAGGGCCACTCCAGAACTTGTCCTGCGGCTCAGACCTTACCCTTGATACAAGGAAGAATGGCTCGCTGCTGGATGGCAGAAGGCTTCTCAAAACCATAGGCGTAGATGCCACGGAGAAGGGACTCAGAGAGGTTCATGTCATCAAAGCTGTCAACAATCTCGTTCCAGTTACTCTGTAGGATACAAAGAATTTCCAGTAGTAGGAGAAACAAAGCTGTGTTCTAGCACCGAACAGCCAGACCTTGTACTGCACTGAGAGCTGCACAGCGCACCTCTCCTCCCTCCAGGAAAGCCAGCTGACCCTGCGAGGTCTGGGAAATCACCCATAAGGGGCTAGTCCACTTGTAAAATCGAGGAGTAGACAGTGTAGAAGACGGGATTCAAGCCGAATGAACTGCTTTATACGCTCCAGGACATAAATATTTTGAACAAATCACCAGAAAGGAGTTAGGATTGAAGTGGGGTGGAGGAGCAGATCTACTCGGGAGGTGGGCAATCACACTCCCCAGATCAGGGGACACTGCTGGAGACGCCGTCTTTCCCAGAAACGAGGGACAATGGCGCAGGGGTCCAAGCTCACCTCGATGACGCCTTCGGGCTCCATCCCATCGGGGCCATTGTCTCTGGATCTGTCGGTTTAAAGTAGAAGCACGGCAACTGAGACGCGTTAGAAATCCTCCTAGCAGCGGGCTGGCCCCCGCACGATGCCATCGGCCTCCACTCCCCGAGCCGACCCCGCCAGCTCCCCGAGGACACAAGCCCTTCCTCCACCACCGAGTCAGGCCCCTGCCCCCGGGCCGGCTGCAAGGAACGCCGCCGCGCTCCCGGGGCCCGGAGGGGGTCCGCGCCGCCGGGCCCACGTGTCCCGGGCCGGGGCCGCTCTGAGCCCGAGCGCGTGCGCCTCCCCGCCGGCGGCCCCGGCGCGCCGGAAGTCCCGCCCCTCACCTCCCAGCTGCGAGGGGAGGACATCCCCTTCCCCCCACGTCACTCCGCCCGCGCCCTCCCCCACCCCCTCCAGCCCGGCTCCCCCCCTCGCGGTGCCCGGATGTGGGAGGCCGCGGGCGGTGGCGGCCTCGCGCACAATGAGCCCCAGCCGAGCTAGCGAAGGGGGAGATTGCACAACACTCAGAAGCCAAGCGGGCTGGGGGAGGGGAGCCCCTCGGGCCGCCATGTGCTCGCTCCCTCGACCACCCGGCGGTGTCTTCCCCCCGCCACGGAACAATCCACAGCCCGCCCGCCCCCGTCGCGAAATGGCGTCGCCCTCCCATACCTCAGGCCGCTCACCCCCGAAGGAAAGTGGACCTGCCCATCCGCAGTTTGCCAATTGCCCGGCTTGTGCGGCAAAATGGACCCGCCCGCCCGGCGCCGGGTGGGCTCCCGGTGCCTCACGCGGCCGCTCCTCGGGGTCAGGCTCGGTCCTGGCCGTCAAGAAAACCAGCACACTGAACGGCCGGCTTCTTCCGCCCCGCCCCGGCTCTCCGCGCGACCGAGCGCCGGGCTCGGAGGACCCGGGCGCCCCCCTCTCCGGCGAGTGGTCCCGTCGGAACCCCCCGGAACCCCGAGCGCGCGCGAGCCCTCCCTCCGCCAGAGAGGCGCCCGGACCCGCCGGCCTGGGCCACGCGCGCTGGCGGCCGCCGCCGCCGTCGTCCCCCGCGCCGGATCGCGACCCCGCCTGGCGCTCGGGCGCCGGGACCTCGCGCGCCGCGCCGCGTCGGGGGGGTGGGGGGAGCGGCCTCCCGGCGGGCCTCGCACGCCGGGCCCCGAGGTCCGGGCCGTCCCCGCTCGCCGCCCAGGCCCCGGCCCTGCCCCCTCGCCCCCCAGGACCGGACCTCCCAGCGTGGCTGTCCCGCATAGCCCCGGAGGGGGAAGGGAGGCCCGGGGCGGTGGGCCTCGGCTGCCCCCCCACCCCCACCCCGCGGGGCCCTCGGAAGGGAGCGGCAGGGTGAGTATCCTCGACCTTTTGCAAAAGGGTTTCCTTACCGGGAATCCTGACTCGCAGACATGATCCTTAGAAACTAGGGCGGAGTGCCCGCCTATCGACAACTTATAGAGCGCCCGACCCCGCCCCAGCCATCGCATTGGCTTGGCCGCCTCGGCCCCGCCTGCCGGCACTCAGCGACTCGGCGTGACGTTAGTTCGCAGGCTCCCCGGCACGCCGCCACCATTGGACAACCTGAACGCCTATCAAGGTGAGGCCCCGCCCCGCAGCCCCATTGGCTGTGAGGCCCGCCTTTCTCGCCGGTGCGGAAGTGACATACGGGAGTCAGGCCTCGAGGCCTGGCAGCCATCTTGGGGCCCAGCGCCCCTACACGTGCGGAGGCGAGAGCGCCCGGGTCATGTGGTCTGGCTGGCCCTATCGCGCGCGAGGGGCGAGGCTTCAGCCTCCAGGGACTTCCGGGCTCCCGAGACCGCCACTTGCCTTCGCCTCCGCTCCAGGTGCGCGTCCGACCCACGGTTAGGTTGTCGTCTCCTGCCGCAAAGGTAGACCGGACACCGCCCCGAGCCCTTGCGAGTGTGTGGGGGACGGTGGAAACAGGCGCGCCCCCGGGCCCGGGCGGGGAAGGGGAGCCCCCGCGCACCTGGGGGTGCTGCCGCGAAGCTCCCCCATCCCTGAGCTCCCCCGCGGCGCCCTGCGGGGGTGGGGGTGGGGGGCTTCGTCTCTGCCGGAGCCCGGGGCGGAAGGCAGGCCCCCGGGGTCTCAGCACCTCCGACCGGGTGGCTAACAGAGACTGCTGAACCCGAGCCTGACGGAAGGAAGACTAGCACTACGTATCTCCAAAGGATCCTTTATTGACCAGAGCAGGACCGTGGCATTTATATATATATATAAAAAAAAGTTTGAAGATCTGGCAGGCAGTACTCCCTTTGCCCGCCCACCACCCCCAGCACAGATTTTCCTGCCCCCCCCCTGCACGCGGAAGGGGGATGACCGCCCCACCCAGGGCACAAGGCCAAACGCCTCCCTGGCAGGGGGAAAAAGAGGCTGTTACATGGCCACCCCCTGAACGTCAGAAATCAACAAGTATTCTCTCAAAGAAAAAAAAAAAATACAGAAATCAATTAAAACATTTAAATATGAAAAACCATAGGGAACTGGGTGGGGAGAGGCAAGAGAGGAAAGGAACTGGAGTTTCTCGGGAAGTAAGGGTTCCCCCACGTCCCCATGCCCATTACTGAACGGGCTTGAGGCCTGGGGTACGAGGCTCACACAGTGAGTTTGCAGTGACACAGCTCCTTGTAGATCTGCCGACGAAGTTTGGGCATGTCCTGCTGGGTGAAGCTGAAGGGCTGAGACAGGGCCAGGTGCTTGCAGTACTGGTGTTAACAAAGCAGCCCGTGAGAACTGTCCGCTGAGCATCCCCCCAAGTCAGGACCCCTGCTACACGCTTCTCGCAAGCCAGATCCAGCTCACTGGGCCTTTCCAAGAACTTCCACATCTCACAGACAAAGCGGGCCAAGGTCCCACAGCCTGGGCCTCAGAGTCGGACTCTAAACCCATTCTTGCACCGGAAGCTGGGAGGCAGCTACATTAGAGCCAAGGACCAAGACACCCAGTCCCAGTGTGGGATGGGGAAGCCAGGAGAAGACCAACGAACTCCGCGTTTTTGCACTCTAACACACAAGGTTAGTCCCTGCTCCTCGAGTGCCTGCGAGCCAGATCAGGGAGGCCAAACGGTCTCCCCCACCTCCTTCCCCAACCGTGAACCCAACTGCTGCCTACTTACCTGTAACACAAAGGCACCGCAGTCACTGTCATTATTCTGCCTGGCCACATTCTAGAGAATAAAAAGAAGAGGGGCCCTTCACCTGGAGGCTCCTGGGGCTGTGGCTTCAACTCTGATTCCTACCACACCTCTCTCACCACCCTGTACCACGCGCCCCCCGCCCCAGACACTTACCATTTTGAAATAACCTTTCCAGCCCTGGTGGAAATCCAGCCGGTCTTTCTTCACTGCCTCTGCCTGTAGGTACTTGGCAATATGCTACAGAGACAGATAAAAAGAGGAAGTGACGCCCTATGTTTCCCATCTGAACCCAGAGTATGGTGGTCCCAGGCCCCAAGCTCGCCCTTCTGCCCAGAATGCCTTGCCACTGGACCTTCTGCCCACGTTCTTCCCGTCTGTCCCCCTTCCCTCTCAAACCTTAGGGCAGCGGCGGTTTAGGGTGCGCTGCGAGTCAAAATAGGTGATGGTGCGTCGCCTCACGTCAACAGAGATGAGGGACCAGTGCACCTCCAGGTGGATGGGGATTAGCAGTAGCTCCTTATTGAAGATGTCCACCTAAGGGGGGCGGTGCCAGAGGTCAGGTCAGACAGCACGGGTCCTGCCCGCTGCCATGAGGGTCCCAGTGAGAAGTGGAGGCGCAGGCAAGGGGCCAAGTGGCTGAGCACAAGGCCCAGCCCCTCCACTGCAAGGCGAGGCTCAGCATGTGCGGACTCCAGGGGGAGGAAGAAGGCAGCTCGTATC
>CM052891.1:50070569-50090157 GCA_028534135.1 Potos flavus
CAGAGGGCCCCAGACACCCTGCTCCCTAAATCCCCTTTGGGGCCCGTGTGTCCACTGCTCCTCACCTGGTCGTTGAGCCAGTTCTGGCCATACAAGGTGCCCAGGTCATCCATGGTCAGCACGTGCCGCTTGTAGGCCACTCGGAAGCCCCTCACCATGGCGTTGCCTGGCATCCGCTGGTACGACTGGATCAGCTGCAGCACCAGGCCCTTCCTGAGGAGGCCGACGGCGGAGTCACACAGGAGACGAGGGCGCTGGGGCGTACACGAGTACTTCTACTGCCCCGAGCAAGCATCTACACTAATCCTTTTTGAGGCACCTACGTGGCCCAGTCGGTTGAGCATCCCGACTCTTGATCTCAGCTCAGATCTGGTTCTCAGGGCCCTGAGTTCAAGCCCCGCACCGGGCTCCACACTGAGCATGGAGCCTACTTCAAACAGACAAACAAAAACTAAACCTTTTCTTGGCTCACGTGTCCTTTTGAGGACCTGCTAAAGGCCCGGCCTGCAGAAAGAGGCACATGACTATCAGGTATACGCAGTATTTTGGGGTCCCAGGTAAAGACCACCCCCCGGCCCAGTCAACTTACAGGGGCTTGGCGCTCTGCCTACAGATTCCTCCCCTTCAGTCCCACCTTCCTCCTCCTCCCCAAGCACATCCCTATGGGAGAAAAGCAGCAGCATTCTCTCCTACCCTTAGGTCCCAGCCCTCTTCTGAGAGCACCTCTTTTATGCCTCACCTGGAAGGTGTAGAGAACTCCTGCTGAAAAATGTCCTCTAATTTCTCTACTACCTCATCAGTGCTGAGGGGGATGAGGCTGCCGTACGTTTGAAGGAATTCATCCAAGATGCCTGAGCGGAGGAAAAGAGGAGAGGGGTGAGGCCTCCGATTTAGGCGCTGGCTGGGAGAAAGAGACTGGGCCCTCTAGGGTCCCTTACTCTGCACGCAGGTCACATGCTCCTCCCGCAGGGGGCTGTGCTGGCCAGCTTTCTCCCCAGGCCGCTCTGCCTCTTCTGTGGCGCCCAGATCTGAGCCCTGAAACAGTTCCTGGGCCACGTGGTCCCCGATGCTGCACACATTGCTGATGAGGATGCTGGCATCAGGGGGTGCCAGACCCCGTTCCCCTTCCGGCCCGGGTGGTCCCCCAAAGCCATTGGGAAGAGTACAGGAGAGGAGGCCTGTAGGACAGGGGAAACAAGATGGGGATGAGAAAGCCGCTTGGATCAAAGAACAATGGAGTAAGATGAAATGATGCACCCAAATTATAAGACCTCAAGGATGAACTGAAACGGAGGGGCGCCTGGGTGGCTCAGTGGGTTCAAGCCTCTGCCTTCGGCTTGGGTCATGATCTCAGGGTCCTGGGATCGAGCCCCGCATCGGGCTTTCTGCTCAGCAGGGAGCCTGCTTCCCCCTCTCTCTCTGCCTGCCTCTCTGCCTACTTGTGATCTCTCTCTGACAAATAATAAATAAAATCTTTAAAAAAAAAAAAAAGGATGAACTGAAACGGAATCTACGGATATGAACTCTAAGGAATGGAACTGTCAAGCAAAAAATGAGCACGTCTGAGGTTGTAAAGGAACAGAAAAGACGACGTACTACTCACAGGGCAGAAGCAAGACGCGACTAAGATTCAGAGAGATCTACATTTCAGAGATATTTATCACCACTATGTACCTGGTTCCTAGTAGGGTACCCTGCAAACGTTCGATAAATACTCTAGTGATTCCTAAAAACATAGCCGGAAATAGTTTGGTTGAGAATCCCCCAAAGAAACATTCTGAGAGCGTCACACACTATTGGTGATGTAGTTTGCTACTCAGAAAAATCCCATCCCACCACCAGGAGAATGGTACTCTTTGCAAATGTACATGCCCTTTGTTCTGGAAGGGCAAATGAAGAGGAATTTCAGGTGTATAAGGCTGTCCTGACTTTTGTAAACCACACCTCCTCCCTTTCTCATCTATACACAGAACACCCACTTGGGACTCTGTATCCCGGCCTTGACTATCTCCCCAGACTTCGTTCCTGCTCAAAGTGGAGCTTAAGACATTTCACAGCTATTCTGGACCCCCCTCACTCCGCCATCCTACTAGCTTTAGGCCCAGTTGTCACCACCGCGAAGAGGCGCCTGATCCTCCCCACCCCCTCCCTCCACCCATTCCCACCTTACCAGAGTCAGGGTCCAGAGGAGACTTTGGAGTCCACCTTAATCCATCTTCCTCCACTGGGGGCCCAGAGGACATTGGTGGAGACCCTCTCACCCCATCCTCAGCCATGAGAGCACCTAGCAGACCCAGCCGGGGTGGAGGTGGCCCCCGAGGGGAGTCAAAACGACAGCAGGGGGATGGCACCTGCGGTGTCGCACCCCCTTCCTGGGGTGAAAGATGGTTCTTGGGGTGTGCGAGGCTCCGCCGCCGGCCCCGGTGGCGCCCCCAAAGCTTCCAGTGGAATGTCAGCGAGGTGCTTTTTGAGTAGAGCAGCATCCGGAAGGCTCTCATGGCTCGGCGGCGGCGCTGTGAGCAGGTTTTTCGATGAGCAGGGCGGGGAGGGCGAGGCCGCTGGGAGGCTCCCAGCTGACCCCATCTGGGGGGCAGCCTCCAAGCTGCCACTTCCTCTTCCTCATCTTCATCTTCGTCCTCCTCTTCTTCTTCCTCCTCTTCACTAGCTGAGGCATCAAAAGAGGGCCGAGGGACAGGGAGGCGTCTGGCTGGCGCTGTGGTCCCTGACCCAGGATCTGGCCCAAACCCTCCACCTGATTTGAGTCGGGGTTTGGGGGGTGGGGGCCAACGAATCCGCTCCCGCCTGGGACTTGAGTAAGCTGGGGCTATGCCAGGTCCAGGAGGCTCAGGCCCCCAAGACCCGGTCCCTTGTATAGTCTCTTTCATCTTCCAGTAGCCCTGTAAAACAATGGTCAGAGTGTCAGAATCCAAACACCCTGAACCCCAGGATCTTGCCTCTCCTCCTCAGCGTGCCATCATTGGAATCAGATGCAAATCATCTAAGGCGAGAGGAAAAAAACGCAAAACTCCTACAGATGGCCGATCTTTTCGGTTAACATGGTCCACAAGGGGCCCCTTAGTCTGTCATCATCTCTCCCCCAACCAGATAGAAGCAAGGGAGAACATGGCTAAGCAGCAAGCCTCCGGAATCTTATTTCTCAGATCCTCAGCTTAAACCCAGTATTTTCAGGCTCTACTTCTCTATTTAAGACCACCAAAAGTATCCTAATTGAGCACCTAATGAGGGGCATGGCTCAGCACGAGAATCCTGACGTGATACAGAGACAACTGAGGAAGACACAACTTCCACAAGGAAACCGTGGTCCAGAGTGGAAAGAGAGTTCTCTACCACCTTGGAATGAATGGGGGGCTGGGGTGGGGAGGGGATGGGCATGCTCCGGTCGAATCAGGAAGTCTCAGGAGGGAATGGGGATCCCGGGGCTATGGTTCAAGGAGTAAAATCTAATGAAAACGGAAGAATGTTGAAGGAAACTGAAAGAGAACCCAATCGGTGCTTAGGCAGCCGCATCAAGGCGCCGAGACAGAACTGAGCCGCGTGAGCCTGGCTGGCCCAGCCCCCTCTCCTGCTCCGTTCCCGGGGGCCAGAAAGCGTCCCACACCGGTTTGGTCCTACAGGCTCAGGACAGTTCGGCGCCCAAGGGCCTTAAGAAGCCCCTTCGAGGGCCTCCTGGGCCCCCGTTAAGTGGGAATTGGGAGAGGCCGCGGCAGAGCTGGGGGAAGGGTAGGGGGCGTCCTCACCGGGAGCGGGGAAGCCGGGCGGACGGGCCCGAGGGCGGGCGTCTCCGGCCTCAAGCTTCCCGGCTCATCTCTCCGGCGGCGGCGGCGGCCCCGCCACTCCTGCTGTCTTCAGGCGCAGCCCTCTCAATTCAGGATTCCAACGCTTCTGGGCCGCGCGCCGCGCCGCCGAGCCGCCCCGCCGCGGCCGCCTCTTGCTCTGCTTCAGCCTCCACCTCCACCACCTCCCCCTCCTCCTCCTCCTTCTCCTCCTCCTTCCCCTCCCGCGAGCCCCAGGCCCACCGGCGCTGGCGGCGCACGATTTGTACGTCACACCCGGCGAACAGCGCCGGCGCGGCCAGCACGCGCCTAGTCCCGCCTACCCGAGAGCGTGGACGCCACGGGACAGTCCCCGCCCCCGAGTCCTGTGCAGGGTGCGCCTGCGCACGCCTACTGCTCCGGGTCGCGCGCGGCCAGCCCACCTCTCTCGCGTTTGCGCCTGCGTGTCCCGCCGCGTAGCGCCTTCGGAGCGCTTGCGGGCCCGAACCCCGGGGCCACGGAACCTGGGTCCCGTGGGGCGCGCCGGGGGAAGAGCCGGGAGGGCAGGGAGATCCCGGGGCTAAGGCAAGGCCGCGAGGGGAATGGAAGTCGTATATTCTCCTTTATTTAAGTCTAAGCAGATCTTGAGCAGAAAGAAGAGCTCAGAGGAGTGAAGGCAGACCAGCATCAGGGCGCACGATTTACCCAAGGCTCCCCAGACCCCCGTCCCAGCTCAGAGGGGCTTGGAGGAGTCCGCCACGCCAGGGGAGTGGAGAGCAGGAAGGGCAGGACTTGGCACCCGAGCAGTAATGTGGCTGCAGAGGGTACCCCCCGGCAGACGGCCGCGCAATAAACACCCCCCCGGAGACAGTGCCGGAAACTGGCCCCGTAGCTGGGGAGAGAGGTGGGGGCGAGGCTTCTCGTGGAGCGAGGAGGCAGCGGGTACCTGGGGAGAGGTGTGGCACAGGGAACACGAGTCTTCCCGAGTGGAGGGAGGCTTCGTGGACTTGTGCCAGCCCGCAGGCTGATTCTCTCGAAGTGCCGCTAGGTGGTGGTGCTGATCTGGAAGCGTTCCAGTGGGACCTAAAGTAGGTCCAGCCGAGCCTGGCATTGCCCACCCCACCCCCGCGATAATGTGGGGCTGCATGGGGGACAAAAGCAAGGTATTACACCTCTTTAATATCCACGAAATCAAAGCCTAGGCGTGGGGTGGGACGAGAAAAGGGAGGAGCGGAGACCTAGGACCCGTCGAACCCAGAAGAGGCTTCTGCTCCTGTTCGCTCTTGGCTGTCTCCAGTCTGTACCCATCCTCATCTTCCGAGCTCAGAACCACCATCCATACGATAATCACAGTTTCACAAACCCCAGGAAGGTTCCGTGCGGAGAGAGGCTGAGCTTTGCCCTTCCCCGGGGTATTGTGACACTCAGAATATCCCCTTGGCGTAGGTGGAAGACACCTGGGAAACGGGAGGAAAATACACACTCGTGAAGCACAGTCCCGCAGACTCTCCGGTGCCTCCCCTCCCTTCTCCGGCTCAGCCTTGCTCCTGCTTCCTGGCCTGCATCCCGCCCCCAGCTCCACCTGTCCACCCAGGCTTCCTGCCCCGCACCCCCCCCAGGGGTCAGAGACCCCCTGCTGGTCTCACGCCGGCCCTCCGCCGCCCCTGGGGCTCTCACCCGCACTGTAGCAGCTGTTGTAGGCCCAGTCTGGGTTGGAGGGCATGCTTCGGACACATCGGAAGAGAGTCTCCTGCCTTCCCTGGCCCTCCCGAGACACCACCTGACCCATGGTGAAAGTCACATCGTGGAACAGGACCTGCCCGGGAATGGAGGAGAAGCTGAAGGAAGTGAGAAATCCTGGCTCAGGGCTGGGAGGCCTCCGGAGCCTGGACGAGGGAGCCAAGGAAGGAAGGAGGGTCTCTGAAGTTCGGATGGAACAGCGGCGTTGGGAACCCTCAGTACCAGGGCATCCAGGCCCTGGGTGAACAGACCTCACGGCCCCCAGACGAGACCTGGAGTATGTGTGGGATTACCTGGCTGTACAGCAGATAAACTCCAGCATCCCAGACTCGAACAACATATCCTTGGGCCTCCAGACCTCTCCCACGCTTAAGGGCCGGCTGCCACATCACCTCGGTCACATCGGAGTCCTCTGGAGGTGAGGAGTGTGGCCATCAGGGCTTTTGGGCATTCTCAGAGACTTTTCACCTCCAGGATTCTCTTGGGCCGGGGGGCCAACCCCAAAGCTCCCTGCCCTTGCCCCTCCCCGAGAGCCATGATTTAAAGTAGCACTCACCCTTGGAGGTGATGTTGACGGGGACCAGGTGCAGCACAGAGCGCTTCTCTGTGGACAGGAGGAGGTGATCTAAGCGGTGCCCACCTGTCCTCTCCCCTCTCCCCTTGGCCCCGGGGAACAATCTCCAGATCCCCCGGCTGCCCGATCGCCTCCCACCCCTGCCGCACCCCATCCCCTAGGAGGCCTCCTCACTCTTCTGCTTCTGCGTGAGCGCTGCTCTCTTCCTCCGGGATCTCTCCCCGTTCTCCCAGGCTTCCAGGGCATCGGGGCTCTGCTCATGGAAAGAGGGTCGGGGTTAGGCTAAGAAGCAAGGGTCCCCCGACAGCTTTTCCTCCCAGCCACCCTTGCCACGCGCCCCCCCTGCCCAAGCCCCAGGAGCGCCTCACATCACTCATGCGCTTTTCCCCAGCGACCTGAGTCTTGGTGCTGGCTGTCCTCCAGGATCTGGCAGGCATGAGAAGCATTAATCTTTAACAATTTCCTTTCCTGGAATGGCTACTCCCTTGACCTCCAAACCTGGGACCCTCTCTTGCACGTACTCAAAACTTTACAGACCGCAAGGCTAGACCCAGGAGGGCCCGAGCTGTCTCTGGCACCCATCCTTTTCTCCCCCACCCCCTTCTCCCCTCACTCACCTGCTCCTGGAGGCTCGGCCACGGATGCGCCTCCTTCTTCTCGGAAGGCCCTCCGGCCCTCTGCAGCCGCGCCACCTCTCTCCTTAGACTTTGCAGCTCTGTTTGTTGGGTCAGCAGAGCCACGGCACACGCCACGGCCCCCAGAGCTGCCCCCCAACTCAACCAGAGGGCGACTGAGAGTGCCGGCTCTCGGGCCGGGCCCCCCATGTCGCCCGGAGGCCCTTTGGGGGCTAGCAAGGAAGGAGACGAGGCTGGCATGAGCTGGGGACCCCGCCGAAGGCTGCAGCCTCGGGAGTGGGGTGGCGGGGAGGTGGTGGGGAGGGTGGGGGTACAGAAGGGAAGAAGAGTGTTACGCAAGGGAGGAATAAAAAGGAACTTGAGAATAAAAAAGGGAGGAGGAGAGCCAGCAAGGGGCACTGTTGGCACTCCGGGCACCCCGCCGTGGGGCCGGTGTTGTCTCCAGACGCCCCCGCCGGACACCCCCCCCCCACACACACACACCCTCCTCCAGCCTCGGGAAAACTTGGTGCCAGTTTCTCTAGGAAGGACAGGACTGCCTGTGACACCCAGGAGGAGCGGCCGAGCACAGGAACCCTGGGACGGCCCCAGAAGTGGGGGAGGGAAGGGTGGCTGGCTCCGGGCCATGGTGCCAAGAGCAGGGATGGAGGGGCCAGCGGGGGGCAGCCTCGGGGGTCCGGGGGTCAGGGGGGAAAGACCCTCCGGCTCAGCCACGGGGGAGATCTTTGGGAATGACTGAAGGTGGAAAAGGAGGGGCGGGGGCTAGATGCGCAGGAGAACCCGGGTCGCGGAAGCAAGAAACCGGCTGAGCTCTGGGGTTAAGGCCAGGCCGGGTGTGTTGGAATAAGGCCTGCGCTACTCCCTGTGCTGAACTTGGCGAGGAGAACTTCCTGTTTCCCGAGAAAAGCTCTTACATAAGGCCCCGGTCAGAGAGAGAGAAAGAGACAGCCCCAAGCACCCTACCACTGTCGGATTCCTTCCCTGGACCCGGGGGCCCGGGTTTGCATGTTCCTGGGCCCCCGCGTCCTGTTTCCTGACCTCGAGCTCCCCGCCCCCGTCGGGCCTGCTCCCACCCCACATCCCAGCCAGGGCTGCTGCCAGCACCTGCTTAACGTCCCGAGGCTGCCAAGAGGAAGGGCCCCCGCTCCTCCCCGCCGGGGATTACCCGCCAGAGGAAGCCCGCCTCCTAGGTAAATGAGGCAGCTTCTGCTGGACCTTGGGCAGATGATTGATTTTTTTTCCCGGCAGTTTGCCTTTCCACCCTCTGCTCATGTCTCAGGGGTCAGAGGCAGGCGGGTCCCCACTGCCCAGCCTGCAGTTGCCCCGGCATCCCAGCCCTCCCGAACCCCGCTCCGGGATGGCCAGACCCCCTTCCCGTAGCCCTCTGCTACCCTGAGAAACGTTCCCTAGGCCCCAAGGAAGAGAGAGACCGTGGTTTCTTCTCTTTAATATCCACTTATCCACATTTTGTCACAATAATAATAAAAATAATATCTGTTTTTAAAAATCCACAGGGAATTATCAGGGAAGGAGCTTGTCTGGGTCTCAGCCCTCGCGGCGTCTAGGAACTCCCGGCCTAGTCCCGGGCTCCCTGGTGTCCGGCCTTGATTAGTGCCTGAAGTGGGGGCGGGGGGTTGGGGACGCATTCTCACCCAGAGTAGACACAGTGTCCTGGGGGGCTGTGGCCAGCGCAGGGAGTCAGGAGATAAAGGGGGCATCGAAAGACCAGGGGGTTCAGGAGCTAGTGAGGTTGGGGGGGCGTCAGAGGAGAAGGGGATTCTCTATGTGGCGAAGAAACGAACGTGAACAAGTCCAAGCAGCCTGCAGAGGGCGGGCAGGTCAGAGGGGGCGGGGGAGGAGCAGCGGAGGGGGGAGTCTGGTGGGGGGGCGCTGAAAGCCGCGGTGGGGGCGCCACCGGGGCCCCTCAGTGCACCTGGAAGAGTCCAAAGTAGGTGAGGAAGGGGGCGGCCTTGAGATGGGCCCAGGGGAGGGTGCGGATCCGCAGGGAGGACCCCGGCCGCAGGGGCAGCAGCCCGGACACCTGGCAGAGGCGGAGCTGGGGCCCCGGGGAGCTGGCGGCCGTGGCCGAGAACTCTTCCAGGCAGCGCAAGGCCAGCGCGTCATCCACCAGCAGGTCCAGCTTCAGGTAGACCGCCTTCCCCTCGTCAAAGTGCACCTGCCGGGCGGGCGCGGGCGGCAGAGTCCAGGCCCCTGCTGCTGCCCGGGGCTCCGTTCCCTGCAAGCCCTGGCGACCCAGGGAGCCCATCGGGGGGCCCCCTCCCCTGCGCTCGCTGGCCCCGCCCCCAGGTCCCCGCCGCACCGCGGCGCCGCGCGGGCCTTACCTGACAGTACAGGTAATACAGCCCGGCCCGCACCACCAGAAACTCCCCGCGCTGGCGGTCATAGCGCAGCGGGCTGGAGCTGTTGAGTTTGGCCTCCTCCCAGCCGCTCACCGTCCCGTCCACACCTGCGGGGGGGGGGGGGGGGTCTGAGATCAGGACTTCCCCACACTCCCCAGCCCAGGCACCCCCTGAGTACCGAAGACTTGGGGGGCCCCCTTTACGCAGAAGACACAGAGCCCGCCGGGGGCCGGGGAGCCCGGGGTGTAAGAGCAAGTGTGTGAAGACGTGCGACGTTTACGCGTGTCTGTGACCAGGGTGGTAAGAAGGTGTCACCCGGCACGTCTGGGGACCAGAGCCAGACGGAAGGAGAAGCGCCAGGGGGCCCTGGGATTTTGTGTCTCTGCTGCCTGCCTCTTTTGAGGATGTCTGCATACCGTATTTGAGTCAGACGGGCTTGGGTTACGAACATTAAAAGTAACAAAATGGTACCCAAACGTCCACCAAAAGATGCATGGATAAGGAAAGCGGTGGGACAGCCACACAGTGGGATATTATCCAGCCATTAAAAAGAAAAATGCAGGGCGCCTGGGTGGCTCAGTCGGTTAAGCAGCTGCCTTCGGCTCAGGTCGTGATCCCAGGGTCCTGGGATCGAGCCCCGCGTCGGGCTCCCTACTCAGCAGAGAGCCTGCTTCTCCCTCTCCCTCTCTCTCTGCCTACTTGTGTGCGCTCGTTCTCTCTCTTGCTCTCTCTCTCTCAAATAAATAAAATCTTTAAAAAGAAAAGAAAAAAGCTTTTCTGTGGACGAACTGAGAGCGTTACGCTAAGTGAAAGAAGCCAGTCCCCAAAGGACCACGTATTGTGAGATTTCTATGAAATTTCCAGATAAATACATAGAGACAAAGTAGATCGGCGGGTGTTCAGAGCTGGGGGTGGGTGGGAGAAATAGGGGTGCTGGCTACAGGGTACAGGGCATCTTTCCATGCTGATGGCTGCAACTGTGTGAACAGGCTAAGACTAAAAACCCCCCGGATTGTACCCTCGCAGTGGGTGAATTGTATGTAAAGTATAGCTCAATAAAACTGTACCAAAAAAAAACAGTCTAGAGCTGAGGTCTTGGCCAAGACGACGAATAATAGGGCCACCCCGGTCTATCCCAGGACTCCCCGTTTCCTGCCCCCACTCTGCCCGCCCGCCCCGCCCCTGCACACACCGAGATCCCAGGCCCACTGACAGCCCTTCCTTCCCTGCCCCCCCCCGACCCCCGCTTCCAAACAGCCAGTCCCAGGCCTGCCTCTCGTCTCTTCCCCACGCCACTCTGTTTCCTTCGTAGCCGTCCCCGACGCGGGAAATCTCCCGGTTTATTTATGTAGGTGCAAGTGTGGGGTCCCACCACAGTCTCATTCACCACTGTGGCGTGGCACACAGCGCTGGGACCCCTCCGAGTGGGCGCCCCACGAACACTGGTGGGAGGCCAGAGGGAGGCGGCCGACAGGGCCCACACGTCTGGCTTTGTCAGGATCCACCGGCCGCTCTCCCAGGCCTCACTCGGTGGCTGCCTTCCCCAGTCCTCCCTCATCCCTACTCCTCTGATTCCCCAATTTCCAGTTCCTACAAGTTCTGCCACCTGCATCGCAGGGGGGACCCGGTCTCCCTCCCTGGCCGGCCCCTGCCACTCCCACTGGGACTCTTCTGAGCCTCCCTCCTCGGCAGACTCCCCCCTGCGCCTTCTTGCCTGCTCCCGCGCCTTCCCTACACGTGAGCGCACAGTGAGGTTTCTAAAATGCAGACGGGCGCCTGCCTCTGCCTGCCTTGACCTCAGAATGACTTCCTCACTCGCTCTGTGGCCCGGCTCCCTGTTCTCCTCCAAGCTCACGGCCATGCTGTCGGAGAGTACTTCCCCTCCAAGCACACTGAGCTGCTCGCCATGCTCGCACCCAGCTCGGGCCTTTGGCACAAGTGCGTCCTTCTGCCTGCAACGTCCTTGAGCCCTTGCCCATCTTAGATCCGAGCTTCAAGGCCCACGCCTTCTTGGGGAAGGAGTCCCTGACTCCGCTGTAAAATTGTCTTCCTCTAGGCCGCCGGGCACCTCTGGCTGCTTTCCTTATTGTCCTTGTCACAGCGTACTGTAATTCCCAAATTTATAAGCTTGATTCCTCTCCTAGACGGTCGTTGTCCGAGACTAGGTCTGGGTGGCACGGCCTGTGGGCTCCCAGCGCCTGTGTGTTCAGGCCGCGGAGGAATGAATATCTGGGTTCCTCAACTCATCGCAGGGCAGGAGGGCCGGCCCGGGGCGTGAAGAGCAGGGGGAGAGGAGGACATTCCCCGCTGCGGAACCAGCTGGAGGAAAGGCTGCTGGTGGCCAAAGGCATGATGTGCCTGGGACAGCCGTGTCCCTCCGTGTCACAACCACAGACCTCAAACGGACATTCTTTACTGCCCGGCAGCCCTCCCGCGCTTGCCCTCTGACCTTGCTCTGGTACTCACGGAGGCAAGGATTTTGTACCCCTTCTCCTCGCACCTCTGCCCATCTTCCTCATTCTCTGAAAGATCTAGAAGTCATCAGACAAGGGCTCCCTTGCCTCCCCCTGGACCAGAGCCAAAAACGGACCTGTGCTCACATTCTCCACTGACCCTCTTGTGATGAGGGGATGACGTGTCCCTCCCTTCGTTCTGGAACCCACCCCTTACCCCCTTCCTGGACGCTGCCCTACGGGTCCCCCCCCACCCCGCGCCGGGCACGGGCATGTCCACACGCAAGCACACTCTAGTGAGCTTCGAATCCTGGTCCCACCACTGGGTATCATCACGGCCTCGGGCAGGTTAAGTAACCTCCGTCTCTAAAATGGAGCGGATCAGAGTATCTTCCTTTTAGGACCGTTGGGAGGTCTAGATAAACGGGACATTCAGTAAATGTTAGCTAAGATCCTTATTTTTCCTCCATCCACATCTTCCTCCAGCCACTGGCCCACTGCTCCGCTCATCACAGAGAAACGTCTGGAAAGGGCTGTCCCTGTCTCCAATTCCTCTTTCCCACTTTTCTCTTCACCCCGTCCGCACTGGCTTCTGTCCTAACTGCACCACCGAAACAGCTCTGGCCAAGGTCACCAGCGGACTTTTAAGGTTACCAAACCCCCGTGGCCAAATCATGTGACCTCTCAGCAGCATTCGGCACAGACGGCCACACCCTCGTTGGTGAGACCGCATCGTCTCTCAGATCACAGGACACTCTCCTCCCCGGCTTTCTTCCCATCTCCGCCGGGTTCTCCTCTTTCGCTCCACTCCTGGATGTCTCAGAGTCCCAGGGCCTCACTCTTGGGGCCCCTCTCCCCCCCAGTGCCTCATCCAACCCTAGAGCTCCGAACGCCATCCGAATGGCCATGGGTCCCGACCCAGCCTCGGCTGGCCGACTATGTCCAGCCATCTGTCTACAGAACTCACCCATTTATTATCACTTCTCCACTTATTTAGTAGATCTGAAATCCCATTCTTAATTCACGTACCTCCCAACCTGGCATCATTATGCCCGAGGATGCCCAAGTTAAAAATCTAGAAGTCACTTTTGATTCCTTCCGCTCCCCTACGCATCCAACCGATAAGCAAGCCCAATCTTCAAGCCACCTGCCGAATCCACCTACTCGGCTCTGTCCCGGCTGCCAGGCGCCCTAGACCGAGCCACCCTCCCAGCCTGCCTCCCAGCCTGTCCCATGGAAGGGCATTCCAGGTGAGGACACAGTGTGTGCAAAACCCAGGACCAGAACACTGGCAGGGAGGGGTGTCAGGCCACGTGTGGACATGACCTAGAGGGTGCAGAGAGAAGAGGTTGAGACCAGACCCCGGAGAGGCTGCAGCCAGGCAGAGAAGCAATGGAAAAATGACAGTGGGTTTGGAGAACCTTAGCTTGATAACACAGGCGGGACAGAGCAAAGGGATGGGGAGGGGCTGGGCTGGGGAAAGGGCTCGAGCCTGGGTTTGAGGTTCTGAGGTCCTGGTGCTGAGAAGGGAGGTGGGGCAGGGATGGAAAAGGGGCACAGCTGAAACATTTTAAGAAAAATGGTCAGAGCGCGCAGACGCACGGAACGCGGGCAGGGCGGCGGGGGTTGGGGGATAAGAAGGGAGAATCAGATGTGTTTCTTGCACAACCACGAGGGCTGGTGGCTGGGCGCGGGGAGACCGCCTGGGTCCTCCTGCCTGGATCAAGACAGACACCAGGTTTGGGAGCTGAGAGAAACCAGCCCTGCGGGTCTTCTTGAACTGGCTTCTGGGGCTCCCAGGCCGAGGGCAGGGAGGCCAGTGCTGCGGGGGTCAGGAAGAGCTCAGAGGTGGGAATGGGGTCTCACCGGCCTGCGCTCCGTCCTGTCCCGGTCGTGGGTGAACTGCAAGGCACGGGAAAGGGTTGTTGAGACCCGCCCCACCCCTCCCCCACCCCGTCTCCCTGGGCGTCTTGCACCCATTACCCACCTTCATAGTGCGCGGCCACCGCTCGGCGAGCCCGCGTTTTCCGGCCTTTAGGTGCTGAGGATCAAGGGAAGAGAGATGCGGAATAGAGCGCCTCTTACTCTGGCGCTCCAGACACCCCCCAGCCCCGCCTCGCTCTTGGAGCCCCAGCATCCTTATTCTTGTCCAGACCCCTGGCCTCGGGGCCTCAGGCCATACCTCCCTCCATAAGTAGACTGACTGCATCATTTATCACCCCAACTGGGTTGTTTCCGGGAGCAAAAGGGTTGCTATTAATAATCGCCGGGAGATAGCAGTCATAAGCCGCCGGCGAACCTGAACATCGGGTCACGTGGTCATCCCATTCACAAGTCTCTTTGCTTCCTGGAGCCCCCGCCTCTGCCTCCCCCACCTTGTCTCCATCAGGACCCCTGGGGTCCTCCTAACCCCAGGCCACCCTCTCCTCCATATCCAGCGTAGGGTCTCAAGAGAGAACTGCCGCAACATCCTGTCTATGCCTCAGTTTCCCCATCCCCACCGTAAGTGAGGATGATGGTCTTAGGATGAACAAGAGCAGTAAGGAGTGCAGAAGCCACCGCAGACTGGCCACAAGGATCACTCCTGAAGGTCGGAGAAAGGGATGCTCACCGCTTCTGCCAGACCGAACGAGCCTCTTCAGGAAAGGCCCGGGATCGTGGCTTTCCTCTGTCTGGGGATTCAGTTCCTAGGGGAATAAAGGGCAGGACTAAACCGGGGTCTTGCGGGGACTACCAGAGATAAACTGACACCGACAGGGGGCCCCCGTCGGGAGAGGCACCGGCCAGCAGCAGGCACACAAGTCAGGGAGGCCAAGGGGAGGGAGGCCGGGTCCTGGGGTCAGGCCCCAGCCTTCACCCGCCCCCTCAGCCCCCCAGCACACAGACCCGGCACAGACCCTCCGGCGCGATCGGCACAGCGCTCCCGCGCTCACACCCAGTCGGTGTGCACCGTGGGTACACACCCCGCACACTTCGCCAACATCCCTCCTCCGCGACAGGCTCCCCCCATCCCATACCCCCACTTCGCCCACAGCCAATAAACACTCCGGACTCAGGTGACACAGCGGCACCCTCCCTCTCTCCCCGTCTCCCATACGCACGCACGGCGGTGCACACCCCCGCACACACGCAGCTGGCACTTCGAGGGCACACCCTGCGCCCCGGGCTCGCGCGCACTCCCCACGCCCAGCCGCGCGCGCCCGGCACCCACGGCCACTCACCGGCGGGTCCGGGTCCTCCTCCGCCACCAGCTCCCCCTGGGAAGGCTCCTGCCGGGAAGGAGGCAGCGTCACCCCGTCCCTCTCCACCTGACATCTCACCCTCCACCCATCTTCCTGGCCCCGTGCCCTCAGCCCCCCCCCACCCCGGCCCCGTCCGCCGCTCTGCAGACTCGGCTCCCAGCCGACCCCCGGGAGGGCTGCGCCGCCGGGCCTCACCTGGGCGGGCGGCGATGCCCGGCTCCCCAGGCTGACCGCGGCCAGCAGGAGGCCGAGGCAGGCCAGCGCCAGGCCCAGGCCCAGCGCGAGCGGGGCCAGCAGGGCGGTGCCCGGCTCCCCCCGGCGCCCCCTCCGCCTCTGGCTCCGACGGGCGGCCATGGGGGCGGGGGGCTGTGCCTGCCTCGCCGCGCCCCCCCCACCCCGGGCCGGGGACCCGCGGGGGCGGGGGCCGGGGAGCCGGCGGGCGGGGCGGGCGGCCGAGAAGGAGGGGCGTCGGGCGCGCCCGGGAGGGGAGCGCACAGGAAGCCGGCCGCGGCGGGGGCGCCGAGCGGCGGGCGGCGGAGCGCGTGCACCGCGCCGACCCCCGGGAGGAGGCCCGCGGGGCCGGGGTTCGCGGGAGGGGCCCCGGGCGCGGAGGGCCGGCCGGGGAGGGGGAGCGGGGGCGCCGCGCGCGGGGACTCCACCCAGGCCCGGGTGCGGGGGAGGGGTGGGGGTGGGGGAGAGAGGCGGCGGGACCCCCGCGCCTCCGACGGGGCCAGTCTTGCCCCCGGCCCGACCGTCGATTTCGGGGCCCGGACTGGGATGACCCGGCCGCGGGGTTAGGGCCGAAGGCCGTTTGGATTTTATCGGCTGCACCGAAGGACAACACTTCCGTGCACGAAACTGGAAAAGAGCCTGAGGACATCATTCACACGGGTCATGTGCTCACTTCTTTCGGCAGATCAGTTGGGAGTTGATTAAAACTTCGGCGTCCTGTGGTGGAGAGAGCTGGCTTCTGGCCCGCCCTCGTGCCAGCCCCCGCCCCCGCCCCCAGCTAGCGGGTTCCCCTAATGCCTCTCTCTGGAAACGCATGGGCCGCTTCCGCTGAGCATGGGGCTTAAGTGAGCTCAGCGGGAGCTCCAAAAGCCCGATGCAGGAACTTGTAAAAGCTGGACCCCTTTTGCCATGAAAACACTTGGGTGAACAGTAAAACCCTCAAAAACGCATTTAACCTGTAACGTTCACTTCCGCGCATTTGCAGTGAAAAGGATGAGAAAGCCACTCTGTTGCAAGAGTAATAATTAGCTGGGGAGAAGCCTTGGTTCTGACTAAGGAAGTTTCCGGAGAGGCTTCTGCCTCGGGGCTCTGCTCCGTCCCGCCCTCTCCCCGCCTTCTGGTCTCCTTGGTTTCCGTTGTGTCCTGGAATTGGCTGAGCCCCCCTCCCTGCCTCCGGATCTCAACACCTTTATGCTCCTTACTTGGCACACTCAGCCCACCCTCTCCCCCAGTTAGTCATTTCGGAGAGTTTTCTAGACCATCTTTTCTCATGAGGATCCGAACTGCCCACGTTGTCCCTTCTGGTGCCCTCTCTTTCTCAGCTGTCACAATCAGTAATGACAGATCTGGCTACCATACCCCACGGACACTGTAAAGGATAAAATGATATATTTCCTGGTTTCTGCTTATTGTCTGCGTCTAGAATGTAAATTCCGTGAGGATTTTATTCACTATGTTCCTGGCACCTTGTCAAACCCAAAGGTCTGACAACCCTCATAGGGAGATGGGCAAACCCACAAAATTTATTGAGACGTTGTTAAAGCTGGTCATTCCAAGCTGGGGTAAGAGCAGGGCTTGATTAGGGTAGGTAAGGGTTACAGTGGAATCATGTAGAATTTACAGAGCGAAGCGAGGGGCTCAAACAGTCTTAAGGTGTAAACTGTCAGTTGATAGACATTTCTACTAAAAATCATTTTTAGTGATTTTTTTTTTTTAAGTAATCTCTATGCCTCATATGAAGCTCAAAGTCATGACCAAGAGATCGAGTTGCATGCTCTACCCACTGTGCCAGCCAGGCACCCCTGACAGATTGTGGGGCTTGGGTTTTTTGTTTTTGTTTTTGTTTTTTTTAATGAGCTCTATACCCAAGGTGGGGCATGAACTCACGACCCTGAGATCAACAGTCCTACAAAGGGAGCTAGCCAGGCGCCGGAGAGTCAGCTGATGTTTTCCATTAGAGTTGATGGGTCTTTCAGGAAGTTCCTGGACTAAGCAATAAAGGTAATTGGCAACATTCATCTTCCTGGGCAAAAGTCTCTTACAATACTAGTTACACCAGTGAAGACAAGAATAGTCATGTTAACAGAGCTGTAAGTGTCCCCGGCAGGTGGCTTCAGTTGTCACCCTGCAGAGACTTGATCATAATGGATGTTTATTTTTTTTTTTTAAGATTTTATTTATTTATTTGACACAGAGAGAAAGAGCACAAGCAGGCAGAGAGGCAGGCAGAGAGAGAGGGGGAAGCAGGCTCCCCGCCGAGCAGAGAGCCCGATGTGGGGCTCGATCCCAGGACCCTGAGATCATGACCTGAGCCGAAGGCAGAGGCTTAACCCACTGAGCCACCCAGGCGCCCCATAATGGATGTTTAATAAACATCTGTTGGGCGATTGAGCTAAAGGCTCCGAGGGGACAGGGACCACATGTCTTCTCTTCTGTTTATCCTCAGTGCCTAGCGCAATGTCTGGCAAGCGGGGAGCACTCAGTAAGTATTTCTGGGATGACTGAGCGGACAGATACCTCATTTAGGATTCTAGCGGATGACATCTGTAACAGGGAGAAAAGGAAGAAGCCTGAGACACTTTGGTGGAAAGCCCGGAGGGAATTCTGATCATTTTCGGGATCTATATAACTTCATGGTGCTGATTTAAGTTTCTTTGTACTTCAAGATTGTGACTTTCCTTTTCATACAAGAGGGTCCCCGTGTCACTCTGGGCTTCGCAGCTATGGTCGGGGTTATTGGGGTGCACACAAATGACGTGAGAAAGGGACGATGCAGGGGCGCCCGGGTGGCTCAGTCGGTGGACCACCAGACTCTTCATCTTGGGGCTGTAAGTTCGAGCCCCCGAGGTGGGTGTAGAGATTACTAAAATTATGTAGAAATAAATAAACAAGCAAACCCTGTCTTTGGGACAGAACCCTGGTATTCAGTAAATACTTCCTGGATTTCCACTGAGTATGATGAATGAATGAGCCCTTACCACAGGCCTCCATCCGTCTGGATGCCGAGTGTGTGGAACAATTAGAAAGTAAAACAGGCTATCAGACTCTAGGTCAGGCATACTCCTTTGTCGCCAATCCCTCCTCGGGAAAGGTAGACAATACAAAAAGCAGCAAGAGCGCAAAGATAATGGGGGTTTGCCGGTCGAGCCTGGCTTCTCAGGCTGCCCCAGAGAGGCAATTTCCCTGATCTGCAGGCAAAGGAAAACAGGAGTGGTGGGAGTGAAATTCTGGAAATGTGTGAAAGTCTGCAAGACAGGCCAACAGCACCCGCTGATGACCCCACTTGCCCTCCTCACCCGGAAGGCATTTCCCTCCCTCGGACAGAATGGCAGACAGCTTGTCTCCGAAGAAATTGAACCAACTGTCTAAGGGAAGTTAAGCTTTGGCAATTCAGAATAGATGTTTTTTAATTCTAGCTTTTCGGGTGATCCACAATCTGAGAGCTGATTATTAGCACTCTCCACTCCAATGGAAGCTCTTCAGTGGATGTGTCTCTTTTTTTTTTTTTTTTTTAAGATTTTATTTATTTATTTGACAGAGAGAGAAAGCACAAGTAGAGGGAGCAGACAGAGGGAGAGGGAGGACATGCCCCCACTGAGCAGAGAGCCCCATGCGGGGCTCCATCCCAGGACTCTGAGATCATGACCTGAGCCAAAGGAAGATGCTTTACCGACTGAGCCCCCCAGGCGCCCCCAGGGGATGTGTCTTATGCTATCCTAATCCACGAAGAATGCCTAGGCAGGATTTCCAACTAGAGAGAACCCTAGAGGAAAAATAGTATAATTTACATACCAGCAGAGGAAATGCAGGATACCTTGGTAGTTCTTTATGAAATAATACCAATGATCACCACACATACGAGAACCAGAAGCATGCAAAGAAAGACAAACAAACAAGAAGATGGGCACTGGAGGAAACAGAGACGCAGGCATGATTCATTGATTTCACTTCCTTGTACTTTGCAGATATTGTGTTTTTTACAGATTCAAGGTGTGTGGCAGCGCTGCCTGGGGCGAGTCTGTTGGTGCCATTTTTCCAAAAACATTTGCTCATTTCACGTCTCTATGTCACACATTCTGGTAATTCTCACAATATTTCAAACTTTTTCACTATATTTACATTTATTGTGGTGATTACAACTTGCTGAAAGCTCAGATGATGGTTAGCTTTTCTTTTTTTTAGCCTTTTTTTTTTTTTTGGAGTACTCTCCATACCCAGCACGGGGCTCGAACTCGTAACCTGGAGACCAAGAGTCACACGCTCCACGGACTGAGCCAGCCAGGCGCCCCAGCATTTTTTTAAGCCATATAAGCTGTTCGTTACTAGCTATTGCACATTTAATAGACTACAGTATACTGTAAATATAACTTTTATGTGCACCGGCAAACCAAAAGATTCGTTTGACTTGCTTCATTGCAATACTTGCTTTATTGCCGGGGTCTGGAATTAAACCCACAATTAACTGTGAGGTATGCCGACAATGCAGAGTACAAGGGGAACCCGTAATATACTTAAAGAGACTCAAGAAGACAAAACACCCGTAACACAAGAAGAGTGTTAGATTAGAAATCAGAAAACAA
>CM052891.1:50090657-50124187 GCA_028534135.1 Potos flavus
GAGAGCTCCCTCACCCCTTCTGCCCTGTGAGGACTCGTGAGAGGACGGCCATCTGTGAACCAAGAAGCCAGTGGCCTTGACCTTGGATTCCCCAGCCTCCAGAGCTGTGTAAGGCAGTCTATGGTATCGTCATAGCGGCCCGAACTCAAGACCAGATGTAAGCAATCCCATTCCCCTTCCACAATTTCTAACCTTCTGTCACTCTGTGTGATTGACGCAGATGTCTGGAATTCCGTTCACCATGCTGATGCTTGCTTCTTGGTAGTGGGATTTGGGAAGATCTTTCTTTCTTCCTGTGGTGCTTGGATCTTTTATAATGAACATATATCTTCCTTATAAAAACAAGTCCTTTCTTTCAAAACCATTTAAGATGGGCGTTAAATATGGCAAAATGGTATCTATAATCTGTAACCTCAGTGATCAAGTTAGCAGATTTCGGGCTTAAGTTTCCATACTGTTCTCTGAAATATTCTGATTTAAAAAATTAATTTAAAACATCCAAACTAAAGCAGAAATACCCAGCAGAGAATGAAGAAAGCTGATACGCACATTAACGGGAAACTAATGAAAGAAAATACGGAGTGGTCAAAAATAAGAAGTTACCCCCGAATCCCTTCATGGCCACTTTCAAACCTATTACAGGATCCAGAACTGTTGTTGGTTTGAGGCCAAAACAAGAACTGGTTAGAAGGGACTTGAGAAACGTGCAGGAAAAATACCAAAAGAAAATGTGCCTCCTGGTGGCGGTGTGAAGGGCGGTGACGTTTCTGCTTCTGCAGCACGTGGACCTTTCCGAACTTTTCCAAATCATGTATGGTGATAATAAAAGGTTAAAAAGCTGTCATGGTCGGCAGCGCCTTAACAAAGGGCAAGGGCCCCGCCCGTGGGCGCAGGACGCTAGCAGAAAGCAGCGCGGGGCCCGCGGCAGGCACCCGTGCAGACAATAAAAAGCTGCCCGCTCTGGGTGGCCCGTCATTGCTCAGCGGCGGTCAGCTGAGTGTGAGCGGCAGGCAGCGGCCCGGGCAGGCAGAGGCCCGGGTGTGCCTGCCTGCAATGAGGCACCCTGTGCGACACACTTTTGGCCAAAATTAGTAAACTTTATTTAAACTTCAAAAAATAAAATAACAGACAAAAGGCAGCTTTAGCTTTGTTCTTCCCGAAGATCAGCTAGAACGACCCAGAACAGGAACTACCCCTAAGAAGTTAAAATACCCTTTACCCCCAATCAAGCCACAGGCAAAGAGGGAACCTCAATTTGGGGACAGGCCTGGGGCGGGTGGGGCAGGAAGGACAATACCACAGCCAGGTGAGTGGGTTCTGAGTCAGCACAGGTGGAGAACAAGACCAGAAGCCCCAGCGGAAACGGGACCAGAATGTCAACGAGGAACTTTGTCACAGGCGCTATGTACAAGGGAGGTGGGCTAGGGGCCTGCGCCCCACGAGGGCACTGCCCGGGCTGCCCCGCGCCCCGCGCCCCTTCAGTTCTCCTCATCACTGTCGTCCGGGCTGATGGCCGGACTGGTGAGGCTGTAGGTGGGGCTGGTGGGCGAGTAGCCAGGGGAAGTGGGTGAGTAGGTAGAGCCTTTGGGGGAGGTGGGCGAGTAGGTGGGGCTGGTGGGTGAGTACTTGGGGGAGGTGGGCGAGTAGGTGGGGCTGGTGGGCGAGTACTTGGGGGAGGTTGGGGTATAGACTGGAGATGTCGGCGAGTAAGTAGGAGACGTTGGGGAGTATTTTGGGGTGGTGGGCGAGTAGGTGGGGCTGGTGGGCGAGTACTTGGGGGAGGTGGGTGAGTACTTGGGGCTAGTAGGCGAGTACTTGGGGGAGGTCGGGGTGTACTCCGGGGAGCTGGGGCTGTAGGAGGGGCTGGTGGGGGTGTATTTCGGCGAGGTGGGGCTGTAGCTGGGGGAGCTGGGGCTGTAGCTGGGGGAGCTCGGGGTATAGGTTGGAGACTGTGGTGTGTATCGTGGGCTTGACGGTGAGTAGCTTGGCGAGGTCGGGGAGTAGCTGGGTGAAGTTGGAGAATAACTTGGAGAGGTCGGGCTGTAGTTAGGGCTCGTGGGCGTATAGTTGGGACTAGTTGGGGAGTAGCTGGGTGATGTCGGACTATAGCTGGGAGAGGTCGGGGTGTAATTAGGACTAGTTGGAGAATAGTTAGGGCTGGTTGGCGAGTAGCTCGGGGACGTTGGGGAATAGCTCGGGGATGTGGGAGAGTAGCTCGGGGATGTGGGAGAGTAGCTCGGGGACGTGGGCGAGTAGCTGGGAGAGGTGGGTGAGTAGCTGGGAGAGGTCGGAGAATAGCTCGGAGACGTCGGGGAGTAGCTGGGAGAGGTCGGGGAGTAGCTGGGAGAGGTGGGAGAGTAGCTTGGGGAAGTTGGAGAGTAGCTGGGAGAGGTTGGGGAGTAGCTAGGTGAGGTCGGAGAGTAGCTGGGCGAGGTCGGGGAATAGCTGGGAGAAGTCGGGGAGTAGCTGGGTGACGTGGGGCTGTAGTTGGGACTAGTTGGAGAGTAGGACGGAGAGGTGGGGGAGTAGGAGGGTGAAGTGGGGGAATAAGAGGGACTCTGAGGCGTATAGCCCCCAGGGGAGCGAGGCTCATAGGCGGGTGATGTCGGGGAGTAGCTGGGAGACATGGCACCACCTGTGGGGGAAAAAGCCAGGAGTTCAGTGACGGAAAGTCACCTGGAAGGAAGGAGGGGGGAGGAAAGAACTTGGCCAGGGACGGCTCACCTGGTGAGGGGATGTACGGGCTGGAGGGGCCGGGGGAGCCCGGGGAGCCCGGCGTGGGAGACCAGGCAGGCGAGTACCCGGGGCTGAAGCCGCTGGCGTCTGAGGCGGCGCTGGGGGAGAAGCCGGCCGCCCCCGGGGTCATTCCACTCCCTGTGAAGCGAGACAAACAGAAGTCCAAACCAGAGCTGGAGCCCAGCAGCGTGCCTGGATCCCCCCGATGGGGCGCCGCCTCACCCCCGCAGCTCCCCCACCTCTGACGACCCAGACGGAGGCCCCCCCTCGCAGGCCGGGTCACTCACCGACACTGGGGGACCAGGCACCGTAGGCCGGGGTTGCACCCTGGTTCCAGGGCGTCATGGCCGGAGAAATCCCTCCCATGGGGCTGGGCGCCGAGCCGAAGAACATGCCAGTGGCTGCGGAAAAGCAGGGGGACTCCTGAGCACCGCCCCCGGGGACCGGCCTCCCCTCATCCCCCCTCCCCCGCCAGGTCTGGGCAGCAGGGGCCCGGCTACTCACGTCCGGCGGCCCCCAAGCCGGGGATGTTGGTGGGGATCTCCATGCCGTACTTGCACTTCTCGGCATCGAGCAGGAGGTCGAAGCAGCCGGTGCCGGCCGGGGCGAGCTGGCCCAGCATGATGTTCTCCGACACCCCCTTCATGGGGTCACTCTCGCCGTGCGCGGCGGCTTCCATCAGCACGTCCACCTGAGCGACCGGACGACAGGGGCGCCCGTGAGACAGCTCTGCACCCCGAACTCCGCCGGGCCACCGCCCACGTGCACTCTGGCACACCCCCCTCCTCCTACAGCGCTCCCGCGTCCCATCCCCTTGCCATCACCCACTCTGCCCTGCGTTACCGTTTCCTCAAAGGAGCACTTCATGAGAGGCCCGGTATCCTGGCGGTTGACCCCATGTCGGGTGATGGCCATCAGGTGGCCACGACAGGTCATGGTGTCACACAGGAGAGCCAAGTGGCGGTAATTGACGTAGGAGCCGTCAAAGGAGATGACGTGGTACAGCTCCCGCTCCAGAGCCTTCCGCACGGCTTCGATACCCAGCACCTGGCACGGGGGGAGGGGACAAGGGTCAAGACTGAGGCGTTCTGCTCTCCTCCCAGCTCCTCCTGGCGCCCGGACCCGTGGAGGGAGGTTTAGGAGCCGGAGCAGCCCACACTCGATGCTGGACTCAGCCTTGGAGAAATGTGAGCGAGCAAACGCTGAGAGAGAACACGGGAGGCCGCTGCCTGCCGGTCACCCCGGGGTTCCCGGGAAGAGAGCGGGGCGTCGGGGGGCTCACCGTGAAGATCTCCACGATGTCGTTGGACGTGGTGCGCACGGGGTCCACGTCTTTCTCACTCAGCACCCGCATCAGGCTCACGCCGTCCGTCTCCAAGATCCACTCCTGCAGGGCCTTGAACTCCCCGTCCTCGGTGATAATGATCTTCTTCTTGTTGTCTGTCTGCGGCAGGTGCATATACACCTGCGGGGGGCAGGGGGCGTGAGTGGCGGGGAAAGGGGTGGGGATGGGGGGCGCGGGGGGCAGGGGGCGCGCTGACCTTGCTGATCTGCTCGATGCCCTGCAGGGTCATGTCGGTCAGCATGTTGGACTCGATGCAGCGCAGGAAAACGTCGTCGTCCATCTTGTCCACCACCTCTTCCTCCTGCCGTGAGAGCGATGCCCGAGTCCTGGAACCCTCCTCCTCCCTTCCCAGGCTCACCCCGAACCACAGCCGCCCCGGGGGCCTGAGAGTCAAGTCAGGCCCCAGACGCTGCCCTCCTTGGTTCCCCTGACGTTACTTTTCAGCACGTCTTCGCGATCCTGGGAGAGACCCCAGGGAAGGCTCCCGCAGCCCGCCATCCCCACAGGCTTTCCGAGCTCGCACTCCTGGGGCCCCGCCGGCGCCTGCGGCCCCTCCCAGCTCGCCCAGCTCGCCCAGCGCCACCCCGGCACCGACGGGCTCCTGCGGGCAGCCATCCTCTGCTCCCGCCGAGACCCGTCACGATCTCCGAGTCTACTCTCCCATCATTCAATGCGTGTTTGTTGTTCGTGCCCAGGCAGCCAGGAGCCACGCCCAGAACTGAAGTCGCCGCTCCCGCACGGTCTCGGGGCCTGCGGCACCCGCTGTCACCCGCCCTCCGCCCCCACGCGGGAGCCTCACGGAGGGACAGCCCAGGGCCTCCCCTGCTTCGGCGCCACCCGTCAGGTCCACACGGCTGCTACCTCAGTTTACAAACATGTTTGCTGCTAGAAGTTTTAGAAATCACAGCCAGCCTCCACGCTGCTTTCACTTTAGCATCTCTGGTGGCCAGCGAGGCTCACCAACGCTCTACCACTGCCTTTCGGTCTCCTCCCGGGCCCCTTACCTCCTGCATCTTGTTCTCGTCGCTGTTCATGATGCGAATTCGGAGCACCAGCTTCTCAGCGTTATCGTCGTTAAAGATGCAGTTCAAATCATCCCCGAAACCTGGCGGGGAGAAGGGGCCATGAGAACGATGCTGGCGATGGGACTTTCCCCGACGGGGTGCTTTTCCGGCTTCCCCTCCTCCTCCCAGAACCCTCTAGAAGGAAGGCAAACAGAAGGGAAAGGGAGCAAAGGGGCACTGCAGGACAGCTGCGGGGAGCAGAGCAGGCCCACAGAAGGCGGGAGGCTCGCTGGGGACTGGCGGGCGGTGACGGGACAGACGGGGAGCCCGCGCAGGACTCCCGAGGTGGGCCCGCCCCCCCGGCCTTACCGGCATTGATCTTCTCGGCGATCTGCTCCATGGTCAGCTTCCGGTCAGTCATGTGCTTCCGGTCCAGCTCCACCCGCAAAAGCCAGGGGGAGATGCGGGCCACGTCAAAGTCAGGCATCTCGTAGTAGACGTTCACCCACTCCTGATCCTCTGCCACCACCGTGCTCTGGGGGTTGGGGTCGTAGTAGATGGCTGTGTTGGCGGTCACCTTCCTCAAGGTCGTATGTTCCAGACGGCACAGAATGTCCTGGGAAAAAGAGAGATTGGGGACACAGGCATGCGGGGGGCTCTAAAGGCCTCTGCAAACCCTCCTGCAGAGAGAATGCATCCAAGAGCAAGAACTCTCCTCTCGCTCCCGCCAGAAGCCCAGCCAGCCCCTACCTTGGCTCTCTCAGCGTCTCGAGCTGACTGGCCCAGCAGGAAGACAGTAAGTGAAGGCGTCTTGGGCTTCTTGGAGATGTTGATGAGCTCCTTGAGGCGGGGCACCCCCAGGGTCACGTTCTTGGCAGACACGCCGGCATAGTGAAAGGTGTTCAAGGTCATCTGGGTTGCAGGTTCTCCAAGGGACTGTGCGGCCAGGGCGCCCACCATCTCCCCAGGATGGGCCTACGAAGCAAAATAAGCTGGTATCAGAAAAAGCAAGCACCTCCCTTCTGGCGAGTGACGACGAGCTGCACTCAGGACAGCGACACAGGTGCTGGGACGAGGCAAGGACCCGACACAGTGACGTCTGATTCGTGGGTCCCTTCCTCTGCCTCACCTTCCGCTCACACGTTTGCAGCCGCTGCGCCGCACACCCAGGAGGAGGCCCTGAAATCCTAACTTCTAGAACGTGCTAAAGTTATGGGCTGAACAGCAGGTCACATCAGTGCTCCAAGTGGGGAGCGCCCCGAAGTTTATTTTCACGGAGGTTATGACCACAAACCATCAACTCTATTCTTCCCACGAGAGTCCGAGGGTACGCGGCCCATGCGGGCGGGCTCTGCTCACTGGGTAACTGAAGCTTCCTCGTGGTCCTTACGGCTCGGCACCTCGTCATTCTGACCACAGAACATTCCCTTGTGCGGCCCTGGCAGCCTTGTTTACCCAACCATCGGCGGACGGACATGTGGCTGTTTCCACGGCTTGGCTATGGTCAACGGCGGGGCCACGGCTGTCTGCGCGCTGGGTTTTGTGTGCACACGCTGTCTGGTCCCAGGTGTGTCCCCAGGAGGGGATCTGGTTCATCGGTACCTGTGTCTACCCTTCAGAGGAACAGCGGGCCGTGACCCCCAGCGGCCCTCCAGTGGCCGCACCACCGGCAGCAGCAGCCCAGGATTTCCCGCAGCTCCGTGGCCTCACCCACAGCCTCTCTCTCTCCATCCTAAACTCGAGGCGCACGAGGTGGTGGCTCGCTGGGCTTCAGCCGTGTTTCCTGGGCGGCTAATGACGCTGACCATCTTTTCTTGTCCGTTTACTGGTCCCTTACGTATACTGTCTGTAGGAAGATGTCTATCCAAGGACTTGCTCTCTTTTTGTTGCTGACTCGTAGTCCTTCATGTATTCTTCGTGTGTGGGATGACTGGCAAATCTGTCCTCCTGTTCTGGGTTGTCTTCTCACTCTCTTGCTGGGATCCTCTGAAGCACATGTTTTTAATTTGAATGAAGCCCCATCTGTCACATTTTGTGCTCTTTAGCCACATGCTTTTGATGTCAAACCAAAGACTCTGCTGTCTAATCAAACGTCATGAATGTTTACCCTTAGGTTTTCTTCTAGAACTTTTTACAGCTTGAGATCTTATATGTAGACCTTCAATGTATTTTGAAGCAACTTTTTTATACAGTGTGAGGTAGGGATCCAACTTCAGTATTTCGCACATGCTCATCCAGTTGTCCCAGCACTGTTATTTTTTAAAGTTTATTTATTTGAGAGAGACAGAGACCGAGCGTGTGTGGGGGAGAGGCAGAGGAAGAGAATCTCAAGCAGATTCCCCTCCCCCACCTCTGAGTGCAGAGCCCGACATGGGGCTCAATCTCGCAACCCATGAGACCATGACCTGAGCTGAAACCAAGAGTTGGATGATTAATGGACTGAGCCACCCAGTCACCCCCTTCAGCATCATTTGTTGAAAAGATTTATTTTCTCCCGTTCAATCAATTTGGCACCCTCGTCAAAAATACAAGACTGTTAACATGAGAGTTTAATTTCCAAGCCGTCAACTCAAGTTCATTCGTCTACCTCTGCATTCTTACGTGAGCACCACGCTTTTTTTTTTTTTTTTTTTTTAGCACCATGTTATCTTGAGAACTGCTCCTCTATGGGCATATTTGAAACCAGGAAGTGAGTCCTCTAATCTTGTTCTTTTTCAAAACTGTCTGGCTACTTTGGATCCCCTACATTTCCATATGAATTTTAGGATCAGCTTATACATCTCTGCCAAAAAGGCAGCTGGGATTTGACAGGGACAGTGTTGGATCTGTAGATCACTTTGGGGATTATCGCCATTTAGCAACACAAATCTTGTAATCCACGAACATGGGATGTCCTTCTGCTCACTTAAGCCTTCTTTCTTTCAGTCACGCTCTGTAGCATTCCCTGGCACGTTTTAATTATTCGATTTATAAAACCGGATTTACATCGCATGTATTCAGAGCCATGCCTGTAATGATGTTTCTGTCTTCCCGCTGCTCTTAAAGACAGTGAAGGTCTCTCCTAGTACCTCTGAATCTCTTTCCTGCTCACTCCCCCAGTTCCTTACCTCCACCTAAACTGGAATTCCGCACACACCCGGCACTTTCAGAAAAGAAAGAACGACCCTCCCATTCCCCATGCCAGCCACGCGGCTTCTTCCCGGTACGACTGCCCATCCTGGAGTAGTCGCCCATCTCTCCAAGGCCCAGTGTCCGTGTCTGTGACATGGGGACGGCCTGCCCGGGCCGTCTGGAGCCCGCCAGGGCAGGAAGCACGAAGCGCCCCACGCAGACTCGGCAGAGCGTGGTCCCTCGGTGACCGAGAGCCACAGCCAGGCGCTGGTGGGCGGAGGCAGGATGTGCTCAGAGCCCGGAAAAGCCGACAGGGCAAAGGAGGAAAGCAAGGGTGGGGTGAGGACAGCACTCACGATGGCTTGGTTGAACTTGGACTCGATCTCCCCGAGCAGCCAGTCGAAGGCCTCCCCGCTGAGCCGGAACTCCTCGGCCATGCGGCGGGAGCACAGCGTGGAGCGCAGGTGGATGTTGAAGAGGAGCGTGGCGTTCTCCTGTGCCTGCCGGCTCAGGGGGTCGTCCCCGTTCACGATCACCAGCTTCTTGCTCAATTCCTTGACTCCTGGAGGTTGAAGGAGGTCAAGAGAGGGGAGTCCGGGGCCCGGCTCACTCCGGTCCCCCAGCCTGGCCCAGGGGTCCCCGAGCTGCTACTCACCCTCTACGACCTTGATGGGGTGCAGGTCGGACGGCAGGCGGGGGTTGATGTGGAAGATTTTCTGAGCGTTCCAGATCATGCGCAGCAGGTTACAGGGCAGGACCACCTAAGGTGGGGCGGCGGGGGGAGGGGATCACGAGCCGGACGCGGCCACGCAAGGGCGGCAGCGCCCCGGCCCCGCCTTCTGCCCTCACGCACCTTGCTGTCGCCGGTCGGGAAGATGACCCTGAGCACCTCCCGGTCCTCCCGCATCCGCTCGAACTCCCGCTCCAGCTCGTTCTGAATGTGCGCGTTGCTCAGCACGTCCTTCACCAAGTCCTCCTGCAGGGTGCGCCGCAGGGCCCTCTCGTTGGTGTAGTCGAAGCGGAACCTGCAGGCGGCAGGAGCGGGCTCAAGGGGCAGGTGGGCCCAGGCCCAATTCCCCCAAGGAGCACTGCGAGGCTCCCTGAGCCGCACGTCTGGGGCGGAGAAATTCAAGGTCTAGGCCCCAGGGCTGCCAACAGGACCCGAGCTGGGGCCAGCCCGCCTGAGCTTGCTCGGACCGTCGTCGGGGACAGGTCTGCCCCCCACTCACCCCCTCCACCGTGCACCTGTCATCGCCAAGAGGAAGAAAGGGCCCTGAGAGGGCAGGGCGACCACAGGCATGTTCTGAGCGAGCAGTGTCTCTGCGCGCGGGGAGGAGCCCTAGGAGGGGAGTCCTGGTCGTGAGCCCCAGGGCCAAGAACCGCCCGCTGCAGCCTCCTTACTTCTTCTCGAAAGCCTTGTTGGATGGCTTCAGGGTGGCCAGGTTCTGGAACTCGACGCTCTCGCCGGCCAGGCCGTCCTCGCCGTAGCGCAGCTGCACCACCTGGTTGATGGAGTTGCGCACTGTGGCGTCGTACTTCACCATCACCGACTCCATGGACTTGATGAGCCGCCGCTGGATGTACCCTGCGCGGGTGGGGGACGGGGTGTGGGCCCAAGGGCAGAGAGAGGGCGCCAAGGCCCCAAGAGCCTGATCTCGGGACAAGCCTCGCCAGGTGCTCCTGGGCCTCGAGCCACTTGACGCTCAGAAGAGACAGCTAACAGCCCCCTGGCCCCCAAGGCCTCTCCGCGAAAGCCGTGCCCACCACCAGCTGGAAGCAGGGCCTAGAAGAGTTCCCCAGGAACCGGCCCCCAGGGCACAGGTCGCGAGAGAGACCTGCCTGGCGCTGCGTGCATCACATGGGGCACTTCCCCAGCTCGAGCTTCAGTCGCTATTCCTTCCACGGGAGACAAAATCACCCGCCTGGGAATGGGAGGCTTCAGCCTGAGAACCCCCCACCCCGACCCCGGGGGCTCCCTGGCAGCAGTGCGGGCCGGAAGGCCTCACCAGTCTCGGCAGTCTTGACGGCCGTGTCGATGAGCCCCTCGCGGCCCCCCATAGCGTGGAAGAAGAACTCGGTGGGCGTGAGGCCGGCCAGGTAGGAGTTCTCCACAAAGCCTCGGCTCTCGGGCCCGTAGTCGTCCTTGATGAAGTGAGGCAGGGTCCGGTGCTTGAATCCAAACGGGATCCGTTTCCCTTCCACGTTCTGCTGTCCGACGACAGCAATGACCTGGGGAACGAGAGGTGGGGTGCACGTGACTCCCTTTGCCCAAGGAGCCAGCATTCCCAGCACGCTCCCCCCAAACACACCTTCCCCCGTGTTCCCGGCCTTCCCCGCGGCCCCCACCTGGGAGATGTTGATCTTGGAACCTTTGGCCCCAGACACGACCATGGACTTAAAGTTGTTGTATTCAGACAGGGACTTCTGGGCAGAGGAGCCGGTCTTGTCTCGGGCGTCGTTGAGAATGCGGTTCACCTGGTTCTCAAAGGTCTGCCGCAGCGTGTTCCCCGGGGTGGGCTCCAGCTCGTTGTTATGAGCCTTCTCGATGACCTGCGCGCAAGGCAGGTGGCAGGGCTCGGTGTCTGCTCTGCTCCCCCTTCCCTCACACCCACCCTGCTGTCGCCAACGTCCCCGTCCGCATCTCTGAGCGACTGTCACTCAGTCTCGGCCCGGCCTTCCTGCTCACCTCTATCACATCCTGCTTGGCCTTCTTGATAGTGTTCTGAATGTCCTGGTAGGTCTTAGAATCGGCAATGGAGTCCCCAATGCCAATGGTGTGACCTAGGGATAAGGAGAAGCATCACCAACAGCTTCCTTAGGCTCCCCCAAAAGCCTGGAATGGAATCAGAGTCAAGGGAGTTGGCAGAGGGACCCCAGATCCAAGAAAGAATAAATAAAAGATGGAAGAACAACGGGAAGAAAAGGGAGAGTCGGGATTCAAGGGGCGGGCCCGCACCCTCGATGAGAAGCCAGTTGTTAATGACGGTCTGAATGTTGGAGTAGAAGAGGCGAGTGACATCGTGGCCCATCTCCAGGTAAGAGATGTGCACCAGCGAGCCGGCCGATGTGCCCAGAGACTTCTTACACAGGATGCCCATGATCAGCTCCCCGTTCTCCACCACCACCTGTGCACAGAGCAGCCCACTTGAGGCCCCCGCTGTGGCGCCCCCGTCCAAATCCCGCCCCCTCCCAGACGGAGGCCGGGTCCTACCTTGGTGTCCCCGGGAGAGATGTGCTTGTAAGGACCGCTGTCCTCGTCATCGGGGTGGGTGCTGTGGGTGCGGATGCAGTTGATGTGGCCGGGGATGATGAGGGAGAAGATCTGTTTGCCCGTCCACAGGGGCCGCGGCTTCAGGATGGCCGGCTGTGGCACCTTCCCGTCCCACGTGGACAGGAACATCAGCAGGTTCATCACCTCCCCCTGCGCAAGGATGAGCGAGGCCGCCCTTCAGCACTGGGGCTGCGCCGGGGAAGGCCCGCGGTGAGCGCAGACTGGGGAGGCAGAGGCGCCAAGGAGAGCGTTTCCCAAACTTTTAATGTATTCATTATGACCGTGAGATTCTGGGTCTCTCTTGAACAATAAACAAACTACTTCTAACAACTATGAAATGACTGCAAGATAGAAAATAAAGGGGCGCCTGGGTGGCCCTGGGTTAAAGCCTCTGCCTTCGGCTCAGGTCATGATCTCAGGGTCCTGGGATCGAGCCCCACATCGGGCTCTCTGCTTAGCAGGGAGCCTGCTTCCCCCTCTCTCTCTGCCTACTTGTGATCTCTGTCAAATAAATAAATAAACTCTTAAAAAAAAAACCTTAAAAAAAAAAACCATAATGAGATCTATTTTTCCCTTCACCTTTGTTTTCTAAAAGTAGATGAAATTACACATCTTAAGAGAATTAAAATGGAAAAAAACCAAAATGGAAAAAAACAAAACAAAACAAAACGTAACGGGGCGCTAAAGCCACAAACCCTCTCTGGCCCCTGACCATCCTAGCCACCTCCCCTCTCCCACCTGGCACACAGGTTGGCGTGGGGCAGGTCAAGGCACACATGCCAGCTCTCCCGCCCCAGCGTCCCCTCGCCGCCCTGGCTGCGGCGCCCTCCCCGGGGGCACGCACCCGCTCCAGGAAGACGTCTCTCTTGGTGAATTTGCGCACCGCCGTGAGCGTGTCCTGCACGATGCCCATGACGGGGCGGTTGCTCTGGGGGGTGACGATCATGCGCGGCACCATGGCTAGCTCCTGGATCTCCGCCCGCGTCTCCAGAGACTGGGGCAGGTGCAAGTTCATCTCATCCCCGTCGAAGTCCGCGTTGTACGGGGTCGTCACACTGCAGGGACCAAGACGCCGGGCTCAGGGAGCCGCCGCAGGGAAGTGTCCGGCAGCTGCACGGCCCCGCCCGCCGCCCTCGGCCAGGGGACCAACCTCAGGTTTAAGCGGAAGGTAGACCAGGGGAGGATGCGGACCCGATGCCCCATCATGGACATTTTGTGCAAAGTCGGCTGGCGGTTGAAGATGACGATGTCTCCATCGCACATGTGCCGCTCCACCTAGGGAGGGAAGCGGAGGCTGAGGGGGGCCGCTACGAGCCAAAGGCCGTGGGCCGGAACTGCTCTGCAGGTGGAAAGGGATGGCAGAAAGGTTTGATTTCGTGTGGGAACCGTAGCAACCACCCCCTCCAGGCCGGATGCCGGCCTCAGGGAACTCCGCTGCGGGGCTGGGGGTGCGGCGGGGCCCAGACACTGCATGTGAAGACCAGCTCTGTTCCTCCCTGGACCGCCCTTCCCGGCCATATACTCCCAGGGTGCCGTGCTCGGGTTACTGAGACCCTCACCCCGGATGCCCTTTCAGAGATGCCCCAGGCCTGGACCCCGAGCAACAGGACCGCCTCAGAGGCCCCCGTGGCCGGCCCCTGCTCCAGAGAGCTCCCTGCCCCGGCCTGTCACGTGCCTTGTAGCCAGTCTGCAAGTGAAGATCACTGGGCTTGGGGTGGAAACGCAGGTCGATCCTGTCACCGTTGTCCCGGATGATGTACTTGGCCCCTGGGTACTGGCTGTTCCCCCTGCGTACCAGCTCCTGGAGTCTGCGGAGGGCAGAGGCGCCATGAGCACCGGCCTCCCCTGCGGCCCTCGCCCCAGAGCCCCAGGGGGGAGCGCCCCGTGCCCGGGGCTCCCAGCCCGGCCCCTCAAGTGCCCCCCCACCCCCCGGCTCTCTAGGGCGAGCTCCTGAGGCCAAGCCCACCTGTCGATGTTGAAGGGCGTGACAATCTCCGCAAAGGTCATGTTGGCGGCGATGGAGCGAGGCACGCCGACCTGGTCGATGGAGAGGTTGGGGTCGGGGGTGATGACGGTGCGGGCCGAGAAGTCCACTCGCTTGCCCATCAGGTTCCCTCGGACGCGGCCTTCCTTGCCCTTTAGCCGCTGCTTCAAGGACTTGAGGGGGCGCCCGGACTTCTGCATGGCCTGTGAGGAAACGGTGGGGGCGCCCTGCGGTCAGCCCGGGCCCCCCGCCCCGTCCCGCTCGGGCACAGGGCGGGGGCGCGGGGACTCACGCGGGGCAGGCCGGGCAGCTCGTTGTCCACCATGGTGGCCACGTGGAACTGGAGGAGCTTCACGTCCTCGGCGATGACGTGGGCCGCCGCGCCGTTCTGCTCGTTGCGCCGCAGCTGATTGTTGATCTTCACGATGTCCGCCAGCTTGTGAGTGAGGTCATCCTGCGGCAGGAAGTCCGCACGGTCACAGCCCGGCCGCCGCTGGGCCCTCGGTGCCCCCCTCGTCCTCACGGCGCCTGCCTGGAGGGCCTGGCCTCCCACCTCCCGCACATGGAAGCACCTCCATGATCTTCAACTACGTCACGGGCCTCGTCCAAAGGCACGGGGCCGGCAGGCGGCACGGTCACCCAGGCCCCACCCGCGTCCGCCCACAGCCCGGGGGCTCCCTCCACTCCCACGGCCGGCCACCCTGTGGAGAGGCGGGGGCCAAGAGCCGCTGACCTGGTTGCGGGCAGAGCCCTGCATCACCACGGCAGGCCGCACAGAGAGCGGGGGCACGGGCAGCACGGTGACGATCATCCACTCGGGCCGCGCGTAGCGGGGCTCCATGCCCAGCACGAAACACTCCTCATCAGAGATGCGCTTGAAGATCTCGTGCACGCGCTCAGGACTCAGCAGGATCTTCTTCTCCTGGGAGTCCTCGTTGACGTGCTTCCACTCCGCATACAGCTCCAGCCCCGAGCGCCGGATCCGGGGCTGGTACCGCCCGCAGCCGCCGTGGCCCTGCCGGACACAGGGGGGCTGTCAGAGCCCGGAGACCCCGCCCGCCCGCCGGCCTCCCTCCAGCAGTCCCGGCCGGCCGCTACCTTCTCTTTGGTCAAATCCTCGTCGCCCTCCGGCTGCTCCACCCCGAACTTGTTGTCCATCTCCTCCCCGCCCTCGCAGATGTTCTTGCCCTTGCACAGGTCATACACGTGTGTCAGCCGCTTCTTGGGCTGCCCCTTGGACTTGGCCAGGATGTCCTTGATCTTTGGGTTGTTCTGGGGACAGAGCAGAGCAGGGTCGGTCGGGCTGCGCCTCCGTCCCCCCGCGAAGCCACCCTCCCTCCGGCCCGGGCCCGCCCCCACTCACAGAGTCCACGAGCAGCTTGGAGCAGAAGAAGCAGACGCAGCGCAACACCTTCATCGTCTTCACCAGGAAGCCCACGTGGAACACAGGCTTGGCTAGCTCGATGTGGCCGAAGTGGCCGGGGCACTCCGTCATGTTTCCTGCGGGGACACACACCTCACACCCTCGTCCCGGCTCGCACCTCAGAGGTCCCCAGGGGTCCAGCCCCCAGGCCCGGTGCTCAAGGACCCAAGCCTCCCACCCTCCCGTGGGGACCCCTCACCAGCCCCCCAGTACTCACCTGCACAGGTCTGGCAGCGGCCGGTCCGCTCGATCACCCCCTGCCTCGGGTCCATCAGCCCCCCAAGCTTGGGGCGGCCTCCCTCCGTTGTCTCAGGGTATTTGATACCGCCCTCTGTCACAGACATTCGTTTCTACAGAAAATAAAGCCAATAACAACTAAATAGGATGCCTAGTTTCCAGCCCTCACATGCAAAGGCCTCGAAGAAGAGAGGTGCATGAATGGGTCCGCTCCTCTGGGAGTGCCAGCGCCGAGTATCGGGGGTCCTGGTCCCTGTCCGGGTGGGAGAGGGCACTCGGACTCGCGTGCAGCCGACCCTGGCCTCCATACAAGCCACCGATCTCCCGGACTCGAACCCCACACACCCCTCTGGGTCAAGGCCAAATCGCTGACATTCATAGGATTTAACCCCAAAAAGTTGTTTCAAGGGGGGTTAAAAAAAAAAAAAAAAAGGTCAATGCCTTGCTTCTTCCCCAAAGCTGAAATCAAGGCCCGAATCTGGTCCCTGGCAGGGGACAGTGCTGCAGCCCGCCGAGACACGCCTGGCCCCCTAGCTTCAGCTCCTGAAGCCTGCCACCGTTTGCCCCCATCCCAGTCACCTCCTCCTTCCCGAGGGCCCAGCAGCCCGAACCTGTCCTTGCTCAGGTGGAGGTCCTGGGATAAGATGGGGGAGGCAGGTGCTGGAGCGGAAGGGCACCCCGGTGCCCCAGGAGAGAGAGGCAGAACCGAAGGCAGAATCCTAAGAAAGGTGGGGCCTCAGACTCGAGGGACCCCCTGGGGAAGGAAGGCTGGGGGTGGGACAGGCGATGGAGGAGCTCAGAAGCAGGTATGGGCAAGGTGGGCTGAGGAAGCCTTAGTTTTCGCACACTGAAAACCAAGGACTTTGACATCAGCTGGGTCTGACCCACTTCCAGAGAAAGGAACTTAAACGTAATAAAAGCTTCGACCTGCGTGTCCACCTGGTGCTGGGCCGACCGCACTCTGGGCACCTTGTTTCTCTACGCCGATCCACTCCCCTTCTAGGAATGAGGTCCTGTCGCTCAGACGGGAGGAACCTGAGGCTGTGGCAAGTGACTGGTCCACGGCCTCCACCTCCGGGAGCCAGGAGGACTCCAACCCAACCCTGTCTGGGCCCAACACACATCCTACCCGCTGTTCCGAACTGTGGCACAGACGCAACGCTTGCAACCCTGGGACTCGGCTTCTGGGTGCCCAGCGCAGCGCTAGCTGACTCGTCTGCTCTTCACGGCTAACTGACCAAATACGCATCACTGTCCCCATTTCACAGATGATGACACCAAAGGCCCAAGGACATACAGCTAGAAAGCGGTATAGCCAGGATCGCCCGTGCATTGTTTGCACGGCATCATGCGGGGCAAAGGGATGGGAGCCCCCATTAGCACATCGCAGTGATTCCCCACCCCACCCCACCCCTGCCGCCGGCGCCGGTGCCGCAGCCCCAAAAGCACGCCTGACAGACCGAGGAGCAGTGCTCCGCCCGGCAGACCATCCCCGTCTGAGCTCGTCCACCTAAGACATGGGGGACGGCCGCTGCACTGAAGCTCCCGCCGCCCTTCCACCTTCGTTTCCTTCCTCGGCTCCTCTGCCTCCGGCCCGCCCCTCAAACTCCGCTCCGCCTCCGGGTTTTAGCTCATCCACACCCTCGAGGCAGCTGGCCTGCTGTGCCCTGATGCTCACTCTATGCCAGTGATGCCCGAATCTCTGCCCGCAGGCCTCCCCTTTCTTCTAAACTTTGGATTCACATATTAAACTATCTACTGAATCAAGGGGCACCTGGGTGGCTCAGTCGTTAAGTGTCTGCCTTCAGCCGGGTCATGATCCAGGGTCCCGGGATCGAGCCCCACATGGGGCTCCCTGCTCAGGGGGAGTCTCCCGCTCCCGCCCCCGCTCCCGCCCCTGCTCCCCCTGCTTGTGCTCGCGCACTAACAAACCAACCAGTTACCCGGGCGTGGGCTGGAGCCACAGGCCTCTGTCTGCAGTCTCAGCTCGAGCGCGCAGGAACCTTGTAACGTCGGGTACTTGCTTAAGCCCAGGGTGTGACAGGCGCTCGGGAATGACACCCACCGTGATCCGACCTTGCCCCCAGCACCGGGTGCGGGTTGTCTGCACCTCCGCGACAGTCTCTGAACCCTGGCCCTCTTCTCCATGCCTCCGACCAGTGCCTCAGGCCAGGCCTTGCCCGGGGGTTCACGTCAGGGCGCTCCAGGTGGCCGGCCTGTCTCTCTCCCATCCAGCCGCACAGCTGGGGTGCCCTTCCTAAAACTGACATCGCTCTTCTTACCCTCTTGTGCTCAGAATGACATCCACACTCAGAGAACGTTTCCACTTTCCTTTTCCGCATCAGGAACGGAGTCCCCTGCGGCCCCGCATCACAGGGCCTTCACACGTGCTCTTCTCTTGTCCGCCCCCCTCACTCCCCCCAGGCTAACTGTTGTTTAAAGCCTCGGCTCAGGCACTGCTTCTTTCAGAAAGCGTTTCCGGAGCCGCCTCTGCGCTGGCACAGCCCCTCTATCGCTGCACGTCTCACAATGCAACGGAATTATCTGCCGGGGGCTCCGTCTTCCCCAAAGACTACAGGCGTCTCTCGGCAGACGGCATCTCTGTGATCCTGGGCCCCACGGCTCCTGATGAGTGTCTCTCAGACTGAACTCGACTGCCCAGGGCCTCTGGCTGCAGGGAAATGCCTTCAAAGACCTTGGGAGCAAGACAGAAGGCTGCGCCCTGCCAGCCAGGTCGGTAACCCCCCCATAATGGATGTGACCGGCCACTGCTGGACAGAAACCAGTCTCTTGATGCACGAGGTTCTGAAGAGCCACCGCGCTCATCAAGGTGACCTGACGAAGTGTCAGGAAGGCCAGGCTGGGGGTGACTAAGTCCACAAAGCCGGCGCCCCGTCAGCTGCACTGTGTCTTCGGAGACACACCAAAGGCTTTGCTCCCCTCGATCGAAACACAGGAAGGCAGAAGCGAGCCTGAATCTGGCTGCCAGGAAGGTCACCAGCGAGGGAGCTGAGGGAAATCACGCTCGAAACTGCACCTCCCCCTGCTCCAAGTCCGTGCTCCCCAAGCCACCCACCTGCTAAGGGCTGTCCTGGAATGTTCTGGACTATCTCCCTACCGCAAGGTAGCAATCTGTCACTTTGGGTCATATACAAACTATGTTAGCCCCCAACCCTGCCTCCCAACACTAGTTCTCGCTACCCATGTGATAAGGGTTAGGCTCATCTACAGCCACACCACCCTGAACGTGCCTGATCTTGTCTGATAAGGTTATGCTCCTGAGGGGGTGGCTGGTCCCAGGGGGTGCCCCTGAGGCCACAGAACAGAGGCCTGCCATAGATTCTCAGCAAATACTCTTTCTCTTTAGGGGCACCTGGCTGGCTCAGTGGTGGAGCATGTGACTTCACCTTGGGGTCGTGAGTCCAAGCCCCACGTTGGGTGTAGAGATTACCTAAGAATAAAACCTTGGTGGGGCGCCTGGGTTTCTCAGTGGGTTAAAGCCTCTGCCTTTGGCTCAGGTCATGATCTCAGGGTCCTGGGATTGAGCCCGCGTCGGGCTCCCTACTCAGCAGAGTCTGCTTTCCCTTCTGCCTCTCTCCCCTGCTCATGCTCTCTCTCAAATGAATAAATAAAATCTTTAAAAAAAAAAAAAAAAGGAATAAAATCTTAAGGGGCACCTGGGTGCCTCAGTCAGATAAGCGTCTGCCTTCAGCTCAGGGCATGATCCCAGAGTCCTGGGATCAAGCCCTGCAGTGGGCTCCCTGCACAGCAGGAAGCCTGCTTTTCCCTCTCTCTCTGCTTGTTCTCTGTCTCAGGCAAATAAATAAAATCGTTAAATAAATAAATAAAATCTTAAAAAAAAAAAAAACTCCCGGGGCTCCGTCGGTTAAGTGCCTGCTTTCAGCAGTCATGACCCTGGGGTCCTGGGACAGAGTCCCATTCTACATCCCAGCAGGGCTCTCAGCCCCCCCATCGTTTACTCATCTGTATCTCCCACTGGATTGCAACCCTTGAGGGCAAGGATCAAGTTTCATCTCACTTTATATCAGCACCTAGCACAGCCCCAGTAAATACTTGCAGCATGTGCAGGAAATCCCTCAATTTTTTTTTAAAGATTTATTTGTTTGAAAGAGAGAGAGAGAGAGAAAGAGAGCAGGCGCAGGCAGGGGGAGCGGCAGGCAGAGGGAGAAGCAGGCTCCCCATGCAGGACTCGATCCCAGGACCTTAGGATCATGACCTGGGCCGAAGGCAGTCGCTTAACCAATTGAGCCCCCCAGGCGACCCCCTCCCTTGATTATAAATAGCTTGAAAACAAGAATAGGCTTCTGATCCACCAACACAGCACACATCTATAAGGGTATGTTATGTTTTAAATCCTTCTCGGGATAAACTGTGGTATAAATAAACTGATGCTTTTCACGGTAGACAATTGCTTTTAACGAACAGGAGTCAACTTCTTCAAGAGTCATTGAGCTCTCCTCTCCGCTGACTTTGCAGCAGCTCTGCATGAAGCCCGAGCGCCGGACCCTCCTCGCTGCCTCTCCCTCCGGACTCGGCAACATCCAAACCCACATGGCGGCCAAGGCGGCAGCTCTCTCTTGCGGCTAATGCCGAGAGCCCTCAGGACCTCCATACACACCCCTCCCCAAGACTGCTGGGAAACACTCTACTCTAAAATACCGCCTGTTCCACAAGAGGCCCCTTACCCTCCAATCCTCCCACGCAAAGCGGAGCTATCTGTTCGTCCCTCGAGACACAGGAGCACGGTCCCAACTGCTGACAACGCAGGGCGAAATCAATCCCCCCGCTCCCGCTCCCACACACGGGAGACGGCCTCTGTTTCGGGAACAGCCACCCATCCACGTGTTTTCTAAAATGCAAACACGTTCTTACTTTGACAAGAACAAGGCCTTGCTCTGCAATACTGGTGACTTCTTTCTCCTCCTTTCTCAGATCCCTGAACTTCATCAGTTCACAGAGTCCTTGGTGGCTCAAGTGCATCCGCAACTTTCCCAGCACTCCCTGGGCCCAAAGAGAGCCACTTAGTAAGTACCCAGGGCCAGACAACTTAATAAATACCTATGTCCCCTACCACTTCGTAGCCATCGACAAAACACACATAAATGGGGAAAGACTCCAATATAGTAGAAAAATATTGCTTTCGTTTCCCCAATAACCACAGTGACACTTCTGACACCTGTCGGGCCCTGTACAACCGGGCAGATCGTGGACTCAGGCTTCTTGCTCTACGCTGAGTTTTTTGGCCTGTATTTGGTAACTGCTAAAAACCCAGCTTCCCCAAGATAATGACGTCAGTGGAAGGGGTTTGGCGCCATCTAATGTCGAAAGGCAACCATCAGGAACTCCTAGTTCCCAGGACATCAGACCATAGCTGATCTTGTATGTCTCTTGAAAATTTAAAATCTCTCACTGGGCCCAAGAGCCTGCTGCAGGGGCTCAGCACAGTCTGAGAACAGGGGATTTAGTCTGTTCAGAAGATCCTGTTCTAGTCTAAGAACACGCCCCCAGGTAATTCCATACAATTCCTATCAGTAAATGTGGAGGCAATTTATAATTTCAAACAGAATCATTTCCAAACAATGTTGTGATAAAAACCTTTCTACATACATCTTAGTGTCCTTTCCAATTACTTCCTTCACTCATTAATTTAACTCATTCTCGTTACACCATGATTATGTGCCAGGCACATTTTGAGATGTTAAGATTACAAAGGTGAGCACAGGGTCCCTCATGAAATTTACATTCTCCTGAGAGAGCAAGAAAACAGAAAAACGGATCCTTTCAGAGAATGCCAAACTACGGCACTAAAGTCAAGTCAAGACCGGGGTCAGAGATCACCCTACTGGCTCAGTCAGAAGAGCATGCAACTTTTTTTTTAAAAAGATTTTATTTATTTATTTGACAGAGAGGGAGAGATCACAAGTAGGCAGAGAGGCAGGCCGAGAGAGAGGGGGAAGCAGGTTCCCTGCTCAGCAGAGAGCCCGATGTGGGGCTCGATCCCAGGACCCTGAGATCATGACCTGAGCCGAAAGCAGATGCTTAACGACTGAGCCGCCCATGCGCCCGGAGCATGCAACTCTTGATACTGGGGTTGTAAGTTCGAACCGAACACACGGGGTATAGAGATTACTTAAAATAAAGACCGGGGGTTACAGGATGTAGGAGGGATGCTACTGAAACAGGGTGGTCAGGAAAGCCGTCCTAACAATAGGACATCGGAGCAGAGAATATACGGATGTAAAGGAATAAGCCTGGGTAGGTCAGGGCAATGTCGTTCTAAGCAGCAGGGACCGTGAATAATCAAGTCCTCGAGGCAGGAATGAACTCATAGTGTTGGAAGAACAGGCAGGTCGGTGTGCTTAAAGACCCAAAGAGGAGTTTGGTAAGGAGTTGGAGACGTAGGCGGGGCCAGATTAGCCAGGACCTCAATGCCGCTCAGAGTAAGCAGTTTGAATCCTCCGAGAGGATTCCATGCGGGGGAGAGACGATAAAAAGAGCTCTCCAGCAGCTCTGCAAACTGTGGGAGGAACAAATAGGGGCTAAGGCTACTGCAGTATTCCATGGGAAAGATGATGGTGGGCTGGGACATGATGGTCCAGATGGAGATGGTCATAAATGGCCAGATTCCAGGCCCATTTGAAAGGCAGAGCTGACAGACTGACAGACGGACCAAGTGGAAGTTGTGAGAAGTATCGAAGATGCCTTTTAGGTTTTTGGCCTGAGTAAGTGGATGAATGGTACGGCCACTGTGTGCTTGCTAACAGGACAGCCCCGGGGAAGGGCGTGCTTGAGAGGAGAAATTCAGAGTTTTTTATTTAAGGACAAAATTTTATAAGTGGTAATACTGGACCAAAGAATACGCATCAAATGACCGATAAAACTGTCAGACTGTCCTCCAAAAAGGCTGTTAATAGTTTATCCTTCTACCAACAATGTATAAGCCTGCCTATTTCCCAATACTTTTGGCAGCAGAGAAAAATCAGATAAAGGAAAAAGCTTTAATTTGCATGTCTTTATTAGTATATTTTTTATTGGCCATTTGTACTACTTCTGTGAGCTGCTTATTTGTATCCTTTACCTGTCTAGTAGGTGTGCTTTTCTTACTGATTTGTAAGTGCTCCCTGTATATGAAGAAACCTAACCTTGACTATCACAGTGCAAATATTGTTTCCCAACCTGTTTTTTAGCCGTCCATGGTGCCCCTGATAAAGAGAAGTGGCTCTTATTCTTATATAGTGAAATGTGCCCTGTTCTTCCTTGTATACAAAATGCTGGGGCATCTGACTGGCTCAGTCGGAGGGGCATGTGACTCCTGATCTCAGCGTTGTGAGTTTGGACCCCTTGTTATGGTGTAGAGATTACTTAAAATCTTAAAAGAAAAAACGCTTAGCTCAGGGCCTAGCACATGACAGCCATTCAATAAAATTTACCGCTAATTCGTTTATTACCACGAAGGGGTTCTGCCCCTGGAATCAGACCCCATAAGCCTTCTTTATTTTGCTGGTACTTTGCAGTTTTGCTTTTAAGATTTAAAGCTTAACTCCACCTGGAATTTATGCTTTGGTATGGTGTGAGCTTAGGAAGTTCTAACTCTTGACATAACTTTCAAGTGGCCATGCCTTGTCCTCCAGCAAAACTGCCTCCATCCACAAACACGGCCATTCGCTCCCGCCACCCACCTGGCTCCCGCCAGTTCACTCCACAAAGGAATCCAAGTCACCAGCAGCTCTCCCCCAGAACCCCCTCCTCCCTGATCTCTCCCAGTCTCTTCCTTAGCCCTCCCCCGCAATCGGTTCTTCACAGGGCAACCAAAGCACTAGTAGTTTGTGTTTTGTTTTGTTTTAATGTAAACTTGATGTCACTCTCTGGCTTATAATTCTCCAAACGCTTCCTATTAAAAATAGAATTAAACTCAGATTCCTTACCATGACTTACAACATCCCATCGGGCCTGCCTAGTCTCATGCCTCTCCAGCCCCTCCGGCTAACTCTCCTCACCCTTCTAAACCCCAGTCACACTGCCACTTCTTCCAGCCCCTGGGACACACCAAGTTCAAGGCTCCCTCAGGCCCCTTACACCTGCTGTTTCCTCTGTCTGAAAAGCTCTGGTTCTAGGATCTGTGGCCCAGAGGACTGGCTGCCTCCTCTTCATCCAGGTAATGCCACCTCCCCAGAGGGGGCTTCTCGCACCCTGACATCACCCCGCCCACAGGAGCCTCACTCCTCGTAACTCCCCTTCCCTCCATTCAAAGCACTTGCCAAGAACTCAACTGTCTTGTTTGCTCCTTTACTTGTACGTTTACTGTCTGCCTCCCCTGCCCCCTCCCAGTGCCGATAGGAGGCAGGGTCCTCCTGCGTCTCGTCCAGCTCTGCAACCCCAGCGTCTGCCGTGTCTATCACACAGGCGGCGTTCAGTAAATAGTTGTGGAAGGGGGCGGGGGAATAAAAGATCTGGGGTCCCGCTTCGCATCCGAACTTGCAAAGCGCCCCCCCCACCCCCCACCCAACCCCGGGCTGATCTACTCTCGTTCAGCGTCGATGCCCTGATCTCCCCCCCCACCTCCAGCTGCAGCCCGGCCCTCGTCCCGGACACAGCGCCGAGCTCGCTCACACCTCCGCGACACTCGGCTCCGGCGGCCCGTCCCCCTGGCGGCCACCGTCGGGCCCCGCCCGCGCCGCGGCAGGGAGCAGAGGGAGGGCAGGGCCGCTTACCAGTTCATCCGGACTGAGGACTCCGAACTGCACTCGCTTGATGGTGCGCAGCGGGCATGCGCTGTCCCCGGAGGGGGGGCCGCCCCCGTGCATCGCGGAGGCCGGCGCGCTGCGCAGGCGCAAACCTCTCTACAAAAACCCTGCGCCGCCTCCGCCTAGGTGCTCAGACCCCGTCGGGGCGGCCACCGGGAAGGACCTCCCCGAGTTGGGAGGAAAAAGCCGGAGGAGGGAAAGGTGGGGGAGGGAAGGAGGCGGGGAAGTGAAAAAGGAGCGAAAGGGGCTCTCCTCCCCCTTTCCGGAGATTTTTCGTCTCCCAAAAAGGAAAAAAAAGAAAGGGGAGGGAAGGAAAAGGTTTGGGGGGGAGAAGAAGAAAAAGGGTAACGAATAAATAAGTAACCAGGCTCCTGAACGGCAGAGGTTACGGCAGTTTGTCTCTCCCCCTTCCGGGAGCCGCCTTCTTCTCCAACCGTCCCGGCCGCGCTCTCGGCGCTTCTGAGGAGCGAACTGGCCGAATGACGCCCTTTATAGATTCGCCCCTGCATCCCCGCCCCTTCCTTTCCCGCCCTCCCTTGCGCTACGGGGTCGCCTGCGCCGGCCTGCACGGAGCGCGCGCCCGAGTCGTTGGTCGGCTCTCGCCGGCTCCCTGGTCGGGCGACCTTTAGAAGTGACGCGGGGGAGGGGAACGTGTTTTTCCCCGCCGCCTACCCTCTCTGCTCCCTCCCGCCCTGAGATTTAAGGTTTGAAGGACCGAGGAGAAATACAGGCCGCTTTTATTCTAGTTTGGACCGTGCTTTCGTCCTCAGCAAAAGTCTTCCATTAATATTTCCCCCCCTTCCCTCCGCTGGAAAATGGTCTGTTCTGCGAATCGGTAATGAAGGAGGCGGGGCCGGCTGGGTCCGCCCAAGAGGGTTCCCGGATGGGGGGAGCGCTGGGGGCCGTCCTTGGTCATGAATATGCAGTAGCCACGCTGAATATGCATTAACCGATCAAGATGGCGAGGCCAATCGCTTGTCCGGAAGTAGCTGGTATTTGTCGAGCGGCCTCCTGGGACGGGTGGGCACCTCCCGGCCTCCAAGGGAGCGCTGTACGGAACTCTGGCCCAGGAGACCCCGGCCCGAGCCGCTCGTAGAGGCCTCCGCTCGGGGAGCCTTCTCCGGAAGGAGGCTGGCCACAGTCCGGGAGAGATCACGGGACCGCGACAATCCAGGAAAAGCAGATTAGCCACGGGGCGGGACACAGAAGTCCTGGGGGATTCAGGGTCAAGGCGTCTGAACGATAGGAAATCCTACCCCCTTCTAGAATATTTCAAAAACAAGATTGGCGGGGGGGAGGGGGGCAGGGGGAGGGGGCCAGGGATCCCAAGGGATTCTCCAATGAGAGCAGAGTAGGACTTTCACTCTCCTTCCAAAGCAGAGATGACACCAACTGCACAGCCACATTCAGAGTGATCCTTGTTTGATGTCAATGTCACGTCACCACCCGGGGGGAGGGAGCATAACCATGAGGAAAGGAAACTGTCTCTCGTGGAGGGGAGGGGGGAAGACACACTCCCTTACCCCAGCTGCTCGCTCTGTCCGTTTGCCTGAGAGCCCCCCAAACACTCCAGCCCCAGTGCTCTTCTCTCTGCTGCTGAGGGAAAAATCCTCCCCATGGCTCATGGCCGGCCTGCCTCTCAGCCGCTCTGGTTTGCTCCTCCGACCTCACTTGCCCTGTAGTTATGCCCTGATCCCCAAGCCCCAGCCTAGACTCCTCGTGTCTTGGTCCCCACGCTTGTTCCAGGTCTTCTAAGCAGAGCCCCTCTCCACCCCTAACTCCGAGGGGTGTCCCTCTCCTGTATCAGCTCTTTTCCGGTCGCTTCTTCTCCCATGTTTGTATTCCAGTCTCTCCTTCTTCTATTTCCCCCTGCCCCCCCAACCCCCAGGCTCTCCAGTTTGATCTCACTCCTCCACCTGCCCTTCCCTCTCACAGCTGAGGTTCTGGGCAGTGATGATGGCAATGCTGCCCAACACCACCCCCGCCCCCATGATGTCGGAAGGCGCCACGGTCTCATAGAGCACGTAGTACTGCAGCATCAAGGCGACCACCACCTCCGAGTGCAGGACGGCGCACACCAGGGCGGGGTGGGCCTTCGTGACTGCATAGCTCACGCACACAAAGGAGACCAGGGCGAGGATCCCCACGGCCCCCACGCAGCTCCAACTCAGAGGATCGTTGGGCAGCACAGGGGTCTGCAGTACAAAGAGGCCTGGCACCGAGCCCACCAGCCCCACCAAGCCAAACAGGAAGGCCACTGTTGGTAGGCAAGAGGGGAAGTCCAGGGAGCGATAGACCAGGAGCCCCAGCGACAGTGCCAGGCCGCCCAGGAACGCGAGCACGTAGCCCAGGGCGGTGTAGAGGCCCGTGGTCCCCTCCTGCAGTGTCCCTAGTCCAGGTCCCACAATGATGATGAGTCCCAGTGTGCTGCCCAACAGACCACACCAGTCGTAGCCGCTGAGACCCTGGCTCTCGAGGCAGAGGGCGAGGAGGGCGGAGCAGACGGTGGAAGAGCCCTTGCGGACCGTGGCCGCGTTGCCAGCAGGCACCACCTGAACGGCGCTGTAGGCGCATCCAATGCTGAGGACGTTGAGCAGGGCGTGGAGGCAGGCCCGGCCCCGGACATCGGGAGGTCCCAACAGAGGGTCACCACGCAGTTTCAGTAGTAGGGCAATGGGGAGGTGGAAGAGACACCGACAGATGAGCAGCTCCAGCGAGGGTAAGCGGGAAGCCTGGTAAGCCATACGGGAGAAGGGGCCCACAAAGCCGGCAGGCAGGCCCCCACCCAGCAGGGCCACGAGCAGGCCCTTGGTGGCATCGGAGGGCCGGCAGCGCTGGTGCGAGGGGAGGCTGGGCGGAGTGGAGGGCGGCGATGGCTGGGTGAAGTCGGGCAGGTTGAAGTAGGGGTGACTGCCAGCCTGTGGGGGAGAAAGGAGCTGGGGCATTAGGGCAGCTGTGGCCCCCGGGACCAGGGGGCAGGGCGAATGCCAGGCTGGGGTCTGGGACCTCACGGGACAGTAGCAGGGGCAGGCTGTCTTGATGAGGAGAATCCTCAGGAGCTAGAAAGGGCCTGACACTGGATGAGGGGGTGCAGTGTGGGCCTGGGGCCTCTAAAGCAGGAAGCAGGGGGTGAGCGGTCTTGGAGCATCGTGTTTCTCTGGGTAAGCTGTTCCGCAGAGAAGAAAAAGAGGACCCAGGGGGGCTCTGTTGGTTTGGGGAAGGGGAGGCAGCCTCAGATGCTCGGCGACTGTGTGATGTCACAGGTTCCGGGGACACCAGGGTCCACCATTGTGAGTTTCATTTGTGGGTGTCTCCAGGACAGCTGGGAAGGTTTGAGGAGAAGAGACCAAAGGGAGCAGCCGGGAGCTACGGGGAAGGGGGCCACGCCTCCCTGACCCCCACACTCACCATCTTTCCTTGGACTCCCTCCTCTACTCCTGGCTCAGGGGGCCTGGGCCCTTCGGAGCTCCAGCCCTTGTGACCTGGTTGGAGTGGGAGTGGGGTTCTTCCCTAGAACCTTCCTGAGGTGGGGGTGGGAGGTTCTTCCCTGGAACCTTCCTGAGGTGGGGGTGGGCCTAGTTTGTCATTGTTTCCAACCCGGCTGGCTTTATGTCTGTCTCTCTGGCTCCAAAGTTTGTCTCATTCTTTTTTCTTTTTCTTTCCCTCTTCCCGAGTAGCTCTGTGACGAGACTTCTTTGGCTTATATTACCTCGTTTATGTATGTCGCACTTTGTTTCAGAAAGGTTTTGCGGGAAGGAGCTCTGAGGGCTGGCTCCCGCGTCTCCTGAGCTCTGAATTTTTGACCGCCAGGGAGGAGTCTCTGGGACTGTCCCCTCTGGAGTTTCAGGAATGCGTGTTTCTTGTGTGTGTGCTTGCACCTGGTGTTTTGGTGGTGGTGTCCCAGGAGGCGCACACCAAGGCCTCTGCATTTATGCACGAGTGTATAGATGTGGATATTTCTGCCGGTGGGGACAAAATCCCGAGCTGCGTGTTCATCTGCACCGGTAGTCATTTCTGTCCGGGCTGGGGCCTGTCTGGCCCGCAGCCTGGTGGGGGGCCCTGTGCGTTTCTGGGGAGGGAGGGTGAGCATGTGCGTGTGTCCAGGGCTGGCCCCGTGAGTGTGCTGAGCCTCGGTCTGCGGGTCCCACTGGGCCGGGTCGTGAGCCTGCCATGTTGTGTGTCTGCGGAGAGGGAGAGGGTGTGCGTGCCCTGGGCGCTGTGCCCCGCCGAGTGAAGGGCGTGGGGGGGGGGGTGGGGGGACGTCCCTTGCCAGGGAGTGGGTGGTCGCGCGGGCCTGCGGGGGTGCCGCGGCCAGGCCCTCGCCGGCTCGGGGTCCACCCGTCCGGCGCCCCGGCGCGGCGCCGTTCCCGTCCCGGGATCGGTCCGGGCCGAGGCCGTCGGGCGCGCTCTCCCCGGAGCCGGAGCCCCGAGCCCTGCGTCGGTGTCGGCTGCGCTGCGCCGGCCTCCTCTCGGCGGCGGCGGCGGCGCTGGGGGGGTACTGTTTCCGGGGGTGGGGGTGGGGGTAGGACCGGGGCGGGGGGAGCCGATGATGTCAGCGGCGGCGGCGGCGGCGGCGGCGGGGCCGGGCCGGGGCCGGGCGCTGGGGGGGCCGGGGCCGGAGCCGGAGCCGGAGCCGGAGCTGGAGGCGGGCGAAACCGGAGCGGCCGGGGGCGGCCACGGGGATGAGCCGGGCCTGGCGGACGCGGCGCCATCGCAGTCAGGTGGGCCCCGGGGCGAACCGGGCAGGGCCAGGGCGGACCGGAGCCAACAGCCGGGCCCCCTCCCCGCCTGCCCGGCGCCGCGGGGGCCCGGGCCGCGCCCCGCGCCGCGACCGCTCCCCTCTGGGGTTGACCTGGGGGCTCAGGGGTCGGGGGCTGAGCCTGGCCCCGCCTCCAGGCGCGCGCGGCGCTGGGGGGCGACTAAGGGGGCCCCGGTGCGGCGTCCGACCCGGCGGCGGCTCGGGGACGCGATCGGCCCGGGGCCGGGGAGGGGGCCGCGCTCCCTCCCCTCCCCAAGGGTTAATTCTGCAGCCCGGTGCCCCCCTCCCCTCCGTGGGGCAGGTTGGGGGTGGGGTGGGGCGGGTGTGAGCCCGGGCCGGCGCTGCAAGCTGCTGGCAGGGCGATGGCGTAGGAGCCAGGCGGAGAGGGGGAGGGGTGGGCCGCCCAGCGCCCCGGAGTTGGGGTGTGCAGGGTGCGCAGGGCGAGCAGGGGCCCCGGAGCCGCCGTGCCGTCGGGGCAGGGTTGTGTGTCTCCTGCTGTGTTGTGGGGCAAGGTAAACCTCTCCCGGGCACCACCGTTTTGCTGGTCCCGCGGCCAGGGGTCCGGGTAGGGCCCTCCCTGAGCCGCGGGGACAGAGAGCCTGGTGGAGGGGTGTCCAGCAGTGTGGGGCACAATTACAGGAGGTGGCCCTGTGGCTCTGGGTGACAGGTCCGCATTGGAAAGCAGGGCACAATCCATGTAGAGTTTGTCAGATGTGTGGTTTTATGTATGTTTGCTGCAGGCATGTGTTTTCTTGCACACATGAACTATTTATGAACTGTTGTTTTCTACATAGCTGGCGTGGTTAGGGGATGTGCTGCGGAGGGCACCCGCGGGTGGCGGGTGGCCCCTCTGGAGGGGGCCGTTGCGTACCTCTGGGTCGGAAGGTGTCACGTCCGGGTCCCCTTTCTGTGCCCTGCTGAGGTGGGGCCCCGTGTTGGCGAGGATGGCCCACCGGCGGGGTTTGTGGGTCTGTGTGTTGAGTGAGTTGCACGGTGGGGGGACCGGGTCTAGAACTCAGGTCCCCGGGATCCGTGGCAAGTGAGAAACCCCCAGGGTGTGTCCCAGGTACTTGCGGGGCCGCGGTCGCTGCCGGGCGAGGGGCCCCGGGGTGGGGGACCATGCAGGTTGTGTTTATGGGATCGTGGGCAGCCGGGCGAGGGCAAGGTTTTGTGTCTGTATCATTCTCTATGGGATTCTTTTGTGACGTTGTTCGTGGGAGCCCGTCTGTGCCGTGGGGCTAGGAGGCAAGCCGGTCAGAAAACAGTTGTGGGGAGGGAGGTGGCGTGACAAGGGCAATGTGGGCCTCAGCCTCGGGAGATCAGCTGCGAGCCGTGCGTGCGTGCCTGCCTTCTGCACGGCTGAGTGGCCGTGTGGGGCTGCTGTGGGGGTCTGTTATGAAGAAGGCAGCGAGATAAATATGGGGCAGAGCAAGGGCAGCGGGGCGGGAGGCCTGGCTGTCGTCGGGGTGGCCGGGCCTGTCTTTGTGCGGGGTCTGTGTCAGGGTCACCGGGAGGAGAGGCCTGGCGGTGGCAAGGAAACTAAGCTTGGCCCGGGTGGCTTCTTGGCCGTGTTTACGTAAAGGCCGGGTGTGACTCTTGTCACTGACATGGAAAAAAGAAACACGAAGTTTTCAGTCCCCTCCTCCGGCTTCACCCTCTTCTCTGCCCCCCCGCCGGGTACCTCTGCTTTTCCTGCTCTTCTGTGACGCACACGGGGCCGCTCCTGCCCCTGTGCAGGGGTCTGGGAATGGAATTTGCGCACGAGGCAGATTGCTCAGAACAGGTTTTCCTCACCTGTGTGTGTGTGTGTGTGTGTGTGTGTGTAGGGGTGAGAGGTGTGTGTGCCGCGCCTGGCCTGGCTGGGGGGGCGGTTATGCACGGGGTGCGGGGGGGGCGGCGAGGAGGGCACCAGGGCCGGGCCCTCCAGTGCGATGGGAGTGGGGGCTGCTGGCGGCTGTAGGAGGTCTACACAGCAGGTCGTTATGGCCTGCTGGAGGGGAGGGAGGCCCGGACTAGAACTGAGGGGTCTGGCCCTGAGCGAGCCTCGGTGCCTCATCCGTAAGATGGGGCTCAATCCCTGCCCTGCCTGTCTTCCGACGGGGACCTAAGGGGCACGCGGAAAATGTGCCTGGAAGGTAGCTCCAGTCTGGGGGCCCTGCCTGTGCCAGCCCCCTTGGAGCCCCTTCTCGGGGCGCGGCCCGTAGCAATAGCAGCAGCCTCCGACCGGGCTCACAGCGAGCCAGGCCCCGTGCTCCTTGCTTTTTATACATCCTCGTTCATTTACTGTTTGCAACACCCCGTGGAAGGAGGTGTTCGAATGATCTCCCTTTTTCCGATGAGACAGCTGAAGCCCAGAGAAGTTAAGTCATTTGCTCAAAGCCACTTCGCTGGTAAGAGAGAAAGCTCTAGATGCTGTGCTCTGCTGCCTTTCTGAATGAAGCTTTCTGCGGGCCTCTCTGTGCACCCCCCCACACACACACTTCTCCCCCGTTTCTGCAGAACCTAGCACCTGTACCGGTCCGTCTCAGAAGCCCAGCGTGCTGTGACAATGACGCGGGGAGTCCCCGCCCAGGCAGTGAGGACCTACGGGCGGGTGCTGGGTGCTGGCCACGGGGGTGCCCCGTGTCGATGAGCTAGGCGCAGGAGAGATTGTCCTTGGCCTGTGGGTCAGGGAGGGCCAAGAGGGAGGTGGCATTCGAGTTAGATTTTGGAAGACTTCGGGGAAGAGGTTGCGTCTCTGGCAGGAGAGCCGGCACAGGCAAAGACGGGGGGCCGGGGGGGCCGGGGGGCCCATTGAGGTGGGAGAGCCCCCTGGGCGCCTGAAGGGAGTCTAACACAAGGCAGGATTGGAGACGAAGATTGGAACTGGACCCCTGAGTGGCTGGCTGAGCCATCTGAATTTTACTCCCCAGTGAGTGGGGGCCAGAGAAGGTTTCTGAGCCCAGGGCCCACTCGGCCTGAGCCGGCTGGGGACAGGGACCCTCAGCGAGAGGAGGCCTGGGTGCCGGGAGGTAGGCCCGGAGGCAGGGGAATAACTTGGGCCAGGCAAGTGTTAACAAGGGCCTGAGCTAATTCGGGGGCCAGAGGCGGGTGGAAGGGAAGGCTTCCAGAGCCATTCCCAAGCCGGGCCCTCCGATCCGACCCGGCTTGGTGAGGGCTGGACGCGGGGAGCAAAGGAAAGGGCGGAGTCAGACATGACACAGTTAGGGCTTAGCACGTGAGACCTTACGTGGTGATTTCTCTAACCCACTGGCCGCCCATAGGCCCCTTCAGGGCAGGATCCCGTGGTCTGGCAGAGGGGAAAGATTTCATGTCCGGGTCCACATGAGCCCGGGGCTGGATTTTGACCCTAGTGCTCACACGCCGCGTGACCTTGAGCAGGGTATACCCTCCCCCCACGCCCGGTGAGTCTCAGTTTTCACATCTATAAAATTGGGATGATACAAATACCAACCTTAGAGCAAATCGTGCACTGAGACAATCCACGCAAAACCCTGGGAGCATATCAGGCAAAATGTGGTCACATCCTCCTCCTCATCTCCAGCTGCTGGCTGGCTGGGTCCGGCATGGAGGCTGGCATCCTTCCTGAGGGCAGACAGACCCTAGGATGACTTTGAAGGAGGCAGATCCATTCATTCCCCAAAATATCTTTGAACTCTCCCATTACGTACCGGGCACCGGTCTAAGCAGCGGTGATGGCGGCGAGCAAAGCAGGGATCAACACTTCCCGCCCTCGGAGCTTACGTTCCAGAGAGAACGGAAATGCCAAGGGGGAAAGTAGAGGAGAGGGCTAGGAAGTATAGGGAGGTGGGGGCGGCCAGGAAGGCCTCCGGGAGAAGGGGACTTAAGGCGAGGCTTCAAGGAGGTGCGGCAGCGAGGCATGGGGCTATATGAGGAACAACATTTCAGGCAGAGGGAACAGCAGGAGGCGCTCAGAGCCCCCCCACCCCCACCCCTCAGTCACACCTCTCAGGTCACGTAGCCAGTCAAGAGCAGGGAAACCGTGAAAACAAATAAAAAACTAAAAACCACAGAGCCACCAACCTGCCATGAAGCCTAGTTTCTGCCTCCTCTTCTCTACCACATCCCCCCACTACTTTCCGGGACTGAGTTCCAAAATTATAATAAGAGCCATAGTGTTTACTGAGCACTTACCAAGTACCAAGTACTGTACTAGGTACTCCCGGTCAGGAGCTCGCTTGATCTCTATAGACAACCCTCCGAAGCAGGGACGACTCCTTATCCCACCTTACGACAAAGAACCTGAGATACAGAGAGGTTAGGGAGCTTGCCCGGGCTCACAAAACTCCTGTCTTCCCCTCGCGTAAAACCCCGTAGGGTAGTCGCCAGCGATCGGCATTTGAACTCCGGGGAGCTGGGTCCAAACCCCGGCTTGGTTAGCATTGAGACGGGGGGGGGGGGCAGATCGCCCCACCACTGCATCCTCTCCACTTTCCGGTGAGGAGTTGAGCGCGCTGAAAGCCTCAGTTTACTCAGCTGTACAGTGGGGTCGCTGACAGACCCCACCGCGGCCGTCTGGGGTCCTGTCGAGTGTCGACGTGAGTTGATGCGGATAAAATGCTTCACACTGTGCCCGTCACACGAGGATTTCCTAAATGCCAGCTACAGGTACCGCGATGAGGATGTTTCTGGGGGATCTCGAAGGGCCGGGCCGGCTTCGGAGCTCCGTGGTTCTCAGGAGCCCTGACAGGCCTCGCGCAGGGACCCTGGCAGTGGGCGCACGGCCACGGGGCGGTAGGCACCAAGGCCAGGTGCCCGAGCCGGTGGGCAGGCCTGGCCGCGGGGAGGAGTGGGGGCTGGAGGTGCGCCTCCGGCTGTGCTCCTCCATGCAGGCCCGCTACCTCCAGAGGAACGGGCCTCTCCTCAAATTTTTT
>CM052891.1:50124687-50155813 GCA_028534135.1 Potos flavus
GGCTGTCCGTTTAAAATGGAAAGCTGGGGTGCCTGGCCGGCTCAGTCAGTGGAGCCCGCGACTCTTGACCTCAGGGTTGTGAGTTCGAGCCCCACTTTGGGGGGAGGGTAGAGATGACTTAAAAATAAAATCTCTAAGACGGGGAAGCTAAGTTGTTCCGTTTAGAGTAGTGACAAGGAGGGGAGGGTCATGCGGGTGAAACACTAGCTCTCGGGGGCCCCAGCCGCTGCTCAGGAAGGGGGGTAGCCCTCTCCCTCTTTCTTCACTTTCCCCCCAGAACTGGACACGAGCCTGCATGCGGGGCAGCTTCTGTAGGCGATGGGGCGCTTCTGTAGGATTCCCGGCCCACCTGCAATCCGGCAGCTAAAGGGGGACCACCTGACCCATGCTGGTGTGCGCCCCACACTCGGGGCTGTTAGAGCTTTTGAGTAGCACCTTTTTTTTACCACGTTCCTCCTCCTCCAGGAGAAGAATCAGAGCGGTCTTTTCGGGAACATGACACGGGCTGTGGCACAGAGGCCTTGCAGCCCAGACAGTATGACTAATAAAGGGGAAAGAGCATGGGGTTTTGGTGGGAAGGGCGGATTTGTGAGGAACTCCCGCTGCAGGGTAGCTCAGAGGATGCGCGTGGCCCCGGGCGTGGGGAAGGAGAGAGCTCCGGGGTTTCCTAGAGGGTGGACGAGAGGGGCCTCCGCTCAGCAGGCCCCTGTGTCATTCCCAGCTGGGTGCGACCGTATGGCCCTGGAACCCAGATCTTCCTTGAGAAATGGGACCCCAGGGTCCTGAGGGCGCCCACCACCGGGGGAGGGGCTGTGAGGGGCTTCCTGTGCACTGACTGCCACAGCTCACATCGGGCTCCCCCACTATTGCCTTCCAGCAAGAGCCAAGCTCAGGGGTTGCGTTTCCCTTCCTCCTTTTTAAGCCAAAGTCCCAAAGCCACCAGCGTTCAGAGTAAGGAGAGGGACCCAAGCTGCTTCACGCGGGGTCTGGCGGCCTTTCCAGAGCAAGCTGGCGTATGTATGTGTCAGTCTGTGGTCCCCGCTGGTCACCAGGCATCGGAAAGCTCCTCCAGGATTTATGGGGCTGGGGGCTGCATGTTGGGGGGAGGCATGTGGGTGTGTGTACGTGCAGGTCCTCTGCTAGATCGACTGTCTAGCAGTTGGGCCCCATAAAAAAGCTCTAGCAATCTGTTTTGATATGCAAATGAGACGATTATAATGAAAGACAACATGCAAATCTTTGATTTTCTTTGAGCCCCGGAAGATTGGGCCAAAGGGACTTGAGAGCGATCCAAGAGGCTTCCCTGGACCTATGGGACTGCGCTACGCCGCCGTGCTGTGTGGCGGTGACACGGAAACACGCAAATTGTCCCGTGCTGGTCCTTCTCCGGGGCCGGCGGCACAGTGCTTTGCACTGAAGCGTGTGACCTCCTGGCTCCAGCTGGATGCAGCTAACCCGGAGCCGGACGGGCCCCCGGGAGGGGGTCAGGGTCAGCACAGCGGCCGGGCGTCCTTCCTTGACCCCAAGCGCTGTGCCGCCCCCACCTCCCGGGGTCCTTTCCGTGCCAGCTCCCTTCCTGAGGACACGGTTTGTTTCTCCCCAGAAGGAAGAGGCCGCGCAGAAGGGACTCGTTGAGCCTCCCCCGCTCTGCTCCATGTTGGCTGTGCCCTCAGGTGAGACGGGCGCGAGCGCCCGCAGCCGGGGGAGGGGGGGAGACCGGACACGAGGCAGTTTTTCGAGGCTGGGGAGCCCTGCAAAGTGGTCAGTGGATGTGTGCGGGGGGGGGGTTGCCTCCGCCTCTCGGCGGGAGAGAGGTGACCACTGCTGACGTCTCTGGTCTGCGACTTTGGAGCCTTTGACCCCTTGACCTTCATGATGACCTGAGCCGGCCCTGGCCTCCTCCAGCCCCACGTGTTTGACGTACCAGGGCTGGATGATGGCTAAGGTCAACCCCTGCCTTCTGGGGCCGGAAGTTTGTCACTTTCTCCAGTCTCTGACCAACAGATCCCCGCCCCCTGCCCTCCCAACTCATCTCCCTGATTTCAGAGGCCCCGCCCCTCCGCCCAGCCTCTGATGTCCCCCCCCTTCTCCCCTGTCCAGGCTGGCGCCATGCCCCCCCCAGCAGAGGTGACAGACCCGTCCCATGCCCCCGCCGTCCTGCGTCAGCTCAATGAGCAGCGGCTCCGAGGCCTCTTCTGTGACGTCACCCTCATAGCTGGAGACACCAAGTTCCCTGCTCACCGCAGTGTCCTGGCTGCTTCGAGTCCCTTCTTCAGAGAGGCCCTGCTTGCTTCAGCTCCACTGCCCCTCCCACCAGTTACTGGGGGCCCTGCCCCCAACCCCGCCACCACCACAGCTGCCTCCTCCTCATCTTCCTCTTCCTCCTCCTCCTCCTCCTCTTCTTCTTCCTCCTCCTCTTCTTCCTCTTCGTCCTCTTCCCCCCCTCCGGCCTCACCCCCCACTTCCTCCCCACCGCGGGTCCTGGAGCTGCCAGGGGTCCCTGCAGCTGCCTTCTCTGATGTCCTCAACTTCATCTACAGTGCCCGTCTTGCTCTACCTGGCGGTGGCGGGGACGGGGCAGCGGTGGCAGAGATCGGAGCTCTGGGGCGGCGTCTGGGCATCTCCCGCCTGCAGGGCCTGGGGGAGGGAGGCGATGCCTGGGTACCTCCCGCCCCAGCCCCCATGGCCACCTCGCAGCCCGAAGACGACAGCTTCGGGCCTGGGCCGAGGCCCGCCGGGGAGTGGGAGGGTGACCGGGCTGAGGCCCAGGCCTCCGACTCACAGGCCCCCCTGTCCCGGCGTCCCCTCCCCTGCCCGCGCTGCGGGAAGAGCTTCATCCATCCCAAGCGGCTGCAGACCCACGAGGCGCAGTGTCGTCGGGGGACCGGCCCTCGGGGGTCTGCGGGGCTGGCATCCGGGGGCTCGGGCCCCAGTGGTCCCGCCGGAGTGGATGCCTCAGCCCTGCCCGCGCCGGTGGGCTTCCGAGGCGGCCCCGAGCACGTGGTGAAGGTGGTGGGCGGCCACGTGCTGTACGTGTGCGCCGCCTGTGAGCGCTCCTACGTGACGCTGTCCAGCCTGAAGCGGCACAGCAACGTGCACTCGTGGCGGAGGAAGTACCCCTGCCGCTACTGTGAGAAGGTGTTCGCGCTGGCGGAGTACCGAACCAAGCACGAGGTGTGGCACACCGGGGAGCGCAGGTGAGCGGCCCGCGTCCGGGGACCACAGGGGGATGGAGGGGGAGGAGCGGGCAGAGTGCAGGACCCAGAAAGCCACCCCGAGGCCGGCCGCTCCCCCATTCGCCCCTGCGTACCTGCTCCCCGTGGCGGGTGCAGCCGCCTCCCTCCAGCCTCGGCTCTTCCTCCCCCGATGCCTACTAGCACCTCTAGGTGCCGAGGGCCGGCCTGGTGCGGTGGGGAAGCACCCCCCCCCCATGGGAAGAGGAAGCTGCCCCGGTAGGACGAGATGGTGGGGGACGCAGGTGGGGGGCGCAGGCATGCCCGCGGGGAGCTGTAAGGTGTCTTTGCCCCACCTGTCCCTGCTCGGGAGACCTCTCCCTCGTCTCCGCGGAGCTTCAGAGAAGGCTCCATGAGTTAGGTGAGGAGCGTGATTATTCCCGGTTCGCAGGGACCCTCTGGGGCCTAGCCTCTCACAGCCGGGGCCGTGGGGGGCACTGAGCTAGGGCGGAGACCTCTCAGGAAGCTGGCAGGATGGGACCAGCGGCATGAAAGGAGGGCGAGCGCCCGGCTGGGGGAGTCGTAGGTCTGAGTGGAGGCCAGGGGCAGCTGAGGCCCGGTCTTCGGGGCCCCCTGACTCCGGCGTCTCTGTCCCCGCCCTGTTCCCTGCTGTCCTGGCCCAGGTACCAATGCATCTTCTGCTGGGAGACCTTTGTCACTTATTATAACCTGAAGACCCACCAGCGAGCCTTCCATGGCATCAGCCCCGGCCTCTTAGCCAGTGAGAAGACACCCAATGGAGGCTACAAGCCCAAGCTCAATACCCTCAAGCTGTACCGCCTGCTCCCCATGCGGGCAGCCAAGCGGCCCTACAAGACCTACAGCCAGGGCGCCCCCGACGCCCCCCTCTCTCCAAGCCTCAACACACCTGCCCCCGTAGCCATGCCTGCCACCCCGCCGCCCGGCCCCCCTCCCGCCCCCCAGCCCGGCCCCCCACCCTCTGTCATCGCGTTTGCCCACCCGGCTCCCTCGGTCATTGTTCACGGGCGCAGCAGCAGTGGTGGCGCAGGGGGGGGACCGGCCACTGCAGGGGGAGCCCAAGCTGCCTCTGTCATCACTTACACTGCGCCCCCGAGGCCCCCCAAAAAACGTGAGTACCCACCGCCTCCCCCCCAGCCTGCAGCCATGCCGAGCAGCCCGGCCACCGCGGGCGGCCCGGCCACCGCCGCAGGGCCGGCCGCCGCCACGGAGGAGGCCAAGGGCCGCAACCCACGGGCTGGAAGGACTCTGACCTACACGGCCAAGCCAGCCGGCGGGATTGGCGGGGGTGGGGGTCCCCCTGCGGGGCCTGGCCGAGGCCCCTCTCAGCTCCAGGCTGCACCTCCACTGTGTCAGATCACTGTGCGGATCGGCGAGGAGGCCATTGTCAAGCGCCGCATCTCAGAGACTGACCTGCGCCCTGGGGAGCTGAGCGGAGAGGAGGCGGAGGAGAGCGAGGAGGAGGACGACGAAGAGGAGGACGACGAGGACGAGGACGAGGACGAGGACGAGGAGGAATCGAGGGCCGGCGGGGAGGACCAGCTCTGGCGGCCCTACTACTCCTACAAGCCCAAGCGCAAGGCCGCGGCGGCGGGCGCGGGCAGCGGCGGGGGCGGCGCGCTGCCCCGGGGCCGCCGGCCGCCCCGCTGGAGACAGAAGCCGGAGCGCAGGAGCTGGGAGGACACACCGGCGGCCGAGGGCCCCGCGGGGCGCGCCCGGGCCGAGCGGCGGCACCGCTGCGGGGATTGCGCCCAGACCTTCGCCACCCTGCGGAAGCTGCGGAAGCACCAGGAGGCGCACGGCGGGGGCTCGCACGGGCCCCGCGCCGGCCGCAGGCCCTCCAGCCGCTTCGCCTGCCCCCACTGCGCCAAGGTGTGCAAGACGGCGGCCGCCCTGAGCCGCCATGGGCAGAGGCACGCCGCCGAGCGGCCCGGGGGCGCCCCCACGCCCGTCATCGCCTACTCCAAGGGCAGCGCTGGCACCAGAGCCGGGGATGTCAAGGAGGAGGCCCCCCAAGAGATGCAAGTCTCCTCGTCCAGCGGGGAGGCAGGTGGCGGGAGCGCCGCTGCTGCTGCTGCAGAGGGAGCGTCGGAGGCCGCCTCTCTCCAGGACCCTGTCATCTCAGGGGGTGAGGAGCCCCCGCTGGTGGCAGGAGGGGGCACCTATGCCTATCCGCCGGTGCAGGAATTTCCACTGGCTCTGATTGGCAGTGGCAGGGAACCTAGCGGTGGGAGGGGCAAAGCTGGCGGCGAGGGGCCGGTGGGCGCCGGGGAGGGGGACCGCGTGGAGGGGATGGGGGCTGCCAAAGTCACCTTCTACCCAGAGCCCTACCCGCTCGTCTATGGCCCCCAGCTCCTTGCCGCCTACCCTTATAACTTCAGCAACCTGGCCGCTCTCCCCGTTGCTCTTAACATGGTCCTACCTGATGAGAAGGGTGGGGGGGCCCTTCCCTTCCTTCCAGGGGTCTTTGGCTACGCAGTCAATCCTCAGGCTGCGCCCCCTACTCCCCCAACCCCACCTCCCCCAACTCTTCCTCCACCAGTCCCCCCTAAGGGAGAAGGGGAACGGGCAGGGCTTGAGAGAACCCAGAAGGGAGATGTGGGGTGAGCTCTGGGCCCACCTCCCCCCTTTCACCAGATGCCACCCTCCCTGAACCCCCTGCCACTACCAGCTCCCTGGCTTCCCTGCCCCTCGGGAGCCCCTCCACACTCTTGTGCAGGGACTTGGGGGCCCCTGGAGCTCAGGGGTCAGGCTGCTTTGTGTGAGATTGTAGTTTTCCCATCTCCTGGGAAGGGATCTTGGGTGGTTCCCCTCTCAGTTCTCCTCCAGGGAATGGCCTCCAAGAGGGGCGGGGCCAGCTCCCATCCTTCCTCCAGCCCTCGGGGCAACTGAGCAATATACTTATATGAATCTCTACTCACGGCCCCCACCAGCTCTGAATGTCTAACCCACCCTCCCGATTCGTAAACCTGGGGGGAAACCATCTCTCTCACCTAGTGACCTCCCCTCATTCTGAAGCTTTCTCTAAGCCCCTGCCTAGATGCTTCCTAGCACATTCCATTCTTCGTGGCCCAGGGCCTGGACCAGACCATTGTGATACCTGACACCCGCCCATCTGGGAGCGTGGCTTCCGTTTCCATTCTTCCCAGGGGTGGGTTTCTGCATCCCTGTCTCCTTCACGTTAAGATGCCATGCCTTCCTTGGCTGCCATGCCTTTGGATCTTCCATATCACTCCTCACTCTCCTAGACTCTGGAGAAGGCCTCTTCCGATCCAGGTCAAGGAGGTGTTGGGGGGAGGGCTACCCATCTGTTCCACGGCTGAGCACTTTCCCAGCCCAGGGCAGCACTAATCTTGGCCCTGTCTTGACCCCCAAATCCAGTGAGCCCCAGATTCTTCCAAGGCAAAGAGGTGAGTAGATCGCACCTCTTTCTGCCTCTACCTATGGCCTCTTCTGGGCTAAATCAGATTTGGGGGCCAGGAGGGAGGGAGCTCCATATGGGATGGGGGAAGGGAATCTACTTTCTCCTTTTTTTTTTTTTTTTTTTTTTTTTTTTTTTTTTTTACTGATGGTTTCTCCCAGACTAGACCAAATAGCCAGAAAAGCGATGGGGGTTGGATGGGTGGGTAAGCCCAAGATTTGCACATGACCTCCCTTACCTTTACCTCCATCTTCCCCAGCGTCGCTTCCCTCACCGTTCACTCCAGGTGGTTTTTGGGGAACCATTCTACTCCCTTGGTGGGCTTTGGGGTATCCCCACCAACTTTTCCTCCAGGATAGCACCTTACACCCCATATTTGACTCAGTTCCCCACACCCAAAGATCCCAGCCTAGGGATGGGGTGCAGGGACCTTAAACAGTCCCTAATCCCTAATTTGCACTAGTTAACCCTGGTCAGGGGTCCATATGTTTCCTTCCAGCGGGGGAGTTGAAGAAATGTTTGCTCCTAATTCTCTTTGACGACCGGGCGTCCCCACTCTGTGATTGGATGAACATTTCCCATCCCACCCACCTCCCCCCTCCCTCCCCCCGAAAAAAAACAGCTCACAAGGGGAGAGCCAGTTTGGGGGAGCAAATCTGATAAATGGGAATTAGAGGAGTGCAGTTTAAAAAGGGGAAAGGCTGCCACCATTTAGATGGGAGCTTTATCCCAGCTACTGTTTTCCGGGGCCAAGATGGCTGCCCTCTCTCGAGGCTGAAAGGGCAAGATCATGGCTTTTGGAGGGAGGTGAGCTTGGGGAAGGACCAGGAGCATCCTCCTGCCTCCTCTTACCCTCCGAGTCTATAGGAAGGGGGAGGTTTTTGACAGGCTCCTGAATGTTAACCACGGAGGAGTGTCATTCCTTCTCTCCTCCTCTGTCTCTTTGCACTTTTCCTGGTCTTGGCCACAGTCCGAGTGAAGAGTTTCCTACTGAATGTACCAAGTTCCAATTTTTAAGGGGGTAAAATGCTTAAAACGGGAAAATGCAAAAAAAAAAAAAAAAATCACTAAAAAATTCCCACAAATCTCGTTTCTGGCACTTTAGAAAAACTGCGAAAAAAGAACATAATAAAGAATACATATATATATATATATATCTACACACAAATTTTATATATATATATATAACCACATATATATATATATATACACACACATACACACACGCACGCACACACACACACACACACACAGCGGAACCACAAGAGAGACAGAAGCCTTGGAGGCAGGGGGCAGACGTGATGACAACTCCCCTCTATCCTTAACCTGCACTCCTCTGAGGCAGAAAGGCACAGGAAACGGAAGGAGTTGAGGACGGACCGGGGGGTTTGCGTTCAGAACAGGTCGAAATTCCAAAACCACGGACATTTTTGGGAGAACTGAGATTGTAGGCATTTATTTTTTCGGCGAATATGATTTAGGAAACTAGCTTCCAGAATTTGGTGGTTCTGGGCAACAAATGAGGTTGTGGCAAATTGGAGATTAAAATACGTGTATCCGAGCTGGGGAGCTTGAATATTGTGAATTTCAGACGTTGGAAATTTGGGATTTTGCAATTTCGTCTTTTGAAAATGATTCAAGTCTTGTCAGTTTGTGCCCTCTTTCCCCATGTTCCCTGGGGAGAAGGGTGATGGTGGAGTGGAAAGGCCACTGGCTCTGTGGTTTAGAATCCTACAGACTGTAGCTCTATACGTAGTGAGGACCCAGATTTAGAGAAACTGACCAATATTTATCTCCGCATCTGTGTGTGTGTCCAACTCTCTAGGCCAATAAACCAACAAGACAAACAAACCATGCTCCACGGTGCGATGCCAAGTGCACTTCTTTGCGGGGCTGGCGGGTCGTCTTCCCTCGGGGACTTATTCCCTTGTCCCCCCCAGGGATCCTCGGAGCTGCGGCTGGATTATCCCTCTGAGGGCACGGCCTCCAGCGCTGAGGAGGTCTGAGGGCTTGGTGACCCTGCACACTTCACCGTAATGGCTGCAGCCACTAGTGCTCGAGCTGACTTTGGTCTGACCTCCAGGCAGAAACATTAACTCAGCCCAGTTCGCACAGCCTGCTGGGCACAAGACCCTAATGTCCCGTGTGCCTTACGCCTGTGCCACACACGCTCCAAATAGAAAAGAAACAGGCATAAAATGAGGGATGGTCGTGAGATATGACCACCTTTCTTCTTCCACTCCTGGCCTCTCATTGTCTTCAACTGCTCATCTCCGCACCCCTCCCCTTGATTTTGTCTAATGTGCAAGTAAAATGAGCCAAGCTGGTCAGCTGGGTGGGGGAGGGGGGTTTGAGGAATTCTGGAACAAATACTTAGACCAGGGTGGGCAGCCACACTCACCAGCCCTAGGAGGTTGCTGCCAACAGGGGAATCAGGCTTGGTGTTACCGTAGTTTAAATTTTTTTTCCCCCCGAGAGAAGCCAGAAATCCAAATTTCTCTGTGCAATATCCAACTTTTTAAAGTAGCTAACTCGCGCTAAAAACTGTGCAGGCCGACAACATAGGTCACACAAACACACCAGTGTAACCTCTGATGTACACTTGTGTAGAGCTTTTGCTCCCATCTTCTCATATGACCCTCAGACTAGGGGACAGATACTATTCTTAGCCTCCTTTTACAGTCCTGGAATCTTAGGCCCAGAGCAATTTAGTACCTTATCCAAAGTTTGAGCACCGAAGCTGGAACCTGAATGAAGGTTTTTAAAGTGCTCTTTTCTCCCCTCAAGTGCATCCTTTGAGAAATAACTTTTTTTTTTTATCCTAAGGATGACACTTATTACAAAACAATAAATTACAGAAAAGTAAAAACAAAGAGAATGACCACTAGTCTCAACATGCAAACATAAGCACTAATAATCACTGGTGTATTTCCTTCCAGGAAAGAAAAAATCCCTAATCGCTCAACAAATGGGAAGCACCTACCATCCCATAGGTCAGGCCCTGTGCTAGGTGCTGGGGAAATTACAGTGCACAAGACAGTTCCTGCCCTCCTAGAGCGTACAATCTACTTCTCATTCTTTGTTCCATTTTCCCGGCAACCTAGTGTTGATAGCCAAAGGAACTTCTACAAGAAACCAAAGAATAAATAAACTGATAGTGCATTTCTGTTGGGGCCCAAGGCTTCATTCGGCCCCGTCCCCCTTGGGCGCCCTCCCCAGAAAGGCAATGATGTGGGAAGCCTGGATTCTCAGTGGAGTCGAGAGGCAGAAAGGGACAGGCCTTGAAAGTACTGCCCAACTCTCAGTTCAGCTGGCCGAGGACTCGCGTCTTGGCCCTCTGTCCTCAAGGAAAGGGGTCGGCAGGGGGCAAGTGATAAGAGGCGTCCAGGAAGATGACGAGGGTCCCAACGCTCGTGAAGATGATGAAGGTCCACAGGAAAAGGCGATCCACTACCATGGCCACAAATTGCCAGTCTTCTTTCAGCTGGGGGTAGGCAGAGTAAACTGTCCCCGAGCTCCAGACCCCCAGGAAAGGCCTGCCCTGTACCCTTGCCCTTGTCCTACGGCTCAGAGACAGGGGCGGGCCGCGAGACGGAGGAAAACGAAACTACGAACGACGGATGGAGCGAGGAACCAGTCGGAAAACAGGGGGGCGGGACCAAAGGAGACAAGCTTCCAATCAGAAACGAAAGCGGGTGCTAGGGGCGGAGCCGGGGTCTGCGGGTGGAGCCAAGGCCACCCAGGCCCTGCCCTGCTCCACCCTCATTGGACTTACCGCGTCGTGGTCCTCCTGTTCCTGCAGCTGCCGCGCGATGTAGCTGATTGAGGAAACGACCTCCCGTAGCTCGGGAGGCAGGCCCACAGCCCGGGTCGGACCATTGATAAGTCGCCGCAGGTCCGGGGCAGACAGTTCAGGCTGGAACCTGGAAAAGGCGGGACAGTTTGGCCACGCTCTAGGCTCCGTCCCGACTCCCTCCTCCAACAATCTTGTCAGTTTTCAAAACGTGAGAAGGCCCCTTAGGCTCTCCCCGCCAGCGGCGACCTCTCCAGCCTTCCGCAATTCCTCCCATCTCTCGACGCTTTAGTTTCCGCCTTTCCGCAAAGTAGGCGGCGGAAGGGAGTACTACAATTCCCATGATGCTCAAGGGCATCTTCCGGGAACTCAAGCCGCCTGCCTCTGCACAGTCTTCTGGGAACTGTAGTTCCCTCTCTCCCTTCCTTGTAGGCGACGGGGAGTAGGTACTACCTGTTGGGTTTGGGGAAGAGAAAATCGTTCGGTGGCTTCCGGATGAAATATTCATCTGTTCCCCGACCCCAGCCACTTCCTGGAGAATCCCTGAGGGCTACAGGAGGTGGCTCCGGCATCAGGTCTCTCTCAGGTTTGGGCCTCTTCAGACCCAGGTATAGAGGGAGTTTGTGGATGAAGATCTGCTGAAAAAGGCGTGTTGGCGGGGGCTCTCCTGCTTTCAGACCGGAAGGGAAGCAGCCCGCCGACCCCATCCACCTGCCCCCATCCCCGCGCATGCGTGCGGACATCCCTCCGAGCCACGCAGCCTCAAGAGCTCCTAAGTGGGTTGCGGACCCTGAGAATGTTTCCCTGGAACCCAAGATGGGCAGAATTGACGAAGAAAATATGGGATCTATGACATGACAGTGTCGGGAGGGTAACGTTGACTAAGCAACGTTTCAACCCCCAACAGGCCCCGGCACCAGGACACTCTACCAGGAGTTGTAGTTCTCCCTCGGGTCTGAGAAAGGGAAGGTTGAAGGTGGTCGGAGGGTTGCAGGAGTGATACCTGCACAAAAAACAACAAATGCTAGCACTGAGGGTCAATACAGGTCGGAGGAGGACATCTTACCTGGCGGACCCAAACGGGCATTTGGTGGGTGTGGGGTGAGCGATGGTGCAGGTTGAGGACGACGACGCTAAGGATGACGGAGAAAGTGACGAGGACCATAGTAAACATGAGGTACTTGATAATGATGGGGACAGACAGGGAGGTCTCAGGAACTTTGTCTGCCAGCAGCAACAGGAACACGGTAAGGGTCAGCAGGGCAAAGATGGAAAGCCCCATCTTCTCTCCTGGCGGGCCAGAGAGGAAGGCAGAAGGATTAGGCTTTACCAGAAGGCAATTTCCATGGCATAATCAGAAACCATATTTGCAGCCCACACAAGGACAGGCTTTCGGAAGGACCAACTGCCCGGCAGATGATTCCTACAATTACACCTCCAGCCCAGACTTACTCTCCCAAACCCCAGATTTATAGCCACCTGCTGATTGAACCTCTCATAGACATCTCAAACGTAACCGGTCCCAAACCTAATCCCCTGATCACCAGCCCCTCCCACAGGCTCTCCCATTTCATGAATGACCAATCCATCTTTCCTGGGGCCCAGGCCAAAATTCCGTCAGTCATTCTCAACTCTCCTCACTCTCTCTCATCTCCTATCCAATCCCTAGCAAACCCTACTGACTCTACCTTCAAAATATATCCATACAAAGCACCCTTACCTCAGGTCTGAGTTTTTATAAAGGCCTCCTCTGCTTCATCCTACTTCCCCCTGCTGACTGTTCTCAACAAAGCAGCCAGATTGAGCTGGTTAAAATGTAAATCAGATCGTATCACTTCTCTTCTCAAAACCTTCCAGTGGCTTCTCATCTTCTTTAGCATCAAAGCCAGCCCTCAGTGTGCTTGACAAGGCCTTCTTCCCGTAATCTCTTTGACTTTACCGTTTTTCTCTGGCTTCTTTCATTCAGTTATCCCGGCTCTTTCTCGAATATGCAAGACTCACTCCCGCTTCTGGGCCTCTGTGTTCACTGTTAACTCCGGTTGGTACATTCTTCCCCCAGATATCCATCTCCCAGGGTCATTCTCTTACCCCCTTCCACTCTTCCTTCAAATATTGATCAAATGTTTCCTTTTTATTGAGGCATTCGCTGACCATTCTATTTTTTTTCTTAAGTTTTTAAGTAATCTCTACACTCAGCGTGGGGCTTGAGCTCACAACCCCGAGATCAAGAGTCACATACTGTACTGAGTTAGCCAGAGGCCCCTGACCGTTCTATTTTATTTTTATTTATTTATTTTTTAGAGAGGAGGAGAATCTTAAGCAGGCTCCACACCCAGCACGGAGCATGTCGTGGGGCTGATCTCATATCTCTGCGATCATGACCTAAGCAGGAATCAAGAGTCGGACACAGAACCAATTGAGCCGCCCAGGTGCCCCCTGACTGTTCTATTTTGAATTATACCCCCTACCCCCATTCTCATCCTCCCTACCAGTTTTCCTACTTTATTTTCTTCCTTAGGGCTTGTTCTCTTCTAATATACTATCTAATAGATTTATTTATTTTGTTTATTGACTGTCTCCCCACTAGAATGTAAACTCCACAGGGGCAAGGAGTTTTGTCTCTTTTATTCACTGATGTATTCCCAGTGCCTACCACATTACGGATGCTAAACAAATACCACTGCATGAATGAACAGACCAACCCTGGTAGCTTATTTTAGGACCTAAATAGCAATTTGAAGGATCTAAAAATGAAACAAAGCATATAAGGATATGCCAGGTGGCTGATTATTCCTGTGGCATAAAACAGGCACCTCAAACTTCAAGGAAGGTATTGAAATAAAAAACTTTATGGTCTGCTCTACTTAAGTCCTATAATATTGGGTTCCAAGATTTGCCCTGCTCTGGGAGGAAGTAGAAGTTACTTTTGGAAGAAGAGCTGGATCGCTTCCCTTCCCTAGACAGAGAACTGGATGCCAGAGAGAAGGAAAGCATACTTTCAATACCGGAGTTAAGGATTTCAGTCTCGGAATCGGACTGGCACCAACCAGAGTTGGAATCGAGACGCGACCTCTCTCTAACTGTAACTGTAACGGGGACACATGACTTAAACTCTCTCAGCCTCTTTGTCCTCCTCTGCAAAGTGGGAAGACAATTCAGTACTCACCTCACAGAGTTGTTCTAAAGATTAGAATTGAGTTCATGTGGGAGCGCCTGGCTGGTGCAGTCGGTTAAGGGACTGACTCTTGATTTCTGCTGGGGTCATGAGATCGAGCCCCGTATCTGGCTCTGTGCTGAGCGCAGAGTCTGCTTGAGAGTCTCTCCCTGTCCCTCCCCCCTTCTAAAATAAATAAATCCTAAAAAAAAGAATTGAGTTAATGTATGTAACATGTTCATTGTCTTACTTACAGCAAGTGCTCAAAAATAGTAAAAATAATACCAACACTTACATAGAACTTACTTGGTACCAGGCATAGTTCTAGTAACTCAATTAATCCTCAAAATAATCCTATCAGGTGGGGACACATAGGAAGGCCTTTGCCCAAGGTTACTCTGTAACTACATTATGCTTCCTCCTAGAGAAATGTTGCTATTATTTCCAAGGGAATCTCCAAGGGATTAGTAGGTGTCTGAAAAAAAGGGGGGGAGCAGTGGGGAGGGGGGAGGAGACCAGGAATGGGGAAAGGGAAAGGGAGACTTGTCTAACCCCAGGAACTGGTTGGTTCCAAGGATGGGATTTTAGGATTCTGAAGGAAAGGGTTCAGGAGTTCCTGGATGGAGAGATGTGGGCTGCAGAGGTGAGGCAGAGCCTGAGGTTGGAGGGAAAACCTGGATCCTGATGAGAAGACTCTGGCTGAAGGGAAAACTTGGGTGAGATTGGTGCAGCATAATCCATGATGGCTTGGGCTGGCAGAAAAACCTTGCCTGGATTCCAGGTGGACAGGAAGAAGCAACCGGTAAGGAGAAGGGTTGCCGGGTCTTCCCTCCCTTACCTGCATCTGGCGGCAGGTAGAAGACGAAGATGGCCAGGAGAGTGATGAGGATGCATGGGGCAATGACGTTGACCAGGTAGAAGAGAGGCTTCCGGCGAATGATGAGGTAGAAGGTGACTTCTTGGTGCTGTCCTTCCCCACCTCCCCTAGGATCCAGTGGAGGCTGGATTAGCCGAGAAGGCTTGTGGATTATTTCCCATTGGCCATTCTCTGGGAGGAAAGAGAGGGGAGAAGAGAAGAAAGGGACATAGATGTGGGACCTGTCCTTATTGCTGCCAGATATGGCTTGCTCTGCCACATCCTAGACCTGAGAATGGCTGATGTGATAAGGCACTAGCTGTGGACACTGGGCCGGGCAGCCCATCTCTGATGAATTTGAACGAGTCTCCACTTCCATATCTGCGAAATGTAGAGAATCCTACTTATCTTGCCGACCCCACAGGGTCATACTGGGCATTGCTGAAGGAGGGTATTTATCAGCCCGTTAGAAACCGAAAATCCTAAAGCCCATGAATGGGGGAGCCATGCCCGCTCACCAGTGAAAGTCCCTTCATGAATGTGCACTTCCTGCCCCTCCTGCTTATCAGGACCCAAGCCGGTCTGCAGGCTGACCTCTGAGCTGTCATAGCTGTAGGAACTGAACACCATAGTGCAGTTCTGCCAGTCGAAGGGGAAGTAGGTGACCTGGATGGAGCGGGGAGTCACTAGAGCTGCCAGAAAACTGTTCAGGGCGCGGGTGTTGGGAGGTCGTTAGGCAGGTCACAGGGCCGTAGGATCACAGATGAATAGAAAGGTTATTAGGGGAGGCCATGGGCAACGTAAGCGAGGTCACTGAGAAACACTGCAAGTCAGCGACTCTGGGCAGAGAAGATGAAACAACGGCAAATCAGGAGGATGGGAGCGATGGAAGGGTTATGGGGGATGATGGAGGGGGGACGGGAGTCGCTGCGGAGGCAGGGCTCCCAGGCACCTGGATGCTGCAGCTGCTACGGTAGAGGCCTGGAGGCTGCCAGCGCACGGATCCATTGGAGGACACCACGACGTTCAAGTCCAGAGCGACGTCAAAATTCCCATCATTGCTGCGGGGGAGGAACCTTCTCAGTCGGAATCCGGCCCCGCCCTCCGAGGACCCCGCCCACCTCCCCGTCTAGGGGAAGATCCTACTTGTTTAGGAGCACCACGTCCGGAAGCCACACGGATTCAGCCGTGATGCGGAGTGAACCGATACCCTCGTGCTGCGCGGGGTCCCAGCTCAGCCTGTAGTCAGTCCACTCCTGTGGAAGCAGAGGCTGAGGGGCTGCCCGGGGCTGGAGCCGGGGAGGGGACGGGGGATGTCCGCAGGAAGCCGGGGAGGGAGTGCAAGGAAGAGGAGCCCACAGGCCTGGGCTATGGTTCCGGAAGTCGGGGTTCTGATTCCGGCGGCACCTTTACTCGCTGGGACCCCATCAGCTAATTTCCCCTTCCCTCGCCCCGGGCCCCAAATTTTCAGTCTGTAAAAATTAGGAGGTTGCACTAGCTAGCCACTAAAACAGTGTTTTCCAAGCTGCAGTTCGCGACCCTTTAGTGGATCGGGAATCCACTAAATTAGTGGCCCCAAAACAGTGTTTAAAAAAATTAGAATGAGAAATGTGTGGAAAGCAGCTCCCAGAGTAAAGATAGGTATTGTCTCCTGAAGCTTCCGTTTCCGTTATGTTTTCTGAGGTCGTGAAGCAAAAACTGCTCTTACTGAGCCGGACATTGGAGGAAATTGGAAAGGCAGCGGGACGCCCTCTCCCACCCCGTGGGGTCTCCATACCAGGTCTAAGTACACCTTTGTGCTCATCTCCTCATCCTTCTCGTTCTGGAAAGGAAAAGTTTAAAGTGTAGAGGTGACGTGAATAGACAGAAATGAAGGGGCTCGGCAGGTCAAGCTCTATCTGGAAACCCTTGTTTTTCCGAGTCCCTCTCTCTTGGCTCCAAGCCCCGCCTCCTAGATGCTGCACGGGTTCGAGCCCCGCCTCTATCTCAGAAACTTCCGGCGGTCTACACCGCCTGCCAATCCGGCTACCAGCCCGCCCCCCCCCCCCCCGGCCCTCCACCCGGCTCGGTCCCGGGCCCCACCCACAGCCCGTAACTCACCCAACCCTGAATCTCCGCCCGCTGTTGTTTCGCGACCCTGTCCCGCACCAAGCCCCGCCCCAGCCTGCGACCCCGCCTCAAGGCCCGCCCCCCAGCCAGTCCGGCGGCCTGGGCTTCACTTCGGGGTTCCTCGCCCTACCCGGCTCTGCCCGCGGCCTGGCCAGCAGCCACGCCCACAGCTTGTCCATTGGTCCGATTTCCACCCAATCTCTGCTAACGGCCCGTCCATCTCTCGGCCTGGCCTCGCCCCAGGCCCCGCCCCCAGACGGCCCTAGCTCCCGCCCCGCCCAAAGCCACGCCCCCAGCCGGTCCGCGGGCGCGACCTCAACCCCAGCGTGCGCCCTCACCAGGCTGATGAGCTGCGCCAGGCTGAGGCCAATGCTGACCGCGACACGGTCCCCCACCTCCCGCGCCGGCCGCACCGAGCTGTCATAGCCCGAGAAAAGCTTCTCGCGGAGCCGGCCCTCCGCTTCCGTGCCGCGGGCGCCTGGAAGAGGAAAGCTCGAAGTGAAGCCACCGTGCCCGGTCACGACCCTTGGCCCCGTCACTGCCGCCCCCCCCCAGGCCCAGACGTACCCGGGGCGAGCGGCGCCCCCAGCGCCCCCAGCAGCAGCAGCAGCAGCGCCCCTGGGGTCATAGTCCGGCCGCGCTGCTCAGTGAGTTCGCTCGGTTCGCCAGCGCAGGGGAAATGACGAGGCGCCCAGGAATGTGCACCTGTCGTTGGGGGGCAGCCGCCAGCCCACCCGCCCCGCCCCTGGGACTTGGTCCCGCCCCAAGCAACTGCCAATGCCCGGCACCCACAGACGACAGACAACACTTCAGTTGTATAAATTGTCTTTAATTGAGAAAGCATGGAGTGGAGACCCATCCCCTGGGAGCAGCCAGGAGATGGGGAGCCTGAGCGGAGTCTGTGTGGGCGAGGGGAGGTATGTACCCCTCTTGCAACAAGCCAGAAGTAGAGCCTGAGGCCTCTGAGCCCGAGCCCCTCCCTTTAGGGTCTTCCCGGTCTTCCCTGCCCGGGTCTGAGGCTACTCGGAGTTTCCCTCCTCGTTCACTGGTGGGTTCCTGATCTTTTTCAGGCCTGCCCCTAGCTCTTCCCGCTTTTCAGAAAAATCTAGTCAGGCCCTTTTTGGATACCTAAAACTTAGCTGAAGTTATAAGCTGTAAGGTAAAGCAAGTTCTATTAAGTTAGAAGCTCTGGGGTTATGTGAGGTCTAGAGCCCAAGAGGCCCTCACCGTCCTTGGCCTGACTTACAGGGGAGAGGGGTGGAACTTATTGCTGAATTGGGGTCTCTGCACTGGGGATCAAGGCTGCGTCCTGTTTGTTCTTTTTATTCTAGATCCATTGCCTTAGAGACCTCAGCTTTAAAGGGGATCTGGAAGGAATTCCTGCTGAGGTAGCTAAGTGTTCACGTCCCCCCAACCCAGGCACAGCCAATATATGCCATGGTTTCGGCCCCTTGGCCAACCCAGCTTCCCTGCTATGAGCAAGGATTCCTTCCCAAACTCCTCTGCCCTTCCTCAGACTCCGTTTCCCTGGCAGGACCCCAGCTGAGCTGCCCGAGCTAGAAACGGCATGTAAAAATAAGGTTAGCTTTCTATAGGAAGAATCGGATTTTTAGAAAGTCTAGGAAAAACAGGAAGTGTTTCTGGATTCGTCAACAAAGTTCTCGGTGAATCACAGCTGGGTTCTTTCCGGAGCTCACCTGTAACAGGTATTACTAGAGAAGGTAGGAGGGTGGGTCTAGAACTCACTCTACATGAGCACTGATATGGCTGTGTAGGCCCCGGTTCCATCCTGGAGGGAAGGGCTGAGAGTCGTGTTCTACGTCCTAGAGCTGAGATTCAGAAGTATGGCTCCATGGGCATCTAGAACACCGTGCTCTAGAATCGGGTGTCTTTGGGATAAGAAAGTTAAAACTGTGGTGATCTGAGACTGGTCTTAGTTCAGGCCAAGGCCAGCAGCTGGGCAGGGCTCAAATCTAGCCTCCCTCTACCTGGAAACCAGGGGTCCATCTGGGGTGAGGACAGAAGCCTGATGGGTCCAGAGCAGAGCCTGGCAGCATGCCAGCATTCCAGCACAGACCCTTAGTGCAAAAAGGGCCCTGGCCAGGGTACCTGGTGTTCCAGAACACGTCCAGAACAAGGCAGGAGGTGGAGGAGGGCAAAAAGGAAACTAATCCTGAGCTCCAGTGGACCTAGAAATTTATGGCTCAGTGGCAATGAAGAGGGCATAGGGCTCCCGGAACTGGCTGAGCCCGGGGTACGGAGTACTTATGTCCTGGTTCTCTCAGTTTTGGATCCCCCCAGGGCCTTCTTGGGAAAAGGCTTTGGGGGGGGCTGCGTGGGAATAAAGAAGTGATCATCCAGGAACATTTTCAGAATCCCCCTCCCAGGAGCTAGAAGCCTGGGGCGGGGGGAGGGGGGGTCGCAGCCAGCCCCTGCGATCCCTCAGGATAGTACACCTGCTGGGACCTGGCTGCTGGGGCACGAGTGTGGGGGCAGGGGTGGGGGCAGGGGTGGGGGCAGGGCCAGGGGACAGGCTGTGAAGGTGGCTGGCTCCGTGAGAGGGCAGGGAGCCTCCAGTCCACAGACTACATTTCAGGGGGCAGGGGGACTGGAAGGGGAGGTCTCAGGGACACTGTGGAGAGAAGGCTCCCGGTACATGGCCACTGTGAAGGGGAGAGAGAGGGGCAGGAAGGAGAATTAGGCACGGAGAGAGCTAGAAGGAATCAGAGCTCTGAAAGTGTGCCCTTCCCCGACACTCATCCTCTGGGAACCCCAACCCACAGGAGGAGGGCTCCCCAAACCCCCAAAGACCAAAGCCTCCCTGGCAGGACTTGTCATAACAGGTGTCCTCTTGAATACTTGTGGCCCCCGAGTTGCATGTCACTCGGTGTTCACGTCAAGGCCAGCACCCTCCCGTGTGGCCCACCTTTTCCGCAGTCCCCACTCACCCTCCAGGAGCTTGGGCACAAAGTGGGCCGCTGCCTTGGTCTTCTTGACTCGATTTCCCTTCATGACTCGGCCCTCCTTGTCCAGGCCTAGGTACCAGGCCCGGCCAGAGCGGCGCTGGCGGTAGAGGGCGGAGGCGTACAGAACGTAGTAATTCTCGAAGACGCATTCCTTAAAGCGACACTCAGCTGTGAAATGTGGCTGAGGAGACACAGACCCAGAAAGGCACACACAGAGAGACAAAAAGACGAATCACTGGACAGAAAGGGGCCCTGGGAAGAGTGAGCCAGGCTCGAATCCACGCATTTTGGGCTGGGAGGGCCCACTTCTCACTCCATGCAGATATTAAGAGAAAGGGAGGGTGAGGGAGAGTCTGGTCGCCCCCTAGATGTGGGGGGATGGGGCTGGAATAAGAAGAAACTAGATTGGGGGAGCAAACCCCAGGCCACTCAGCCTCGTCGTCTCACCGAGCTGTACAGCAGCCCCTCCGCGTTCATGGCCATGTAGTGACCCAGCTTGGCACTCTGGATGGTGACCACACGGAGCCCCACGGGGATCAGGTTGAAGTGGGCTGGGGGTGGACAGAGGGGAGCATCAGTGCCCGGGGCCTCACACCCCCAGCCCAGCTCCTTCCCCCCAGCCCAGTTCCACCGCTGCCCTTGGGGGCCAAAGAGCCAGACAGAAAACAACTGGCACCGGAAGTGGGAACAGGCTGGTGGCCTCCTGTCCCCGCGCTCTCCCTTCCCTGCCAGCGGCTGGCCTCCGCTCTCACTGAAAGAGCTGGTGTCCTCTGGGGTCCCCTGGATGCTCCCGTCGGGATTCGCCTGGAGGTAGAAACCTTGGCGGCAGAACAGTTTGGTGACGATGCCTTTGAGCTGAGGCTCTGGAGAGAGAGAGAGAGAGAGAGAGAGAGACATTCATCTTTGAAAACATCTCTGTTTCCAGAACGATTCCTCCACTTGGCGGGATGGGAGGAAAGAAAGAGGGGAGAATGCGCGGGGAGGACGAGGGTCCCAGGGCCCCAGGCTCTCTCCCACCTCTCCGACTCCGGAGGAAGCTCCGGTGTGGGTTCCTTCTGTTTCCTCTAACCCCCAGCTTTCCGTTTAATTTATTGAAATTTATTTAAATGGCTTAATTCCTACTCTACAGCTCCACCGGGATGGGGGAGGGGAGAAGAGGGAAGAGGAAGGGGAGAGCCATCGGAAGGCAGAGCACAGAGGGAGGCAGGCGGGACTGCAGAAGGGCCACACTGTTTGTGACCGTGGGGGGGCGGCGAGGTGACCACAGGGTCGGGGCGCCCCCTCAGGAGCGGAGGTGGGACTGGGCCCGACGCTGACTCAGCACCTGCTGCTGCGGCTGCCGCTCGCTTGGCGCGGGCCTTGCCTTGGCCCAGTGCCGGCCTGTCTGACACTGACCCATCTGTCTGTCTGTCTGTCTGTCAGTCCGCGGGCCCGCGGGGGCCCAGCCCTCCCTGAGGCCCAGCCTGTCCCCTGCAGCCAGGTAACCCGCCTGAGGTGGGGGACATTCGGTACCAAACCGTAGGAAACGGGGGAAGGGGGCCGGGGAGCTGGCGAGGCAGGCGGAGTCACGTGGGGGCCGGGTCCCACTCAGAGGGTGGGCTGCGGACCGTACCACTGCGGAGGGCCGGCGGCGGGGGGGAGGAGGGCACGAGGGGGCTACCCCTAGGGGAGCCGGGAGCAGGCGGGAGCGGGGCCAGAGGGACTCCTGCCAGTCGTGCCTGGACGGGGACCACGCGCCAACCCTCGCAACTCTCCTTCCCTGTCGCTTGCTCTCTCTCGGCCGACTTCCCCGTACCCCCTTGTAGGTGGTACGACCCCCCAGTCTCCGAGCGGGTCTCTCGCCCCGTACTGGGTCTGAGTTCCTCGCTGCAGAGGGTCCCCCCGGAGCATGTGGGAGCCGCTTTCGGAGTCGCGTAGGGGGTAATGGGGGGGTGGCCGGCTCCCCTCTTGAGGCGCAGGTCACCGCGGAGGGCGCACAGAGGGGCGGGCGGCGAGGTAGCTGCAAGGACACCCGGGGGAGAGCTGGGGAGATTGGCGCCGAGCCAGGCAAGCTCGGCCAGCAGGAACGGAGCCAAGGCGTGGAGGAGCGGGAGAACCGGGGCGGGGGCGGGGCTGCCAGAGCCGCAGAAACCCTCGGGGTGACCCAGGCGTCCGGAACCCCCAGGCCCCTCCGCCCCGCATTGAAAGAATCGCGAGAGCCGGCACGTAGGCGGCGGACGGTGGGGGTGGGGACGCCTGCGATGGGGGGCGAGCCGGAGCCGCGAGGCTTGGGAGCGCCAGACCCAGGCCCCCAAGCCTTCCCCTTGCCCTCGACAGCAAGGAGACTCGGGGTTATGGGCAAAAGAGAAGGGAAACTGAGGCATCGTCTGAGAGACTCTGTGGTCCTGGCCCACCCCCTTCCACTTTCGGGGAACCCCCCTCAGTCAGGCCCCATCCTTCGGAGTTCCTGGCCTCAACCTCCCAGGCGGAGAGACCCCAGGCCCGGAGACCCCGCTCCAGCCACTCACCAGGGCCGCGGTCCGGCCGCGCGGGCCGCCCCCCGCACAGTCGCACCTTGGACAGCAGGATGAGGAGCTGCTTCTGGCAAAGGGACTTGGTGCCGCGGGGACACACGCGCCGCTGCGCCGACACGGGCCGGCTGCCCCCGGGCTCGCGGACCTCCCGCTTCTGCCGGATCAGGCTACTGGCCAGAGCCGCCATGGCGCCCCGGGAGGAGACACCCCCAAACCGGCAGGCGCCCGGAGGGGGCTGGGCTCCTCAAGAGAAGCCCGCTCACCAGGGCATCTTCTCGACGCTAGGGTCCCAACTCACCGCCTCACCCACGGGACCTGAGGATAAGCCCCAGACCACCCCGCCCCCCCCCCCAGCCACCAGCTCCCACCCTTGGGCCCCGTCCTAGCTCCACTGGCCCCAGCAGCCTATGTATCTGTTGACCCCACCCTCGACTTTTGTCCCCTACTGGAAACTACACTGTTCTCCACTGTCCCTGCCCCCACTTCCCTTAGGCCAAAGTCAAGACCCTGAAAATTTGCAAGATGTTGTTCCAATACCCCCAGGCACCTTTCCACCCTATTTTGGGGACCTGCACTCCTCCCAAATCCACTCTTGTTACCTAAAGGGTGCGGGTCTTTAGTTTGAATATATTAGCTCAACCCCATCCCTACTGGGACTCTGCCAATGTCAGGGAGGAACCCAACCTCGGTGTCTTTGCCACCCTCTAAGTGGAAAGGATCCCCCACTTTTTCAATGAAGTCCCCCAAAACTGTCTGGGAAAACCCAGGCTGTCCCCGTTCACCAATTAGGGGATCCCAGACCCTGTCTCTGGACCATACCTTTTTTCACCAAGTCACCCCCATTTCTAGTGGTACATGGTTCCAGCTGCTGAGCCCCTTTCTTCACCTTGTCACCCTCCACTCCTTTTGAGGTCCCCTCCAAATCCGCCCTTCCTAGTGCTCGTCTGGAGGGCTTCTGTCACCTCGAGATAAGGAGCATCCGGTTTCTTTTTTTTTTTTTTTCCCCTGGTTGCCCCTTAATTTCCTCGGGGACAGCTGGTGCTGTTTAGATCCCACGCCCTCCAATCCAACCAGCCCCCCAAGAGGAGTGCACCCACGTTATCCCCAGTTCCCAACTGTGAGCAGGCCCCCTACAAGTCAGTGCATCAGGGCTTCTGGTCTTCCCCGGGACAGCCTATAGCACCCCTCTTCCTTCCCCGACGCCCCTCAACCTGTCCTGTCTTGATGATCCGGCGACGGGTGGCGCTGGCTCCGGTTCCAGGCTCCTCCCTCCCTCTCCCTCGCCAGCGGAGCTTCCCCCCACGCCGGGCTGGGCGCCCCGAACCCCAGGAAGGAGGAGGGGTGTCTCCGCAGAGCGCCCTGGTCCGGCGAAGTCAGAGCACTGGGCCGGGCGGCCGGACCAAGCAGAGCGGCGGCGGCGGCGGCGGCGGCGGCAGCGGCAGTGGGGAGCTGAGGCGGCGGCGGCGACAGCAGCTCCCCCTCCTCGGAGAGCCGGCCCGGGGGCGGGGCAGGGGGCGGAGACGCTGGGAAAGATGGGGGGTGCAGCCGGGCGGGCGGAACCCCGGGGTTCCTTGGAGGCAGGGAGTGGGGACGGCCTTAGAAGCAGGCGGAGCCGAGGCAAGGCCGCACGTCTTGGGGTTCAGAGGAGAGACAAGGAGGTGACCGCGCTGAACGGAACACAGGATGGGAGGGGAGGTTGGGCTTAAGATGGATGGAATGGCGGACGCTGGGAGAACGGAGAAAGGGACCCTATTGCCCGTTTTGGGAGGGCAGAACTGAATGAGGGAAGTGGGGGACTAACTGCATAGGGGAGGGGCAGTGGTGAGATCCAGCCCGGGGCGCAACTCGGCCTTCTTAATCTCTCCCATTTTGTGTGAGCCAAATTGGTCCGTCCCTGGTCTCCATACCTCCCTGCTGCGTTTTGTCAGCAAATCTGCACCCCCACCCCTTCCCTATTGACTCCTAAAAGACCATAAAAATTGGGGAGGATGGTGGCCGGAGGACGCACCAGGCCGGGAGGGGAGCTGGCCACAGATCTGGGGAGTAGAGAGGCCAGAAATGGGACGACCTGTGCCAGGGACGGGGCAGGAGGATGGGGAGGAACCTGCAAGGAGGCCTTCTAGGCGGTGCTCTTGGGACCCAGGGCATTCAGTGTGTCTCCTAGGCGAGGGGCTAGCAGCCCCCGCCACATCCCGCTGGCCAACAGAAGCACTTTTCCACGCGGGTAGGAACAGCGTCTTTAATGGGCCCCGCCTCCCACGCCAGCTAAGCCGCCCCCCTTGCGTGCAGCCTTGGCCTCCTCCACCGCGGCGCGCAGGGCCTGGGCTGGGTCCCCGCGGAGCCGGGCCAACGCCCCGAGCAGCGCAGCGGCGCCATCCCCCGCACGGAGCTTCCGGCCGCTCAGAAAATAGTGGGGCAGTGTCCCGGCCTCGAGCACGCGGCCCAGCTCATCCAGCAGCCCGAGGCAGCAGGCGCCCGCGTTCTCGGGCCGCGCGAGATAGAGCGCGGGCAGCCGCTCGCACGCCCAGTAGAGCAGCGTCCGCAGGAGGTAGGGCGCCGCGGCCCGGGTCCCGGCCACCAGCGGGCGCAGCAGCGCCTGGGCCGCCGCGTGCGCTTGCAGCAGCGGAGCGGGTATGCGCGCCTTGAGCGCCAGCTCCTGGCGGGCGAAGCAGAGCTGCCAGGCGGAGGCGCCCGGCCCCTCGATGTGGCCGCCGGGCACCAGGTAGAAGGATGAGGACTCAGAGGCCAGCGGGCCGGCCCACGAGTGGCTCCGAGCACCCTCGGGCCAGCCGGCCACGGACACCACGGGAATCAGGTCGAAGAGCAGGACGCGGCGCGGGGGCCCCGGCGTGGCCAGGAGGACGGTGGTGAACCCCGCGTGGCGGGCTGCGTGGACCAGGCGTGGGGCACCCGGGACCGGGAACAGGGACTCAGCCACTGCGGCCAGTGAAGCAAAGAACCACGCAGCCACCTGGGCGGGGCAAAGTGTGGGCCAAGCCTCCCAGTCCTCCGACGGCTGTGGGACTGGGCTGAGGACGGCTGCTTTCATGACGTCACCACTCAGGTTTTTCTGTGGGGTGGAAAAGCCAAGATCGATTCTGTCTTGTCCAGGCGGCTCGGGCCCCGAAACGTTACTAGAGGATTTTTCCAAAGACACGTTTGGCTCAGGTTCAGTGACATAACTGTGCGGCTGGTCCATGGGGCTTTGCGGACCCTTGGGGCTCCCTTCGCTTTCGGTTCGGCGGATGGAATCACGTCCTCCTGGGACTGGAGGTCCTAGGCAATCCCGCCAAGCCTCCCGGATCCAGGTTCCGCGGATCTGCTCCGGGAGGCACAGCCACGCGGAACACGACTCCACGTCCAGTTGCAGCTCCTGTCCAGTGCCGTCTGGCGAAAACACAGGCACTAGGAGTGTAAAGCCGGCGTCGTAATGAGGTCCCCGGATGTAAGGACCTAGGGGTGCAGGTCCCAGATCCAGGGAGCCCTCGCGAATCCCACCACGAAGCAGCAAGAGCTCTGCTTGGGGAGGAAAGCGGGGGTCCCGACGGTGAACGAGACCTACGGGAAGAGACGGGTTCAGGAGGGCATGGCCCAAAGCCCGGGCGGGGGCGGGGGCGGCTCGGGGTAGGGGCTGAAGGCTGCGAGTAGCCTAAGGCAGGGAGTTACTTACCAAGCAAAGAGAAGACAAAGTCCTTGGCCCGGAGGAGGTCTGGTCCCGGCTTGGGCGCGTCGCTCCAGCTCTCCTGCACACCCAGCTCCTGGATCAGCTGGGTTAGTTCCTGCAGCTGCGCCCCGGAGCAGAAGTCGATGTCCGTGAGCGGCCGGGCTGGGGCTGGGGGCGGCGGGCCCCACCAGGGCGCACTCCCCCAGACCGCGGAAGCCATGGAGCGCAACCGTTTGGGGCGAGGGAAAACACGGACGGGAGGACGCTTAGACGGGCCGTTCCTTTGCTGCCAAAAAAGTCGCCCGCGTTCTTCTCTCCTCTCGAGGCCTCCAGAGTGCCCCAGGCACAGCTCGTCAATGGGTCTGCAGCTGAAGGGCTCTAAATTTAGTCTTGAAACCGAACAAATAAATACCTCCAACGCCGTTGCCCTTTTCTCAAATGCTGGTCCCCGCCCCCATGGAACGGCTCACCTGACTCAGCAGGTAAAAAGTAGCTGTTAGGCCCCTCCTACGGGATGTAATAGCGAGTCGCCGCCGCCGCCCCTGGTCTACCTCCCCTTACCTCTCTTTCGGAAGAGGCTTGTGGTCTGCGGCTTCCCTCTTAGGGATAGCTGCAAGGGTTGGGAAGGGAGCGGACAGAACGATTCAACAGGTAACTTCTTCCCGTAGCCCGAGGCCACGCCCCCAAGCTGGGGCCACGCCCCCTCCTGGAGGCCGTCGGGGCGGTTCCGGACCGGCCCCGCCTCCTGCCGGAGATCAGTCACTCCCCGCTCTGCTGAGATCTCGCGCTGTCCTGTGGATTGTAGTTTGACTTCCGAGCTACCGGGGCGTTGAGGCCACGCCCCCGCATCCCTTCCTGTTCCGCTGAAGTAGTGCCTGATGGAAGTTGTAGTTTCTATGGAGATCAACTCCTGTGACTTTCATAAGCCCAGGTCAGACCCACGCAGACATTCCGTGGGGTTGGAACAGGATGGAATTGAAGAGCAAATAATAAAGGGGGACATACTCTAGGGGCCTGGGGGGGAAATAGGGGCCTCCGCATCTCTCGTGTGAGTAGAGGAACCCTGGTCACTTAGATCTAGGAGGGGTCGTCCACACAATCATAACTTCATTTGAGAGATGACACTGCAGCCTATAAAGGTTGCACATGGTAGGGCCGGGCCAGAGAGGTGTTGGAAAGGGGCTCCCAGCTGGGTGCGGAGGCATCCCTTTGGGGTGAGTGTCAGGCAAGAACACTCAGGTGATGACCCAGGAAAAAGCATCTGACTCAGGGAAGGGTTGGCGATGCCCACCTCGGACCCATGAGTGCTGGCGGGGAACACATTTGGGATCTGCCAGCTCACGTACATACGCAGAAGAGTTATCAGGACTGAAGCGTCCAGAGGAACATCCCAGCTGGGCTGGGGCAGGGCGGTGGAACACTACCAGGAGAAGGAAATGGTGTTCAGGGACCACGGCCACCAGAGATACAACTTTGGTCCAGGATGAGACTGGGAGCCGGAATGAAAAGACAGAACCTCTGGAAACCAGGGACGGGCCCGCAGATCAGACCAATCCACCGTTAGACGGGGACTTCTCACGTTCCCTTTGCACCCCCTCCCTGGAAGGACTATGTCCAAGGTGAGATAGGCCCATGTCTGCGGCAAAGGACTGAGAAGGAGGGGACTCTCAGAATCCAGAGCTTGATTTGGGAAGCCCCGATCTCAGGGGTTCCTAGTCTCTAACAAAGAAAGCTCTTCTCCCTCAGCAACCTCGAGGCCCAAAACACAGCCCAGAACTGGGGAGGCAGGTTTCCATATACCTGATTGTAACCCAAGAGGCCGGATGGGGAAAACCGAAGGCTGGGCTCTTTCTCACAGTCTGGGGGGGGGGCAATCAGGTATAGGACGTCCCTACTTCTTCCCTCCTCCCCAGAGGGTGGCCTCTCAGTCCCACTGAAAACAACTAAGTTCTCTGGGTTCTGTGGGAGCTTTGAAGATGCTGGGTTGAGTGACAAGGGAAAGGAAAGTTTCTCTAAACTCCAAAGCATTGCTGTCCCATAGGTTTTTCTCTGAGTGGAAAGGTTCTAAATCTGTGCCGTCCAATATAGTAGCCACACGTGGCTATTGAGCCCTTAAAATGTAGATAATGAGACTGAGGAACAGAATTGTAAATTTTACTTAATTTTTTTTTTTTTTTTTTTAAAGTAGGCTTCATGCATGCCCAATGTGGGGGGTTGAACTCCCGACCCTGAGATCAAGAGTCATGTGTTCTACTGACTGAGCCAGCCAGGCGCCCCTAAATTTTAATTAATTTTAATTAATTTACGTTTTAACAGCCACATTTGGCTCGTGGCTACTGTATTGGACACGGCAGCTCTGGGCCTTGGGGATCGGGGTTCCCACCACTCAGGGATGCAGGAATAGAGACCCAGCCCTCATCAGGCCCCGTGAGGGGGCCACAGCATCAGGAACGGGGCTCAGGTGGGATGTCCCCAAACCACCACAGAACATTTCTCTTGCCTCTTTATTCCTGATGCAACTTTGTCCCCTCTTTTTCCAAGGTCCTCATCACACACTGATATCCCCACTCCTTGGTGGTCTCCGGGGAGTTGCTGGATGCCTCTTGGCGACTGCGCCTGGGAGAAAGAGCTTCGCACTTGTCCCTGCCCACCCCGAACTGTCTCTGGCGGGCATCGAAGACCACATGCCCGACCCGGGTGCCTGACCCTGGGCAGTAGGGTTTCCAGTTGATTTTGGGAGGCATAGACATCTGGCGATAGCTCTGGCAGGCTGAAGGCACGGTATCCACGGGACGGTACACCCAGTCTTGGCCGCCTGCTCGCCGGCACGATGGCTGCAGCTCAATTAGCAAAGGGACCTCTGAGAAGGTTTGCAGGTCATTGTAGATCACCACCGGGGGCTTGGAAGAGCTGCAGTTCTGGCCAGGTGGGACAGAAGTCCATGGAAGGTGCTGTTGAGCGTCTTCCTTCCGAGGAGCCTGCTCGGATGTGCATGACTTCATCAGGCACAGTGAGGACTTTGGAGTCTGAGAAAGGCCCAAGACTTGGACTGAGTTGGTACCTAGAGCAAGGCCTGGGTTCTTGGGGTGGTTGGGATTTGAGATAAGGGGTGAATCCTTGTGGAGGCTGGATTCCCCAATAAGGCTTTGAGTCTTGGGGAAGCCATGGTCTTGGGTAAGGGCTGGGCCCTTATGGAGGCCAGGATCTTGATCGATTCCTGGGTACTTGTGGAAGTTAGGGTCTTGGGTATATTCTGGGCTCCTGTGAATTCCAACGTCTTGTGTCCGGCCACATCTCCTTTCGACTTCGGTGGCTTGCGTAAGGCCTGGATTCTTATGGAGGTCAGAATCTTGGGAGAGGCCTGGATTCTTGTAGTCTCCGGAGTCTTGGGTAAGGCCTGAGCCCTTATGGAGACCAGAGGTTTGGAGCAAGCCTGAGCTCCTGCTGACTCCAGAGTCTTGGTATGGGCTCTTCTGTGGGCAAGAATCTTGGGGAAGGCCTAGACTCCTAGAGACTCCCACCTCTTGAGCATAACCTGTAGTCTTGTAAATTCCAGAATCTTGGGAGGGGCCTGGGCTATTATGGAGGCCACTTGTCTGGGAGAGATCTTGACTTTTATACTGTATAGTCTCTTGGTTTTGTTCTCGATTCCTATAGACTCCAGAGTTTTGCATAAAGCCTGAACTCCTCCGAACGTCTGGAGTTTGGGGAAGTGGTACATTCTTGTGGAGGCCACAAGGTTGGGCGAGACATGGGCTTCTAAAGATACCTGCATTTTGAGTAGGACCTAGGCTCTTTTGGGGGCCGGAATCTTGGGTAATGACCAGATTCTTGTGAAGTCCAGAATCTTGGGAAGGGCTCGGACTCTTGCAGAGACAAGGGTCTTGAGTAAGGCCTGGGGGCTTGTTTAGGCCTGGATCTTGAACAAGGCCCGGATTTTGGGTAAGGCCTGAGTTCCTGGGAACTCTCAAGTCCTTTGAAAGGCTTGAGGTCCTTTGGAGGCCAGAATCTTGGTTGAGACCTAGACTCTCCTGAAGTTTAGGGGGTTGGGGTTGGGTTGGGGGTTGGAAAGTCTTGGAGAACTGCGGAGGGATGGGGCACTGAGAAAAGGGGACGGACTGAGAAGACTTGGAGGTGGGGGGAAAGGTGGGGTATTGCATTGAGGCGGAGAGCTGCTGGTGGTTGGAGGGTTGGTGAGGGACAAAGGATCTGGGAGACATAAGCGGCAGAGAAAGAGTGCATGGGGGAGGGACGGTGCTCACTGAGCTCTGGCCACTGGCTGGAGAATGAAAGCAAGGCTGAGAAGGTGTGGCATCCTTGGCGTAGACGAGGAATTTGGGGTAGACCGGTGTCTGAGAGTCTGTGTTTCTCCTCTCCGAGCTGCAGGGATGGAAGCTGAAATAAGGGAAGGTCTTGGGCTGTAGGAACTTGTCTTTGGCAGCATTCGAGATCTTCCATTCCACATTCCCCAGCTCCAGGTAGCCCAGGACGGAGCCTGTGGAGGGCTCGGCACGGGCCCCGCTGTGTTGCTTCGATGCTGGTTCAGCTATACCAGAGCTGCCCAGACCCTGCCCCTCTTGGGGCCGGGGGAGGGTGCCCACGTCCTGTCTGGGGTACCCAGAGGGCTGGGGGGGGCACGCATGGTGCACGTTCTGCTTCACCCTGCGGGCATCGTACACCACGTGGCCAGTGGAGAGCTCTTGGCCGAAGGCAGTCAGGGTAGAGGGAATAGGAGTTAGGATGGGGGTACGGGTGGTGACAGAGACAGGAGTGGCGACAGGAGTGGTCGTCAGGGTCATGACCAGAGCTGGGCCAGGGGCCGGGGCAGGGGTAGAAGTTGGGGGAGGGGCTGGGGCAGAGGTGGGAGCAGGGACCAGGGGGTGAGGGACATGGGTGTGGGTTAGATGAGCATGGGGGGGATTGCAGGCTGGGCCATGGGCTATTACACACTCAGGGGTGTGACCCAGGGAATGGGCTGAGGGGTGCTCAGGGCCCCGGGCCTGGGCAGGAGTGGGCGGAGTGTGCTCAGGGGTGAAGCCTGGGGAGTAGGCATGGGCCTGGACTGCGGTGTGCTTGGGGCCATGGCCCAGGGCAGGGCTGTGTTCAGCGGCGCGGGCTTGGGAGGCGACGTGCTCAGGGGTGAGGGCTACAGAGCAGGTACGGGTCTGGAGGGGATTGTACTCGGGGGCTTGGGCTGGGGAATGGATCTGGGCCTGAGGCAGGTTATACTCAAGGGTGTGAGCTGGGGAGCAGGTGTGGGCCTTGGGGGTGGTGTGCTCAGGGGCGGGGGTGGGGAAGGAGGTCTGGGCCCGGGGGGTGGTGTGCTCGGGTGTGTGGGCTGGGAAGGAGGTCTGGGCCCGGGGGGTGGTGTGCTCGGGGCCGTGGGCTAGAGAGGAGGAGTGGGCTGGGAAGGAAGTCTGGGCCTTGGGGGTGGTGTG
>CM052891.1:50156313-50197937 GCA_028534135.1 Potos flavus
GGTGCGTGGGCTAGGGAGGAGGAGTGGGCCTTGGGGGTGGTGTGCTCAGGGGCGGGGGCTAGGAAGGCGGTCTGGGCCTGGGGGGCGGTGTGCTCAGGGGCAGGGGCGGGGCTGTGGGCGGAGGCATGGGTGGGGGCGGGGCTGTGGGCTGGGGCATAGTCTGGGGCGTTGGTCCTGCTCTCACGGGGCAAGAGGAGGGGAACCATGTCCACCTTGGTCATCCTGGGGAACTGGGAAGGTGTCTCGTGCCTGGAGATAAAGGGGGCCCTGGCCTTTAAGGCTGTGACCTGAGGGGCCTCCCCAGCTCCCATCGCCCCCGCCTTCCACGGTCCCCAGGGAGCGTCCACGGGAGCCCCGGCGTGCCCACACTGAGGCGGCATCCAGCAGCACCCAGAAGCCTTCTCGTCATTCGTGTCTGGCATCCAGGAGTTGAGGTGGTTAGGGGGCCCGACCAGGAAGCCGGGGCGACGGTGGAAGCGGGAGGAGACTCTCGAGCACAGGTTCTTGGGGTCCATGGCGCAGCGCGTGCACATGGGGTGGCCGCTTACACAGCTGGGTTGCTGGTCTGCAGGGAAAGCGGGGAGGGGGCAAGGCTGGGGCTCCTGAGGGGCCGAGAAAGGGGACAGGTCCACATCCCCTTGAGGCCATGCTGGGGCCCACTCACCTTTGGGGAAAAAATGATGGAAAAGGATCCGCAAGGAGCTCTTCAGATGCCTCCAGAGCTGAGGGGAGCAGGGGAAGGGGGAGCCCCCGGACGTGCGGTGAGCCCTGCAGCCCGGCCCGTTCTCGGCCCCATCCCGGCAGCCCAGCCACCTCAGTCCCTTCCCAGCCCAGGGCTCCCCCAGCCCTGTTGCCCAGCCCCCGCCCTGACCAGAGTCACCACATTGATCCCCACGTTGAGCAAAATGAAGCTGCCCAGAATCAGAAGGATTGAGTCTCCGAGGTCCTGGCACTTCCTGGGGTTGGTGCCAGAGCATGCTTGGGCTCCGTGGTGGGCTCGCTCACCCATGGCCGGGGGTCCCAGGACTACCTGGGCCCCCCCTGGCCCCCACATACTCACTAGGAGCCAGGCTCCTCTGGTGGGGGAGGGGGAGAGGGACTGGGTCACAATGGGGCGGGTGTTGGGGTCACAATGAGGGAGGGGAGGAAACGGGGGGCCTAGGACCCTCTGCCCTAGTAACCAGGTTCTCGTAACCTGAGCCCCAAAAGTCAAGCGGGGCTGGAAGGAATGGCGCTCATTCCCCCTTCGTTCCCTCACTGCCCCTACTTCACTCCCTCCCAACACTCACACAGCCCATCCCCTCGGCCGCTCCTGAGGCTGGGAAGACCGTGGTCTCAGAGCTTTGGCCTTCTTCTCCCTGCCTTCCATGAGGCAGGGGCCGTGGATCCGAGCGGAGGTAGGACCCACCGGTCTGGAATCCGACCTTCACCGTGTCTCGTGGGGCTGAGCCTCAGAGCCCACTTTGGTTCGGATCGGGGAGGGCAGCCGCCCAGAGCAGGTGCTCAGACGCCGGCCCTCTTAGGGCACGGGGCGGCACCAGGGTCCCGCCAGGGGTCCGGGACGGTGGCCGCAGCCACGGGCAGCCTCGTGCCGAGCAGCCGGGACGCAGGCTGACAGGAGGAGGGACCCTTCCAAGCCCCACAACACACCACAGTGCCTCCTGGATCCGTTGCTCTTTATTCTCGGCTCTCGGCGCCGGGCCCCGCCCCCCGCCTCGCCGCGGGTCAGTGAAGCTTCCCGGTCCGGCTCCGGTGCAGGGAGGGCCTGGAGGCCGAGGACGACGGCGGGGGCAGCGAGTTGGCCCGCGCTCGGCTCTCCTGCACCTGCCGCTTCAGCTCCAGGCTGTCGTAGACCTGGCAGCTGGCGGTGCCCCCCGGGTTCCTGCTGAGCGGCAGGAAGGTGGGCTGCGGCTGGGGGGCCTCGGCAGCCTGGACTTCGGGCAGGGGCTGGGAGGGATGGGGGAGCAGGGCCGAGCAGGGGGCTGGGGCCCGCGGGTAGGAGGTCTCGCCCAGTATGGTGAGGGAGGCGGAGGTGGTCAGGGGGTGCCGAGCGGGCAGTGCCTCAGCCCACTCGGCTGCCCGGCGCCGGATCTCGTGGGGCTCGCGGGAGCTGTAGCCCAGGTGCCCCATGGACGGGTGTGGGCTGCGGCTGGGCGGGCCGGGGACGCTCCGCCGGTGCGCCTGGGGGGAGCAGTGCTCGCGGGCCTCGGGCCGGGAGCCCCGGGGCACCAGGGCGGGCGGGGGCTCGGAGCCCTCCAGACCCCGCCGCCGCTGATCCCAGGAGTCATAGAGGAGCTGGCCGCTCGAGGGGTAAGGGCTGTACCCCGCCGGCGCCCAGGAGGGATTGGGGGGCAGCCGGCGGAGGGGCGGTGGGGACGAGGCCCACTGCTCCACCTCCACATTGCCCCAGATTCGGGACTGGGAGCACTGGGGCCCACAGGACTGCAGCCTCAGCTCGGACTTGGCCTCCACGCGCTTGGGCATGCGGCGCAGCTCGGGCGATAGATAGAGAGAGGGTGGGGGCAGGCTGGCCAGGATCCCGCCCCGGCGGCCCCACAGCCCCACATTGGAGGGCAGGCCCCTGTGCAAGTAAAGCCCTCCCCAGCCGCCCCCCGGGTACTTGGGGCGAGGGAAGGCCAGGTCCTCCTCCTCCAGGTAGGAGTCCAGGTCCTCCCCGAAGGAGGGCGCCGCGTGTAGCCGTGACATCTTGCGGCCGTGACGGTGGCTGCGGAAGCCTGAGCAGTTGTGGCGGAAATGTCGCTGGTTCTTCAGCCCCCAGTGGTGGCTGCAGGAGTCCTGGTGGTGGTGGTGGTGGTGGTGGCTGTGGCCGTGGCTGTGGCCGTGGCCATGGCGTGGGAGGGGGCGGGGGCCGCGGCTGCGGGGGCGCCGGCGGCGGGGGCGGCGGCGGCAGGAGCGGGCGCTGCGGAGATGGTAGTAGGAGGACGAGGGGTAGCATGAGGGCCGGGCCATCTTCACTTCCAGGGGTTCCAGGGTGCAGTGGACGTGGACGTCTTGGGCCTTGGCGGGGGGATCCTTGGTGGGACTTTCACAAGCCTGCGAGGTTTCATCTGGGGGCGACAAGAGTCCGTGAGGCTGGGGCAACTGTCAGAAGAGTTTGGGGTTGGGAACAAGGTGGTCTGGATTTCTCCGGTTGTGTTGGTGGCATGGTGGGGGAGGGGGCCGTGTCCCCGACCTTTCTTGCTGCCATACTTACTTTTCTGATTAATCCAAGAGATCATCTTGTCTAAGGCATTCTGGAGCCCCTGCCACATCTGGGGGGGGGTAGGGTAGGGTGCGATGGGGCGAGAATGAAGACCAGGCAGCTCTCTACGCCACCCCTACCTGGCTCCCAGCCAAGACCACACTCCTGCAGGTGCAGGCTCCCGCCCTCAGACCTCTTCGCCCGCAGGGGCGGTCTCCCGCCATCACTGACCACAGTTACCACGTTGATCCCGATGTTGACCAGGACGATGAGGCCCACCAGCAGGAGCAGTACATCTTCGGGATCCTGGAGATGTTCCTGATATTGATTACAGCACCCCAGGTTGTCATACCAGAGCTGGTTTTCCATGGTGGGGGGGCCCTAGGGCCACCTGGGCCACCGCCCCCCCCCCAGCCCCGACCACACTGTACTCATGCCGGGACCTGGGGACACCTACCAGCTGGTGAGGGGGTTGGGTCATAATGAGGCACATTGTGGGGAGTCACAATGCAGAGGTGGCCACTCTTTTATCCACTTGGCTTGCCCTTAGATGGCCATGGCCGCCCTTGGCTGCCACTTGATGGGGCCCCCGTCCCTGGGTATCCCAGAGCTCGCTCTGTCCCTGTCTCCCACAGGGGCCTGCTTAAGTCAACACCTGATTCCCGAGTTGAAAATAGGGTTGCTATAGTGGTAAGACGGACTTCACAGGGCTTGAATGGTCCCTAAAGGATTTCCTCCGTGTCATCGTTCTCTTGAGACGTCAAGGCGGCTTGTGGAGTTGGTCCCCTCCACCCATCCCTACTTGGGGCCAGCAGCTAGGGTGACAGCAAGGGTCCTCTCCGGAGTCACCCCACTGTGCCATTCCCTCCCCGTCCTTCCTGGTTCCCTGTGATGATTCCTCTAGCACCTACCCTCCCCCACCCGTTCCTGGCCAAGGATTGCAGCCCTACGCAGTGTGGTTCCCGAGCCCACTGACCGCCTCGCTTCGGAGCAAGACTGACTTCCCGCTCACCCCGGGTTGCTTTCGTCTGCCAGGGACCACCCCCGACCGTGCTCTCTCTCCTCCCTAACCAACTGCCCTCCCAGCCGGAAAACTATTAGCAGCCCCTTTAAGAAAAACCTCATGAAATGGACAAAGCACAAACAGATGTAATTGTTGATAGGACAAAGGAGCCTTCGGGGTCTGGGGAATGGTGCCCTGGGGGGTGCCTCGAGTCATTTGTCTGCACCTGCACGATGGGTGAACAATAATGCAACAGCCGTGGGTGTTTCCCTTCGAGCCCCCAAACACAGAGTGGGTGCTCCATACATACTCACTGAATGGAATGAAAATGATCAACGACATCGGCCGAAAGAAACTGCACAGACCAACAGACCGATTCACAGAAGGCCTGTCTGTCCACATTCCACGCACGCATCTGCTACGGAAGGTGGGGTCCACTTCCTTCGGCCTGGGTGCACTCACGTGGCTTCAGGTTCCCGGGCGCACGCGCGGCCGCGTGCATGTGTCCACGTGCGTGCGTGTGTGTGCGTGCGTGCGTGCGAGGGCCATCTAGGAGTAAGGCAGGGCCTGCCTGCGTTTCCCTGCTGCGTGGGGATGGGATGCTCTGACGAGTTCCCGTGGTAGACTGAGGCAGGGAGGAGCCCGAGGGGCCAGGCTGACCCCGCGGGAGCGGAGCCCGGAGCCTCAGAGGCCGGGAGCTGGATCCCTGGTACCTATGTGACCGTGGATAAGTCACTTCTCCTCCTCAGTCTCCTCACTGGTGACAGCAGTGAGGTCCCAGAGGGCAGCCCTCGGGAATGTCCCCGGTGTTTGGTCCTCCGGTTTGGGTCCTGACTGGGGAATTGGGAGAGCCTGGACACCCTCCCTCCCAGCAAGCCCGCCTCAAAGAAACAGGGCTTGGAAGGGGGCACACAGCACATCTGGGGGCTGCAGCCCAGCCCTGGGCTCTGGCAGAAACCAGGCCGCTGAGGGGCTAGGACCACGGGGATGGGGTCTCCCCTCTAGTGCAGGTCAGCTTAAGGATCTGGGCTGGGATCTGGGGAGCTGCTCTGGGCACGAAAGCAGAGTGGGGCGCGGCAGGTGGGAACCTGCCCCAGAAGGGGCCGGGAAAGCGCCGAGGGCAGGGCCCAGGGAAGCCGAGAGGTTGATGAGGGTCCCTGGGGCTCCCGAGGCGCCCGTTGCCAGGGAGACCCTCCTCTGAGCCTCCGAGGCCTCAGGGCGCTGTGTGGGCCCTGGCTTCCCCCGACACCACCACCGACCACCTCCTCTCTTCCTTTTATTTTTGTCCCAGTCACCTCTCTGCCACGGAGCGGTACACCCAGTCCTTGCCCGTCCCCTCGACGGCATTGCTGGATGGGGAGCCCAGGGGGTAACAATGGGACAAGGCCTCCACCTCGCGGGTCAGCTCCCGGAGCCGCCGCCTCACGTCTCGGGCGTCATACACGATGCGGCCGGAGGAGCGGCGCCGGGGGATGTCGGGGATGTGGGCCGGGCCGCGGACGGGCGGCGGGGCCGCAGGGGCGGGGGCGCCGGGCTCCGGCTCGGCCTGGGCCCCCGTCCCCACCCCGCTGTTCCTGTGGCTGAGCGCCTGCGGGCTCGGGGGCGGGGGGTTCACCGGGTACACGTAGGCCTCGAGGCCCAGCTCTGACCGCATCTCCCCTTTGAGGGGCCTGCTTTCCACAGCCTGCTGGAAGCGAATGGTCTGGGGCGGGGGCTCCTCGGCGTCCTGGGGCCAGGGGGCCCAGAACCCCTGGGTGGACTGGAAGCCTTGCCAGTCTGCGGGCTGACCCCAGTGGCGGGAGCAGACTGCCGGGCGCTGGTGTGGGGGCCTCTCCTCCTCGTCCGTGTCAGGCGCCCAGGCTGCCGGGCGGTGGGCGCGGCGGCCTGAAGAGCCTCGGCGGCGGTGGCGGCGACTGGGCGGGGGGGTCACGGTCATTTTCACGGGGTCCATGGTGCATCGGAGGTGGACTGCAGGGGCACTCTGCTTCGGAGGCTGGGGCTGCTTCCCCGGGGAGGGTGACTTAGAAGCTTCTGTCGGTCAAGGAGAGGCGGGAGGCTGGTGGGGAGGCTGGTGGGGAGGTTGGCGGGGAGGCCGGCTCCTATGGGGAGGGGGGGCAGGGTGCAGGGGGAGAGCGGGAGGGGAAGGGGCCAGCTCCCGGTCAGGGCTGGCACGCCGGGTTCCTGGCTCTCCTGTGCCCCGTGCCCCCAGCCCCCGGCCCACCCCCCCCCCCCCCCCGCTTACCTTTCTCATAAACAATATGGATCACTTGGTGTAAGAAGGCACGGAGTCTGCGCCAGAGCTGGGTGAGGGAGGACACAGTGACCCCAGGCCCGCCCCGGCCACCAGGCCTCCCGCCGCCGCCATCCGGCCAGCGCCCTCCCGCCTGGCCCCACCCTGACCAGCGTCACCATATTGATGCTAATATTAATGCAAATGATCAGGCCCAGCAGCAACAGGATGGAGTTGCCCAGGTCCTGACAGTTGTTGGTGTTGGAGCCGTGATACGAGGCCCACCCGGGCCGTGGCCGCTCAGCCATGGCCATGGGGGTCCCTAGGGCCACCGGGGCCCCTAGGCCCCCAGCCCACTGTGCCCACAGTATCCACCAGCCTGCTTGCCTGCCTGTCCCAGGGGCTCCTGGGGGTAAGCGGGTCACAATGATGCCGGGGCGCTCCCTCACAATGTACCAAGAGGCAGAGTCTTGGGCCCGCGGGTGACCCTCCAGCCCGGGCCCAGGCCTTGGCAGAGGCCGAACCCTTCACCTGGCATGCCTGTCCCATGCCACGTGCCCCCTGGCCTGTCTGGGCTCTCCCCGCCTTCTCTACCAGCCTCAGGCCTCTGCACACACCTGGGCCCTGATCAGAACTCCCCATTGAACCCCTCTACCATGGCAACCTTACCCCGGCACCCACTCCCCCCTTTCCGCACTCCGAGCCGCTCCCCAAAATGGCTGTGGGCTGTGACCACCTCCCTCCCCCTCACTGGCCGAGTGGCGGCCCTGAGGCTCAGTTCCCCAGAGCACCCCGCCCCTCCCCATCACAGCAGGCACAACCAACAGTTAAATTTTTATATTTACAATATTCTCTTCATCTTTTGCCAGGTTTAAAAATGTGTACAGAGCCGCGAAGGGTTGGGGCAGGGACGTGGGATTGTCCGGGGATTGTTCTGGGGAGAGGGGCTGGGCATTGGAGTCCGTGGCTGAATCATGGGGTCCCCCAGACCCCCTCCCATGCCCCAGTCTGGGGGGGGGGCGTCTGTCTACAGGGTTCAGGGCCCAGGTCCCTAGCATTTAGAGGGCATGGCCATTTGGAGAGGAGCTAGACCAGGCAAGGGAAGGGGTCAGAAAAGAACTAAGTTTCCATGGGGGGAGGTGGGACGAGGGACAGTCAGGAGGCAGAGTTCTGGGGAGCCAAGACCAGGGATTCCGGATTTGGGTGTCCGTGGAAGACGGCCCCCCACCCCCTACTCAAGTTCGGCACTAACGAACCCTTCAGAGGCCAGCAGACGAGGACTCTCCTCCACCGTGGTCCCTTAAAACCCTACCTGACACCATTCTTCTCCCCAGGGGCCCAAACCCATTTTCCTCGGGCGGTTCCTCTCTGGGGCAGTGACCGCACACATATCCTTTCCAATTCGCCCTGCTGTCCGCCCAAGCCCCGTCCCCCACCGCCCCCTCCATCTGTTTGCAGCAATGCTGACCTCATTCTCTCCCCAGCCTGTCCCGTGAATCCTTCCCCCTCTGCGCCCTCTTTCCGCGGCTCCTTTCCTTCAGCCCTGGCGGCTGAGGGAAGGGGGGCCCTCGCCAAAGAACGGGACGGGCGGCTGAGGGGAGGTGTTCAGACACTGACATAGGGTGGCTTCAAGGAGGGAGACAGAGATGGGAGGAGGGACACTGAGGCAGAGAGGGAGGGACGAGACACGGAAGGGAGGAGAGACACAGGAGGGACCCCTTTCGCTGCCCCTTCCGTCCCCCATATCCTACCTGTTCCCACATTTACCTGCCCTGGCCCAGGACTGGGGAATCCTTGGCACATTTCGGGGGTCTCCTCCCCCTCAAACCCACCTAACCCGGTTTGGCACGGATGAGCAATGGTCTGAGGACTGAGGGAAAGGCTGTCCTCAGACCCCAGTAAGGGCTTTGGTCAAACATGCATGGCCTCTGGGTGGCACGTCGCGACCCCCAAACTTGGCATCTCTTGGGGGGGTGGAGACAGGGGCAGAGCTCTGCCCCCAGGATTTGTACATCCTCCCCTCTCCGTGTCGGTCAGTCGAAGTCTGTCCCCACCTGCTGGGCGGGGAGGAACTAAGTGCTAGTTCTCAGGTCCCGGGGACAAGGGGCCGTCTGCATGGGAAAACACACATCCACATGCAAGAACATGTTTCCACTCGGAGGGATGCGTCCTGGACCCCTGGGAAAACAAGTTCCCGGGCAGCACAGGGCCACACGGATCTCCTCCCTTCCCCCTGGCAGGGAATCCCACCCAGAGTTCGGGCTTCGTTTGACCTGGGCCACAGGGGATAAACATGCTTCGTTGGGGCAGGGGGGGTGGGGCACGGAGTGGGGGGGGGACGACTGATTTCCTCGGTACCTTCCCAAGGGTCACCGTCGGTGAGCACACCACTTCCAGGGTCTCCATGGGGTGGGGAGAGGGGGAGGGGGGAAGAAGGCAGGAGGGAACAGGACTCTGGGGTACAAATCCCCGCAGGAATTCTTTTGAGGGGGCCAACATGTGTCCAGGGAGGCAAAAAAAAAAAACCTCACCCTGCACATGGGAAAACACACCCCCTCGTGAGAAAGCACGCCTCCACGTGGGAAAACACGTCCACGTTTCCACACACCGAAGACTGGTGTCCCAATGGAGGGCACGAAACACCCTCCAGTTGTTCCGAGGCCCGGGTCCAGAGAAGAGGACGGGCCTCTCGCCATGGGAAAGACACACATCCTGGTGCGGAAACCCATGTCCACCTAGCACTGGCCGCCGTGGGGCACCTCCGGCGCGCCCGGGAGAAGCCTGTGGCCAGTCCTCCTCCCTGCCTTCTGAACCGCACTGCCCCCCGACGGCGTGGGGAGGGCGGCGGCAGCGGCGGCGGCGGCGGCTGTGGCGCAGCGGTGGGGAGGGCTGGGGAGGAGGGCCGCCCCCCCTGAGCCGCCCCCTATACCCGAGTGGTGGAGTGGGGGTGCGGTAGCGTGTTGTTGTGGCTGGGAGCGGTGGGGGGCGGCGGGGGGAAGGGCCCGAAGGGGTGCAGGGAGGGGGGCGGCGGGGGCGGCGGGGGCCCCAGGCCGCTGGGCAGCAGGGTCAGGGCCCCGGGGGCCAGCAGAGGCACATCGTCCGGCGCCCGGCGCAGGGCCAGGGTGTAGTCGGGCGGGCAGGCGGGGCGCAGGGCCTCGGCAGGGTCCGCCCCGACGCCCCCGGCCCGCTTCAGCTGCAGCGACACCAGCTCCTCCTCGGGCGGCAGCTCGCGGCCGGCGGCGGGGAGCAGGGGGCCCCCGCCGGGCACCCCGGAGCCCGAGCCGCCGGGGGGGCTGAGCCGCCGGCACCGCAGCTCCTGCCGCCGGTCCCGCTTGTAGTAGAGGGCGGCGAAGGCCAGGATGTTGAGGAAGAGGAGCGAGGCGCCCACGGCCACCGTGACGCTGAGCTCGGTGGAGTAGTCTCGGGAGTCCCCGGGGAAGCGGTCGTAGGCGCGGGGGCCCGGCTCGGGCTCGGGCTCGGGCGGCAGGGTGGCGGGCGGCGGCGGGCGCCGGGTGCCCGGGGCGCCGGGGGGCGGGCGCGGCGGCCAGCGCGTGGCGTAGGGGGGCAGGCGCGTGGTGGTGGTGAAGAGCTCCGTGTGCAGGTTGTGCAGGTGCGGCACGAGCTCCAGCCAGAAGGCCACCTTGTTGGCGCGGTAGTTGTCGCGCACGCGCGGCTTCAGGCCGATGTGCAGGTACTGCTTCTCCTTGCTGTTGAACTTGCTCCACACCACCTCCTCGAAGCGGTTGGGCTTCGTGTGGATGAACTTGGTGTCCTGCGGCACTGGCTGGTTGGGGTCGCTGCGGGCACAGGAGGGCGAGGGGGAAAGGAGGAGTGAGGGGGGCGTGGCGGGGGCGTGGCGGGGAGGGAGACCCACAGAGATGCGGAGGGCAAGAGGGCCCAGAGACAGAAGGAAAGCCCAAGAACGAGAGGCAGAAGAGACAGAAACTGCCAGAGACGGGCAGAGGTGAGGTGGGAGGGGCAGAGACCGGCAGAGGTGAGGTGGGAGGAGCAGAGACGGGTAGAGGTGAGGTGGGAGGGGCAGAGACGGGCAGAGGTGAGGTGGGAGGGGCAGAGACGGGCAGAGGTGAGGTGGGAGGGGCAGAGACGGGCAGAGGTGAGGTGGGAGGGGCAGAGACGGGCAGAGAGAGAGCCGGTGAGAGGGGCAGAATCTGAAACTGAGTGAAATAGACACTTTTAGGGACAAAGAGACAAAGACAGGGGACAGCCAGGGTGAGACCAGCAAGCGGGAAGCAAACCGATGGAAGAGAGTAGAGGGAAAGGCAGGGGTATCAGTGGATTCGAAGAGAGAGAGAGGTGTAGAGACAGGGACAGGCAGAAGACACAAACCTCACACAGATACACAGCCCAGGGCATCAGAAGGAGAGCGGAGTGCCCGGAGAGAGGGAGGAAGAGGCCAGGAGAGACAGACGCCCCCACCCCCCCGCCCCCAGCCCCGGGAAGGACAGGACTGTCTCTGGCAGACACTGCTGACTCTCCAACGCGCAGCTCAGTGCCCGGCACAGAGGGGGCGTCCAGCAGGTGTCTCGGTCGGGAAGGCAATGATGGAGGGATGACCGTGTGAGGAGTGAGGGACAGGGCGTAGAGGATGGTGGGGGTGGGGGGGCGGGGGGGCGCCTTGGGCTGCAGGGGGGCCCCCTCCCAGCTCTGCTGGCCCTCACCCAGTCTTGGCGAAGTTGGTCCAGTAGGTCATGACCACCGCGCTGAGCATGACGTCATTCTTGGAGAAGTTGCAGGGGAAGAGGTCGGTGGCGCCCACCATGGGCACGCCAAAGACGTAGGGCAGCTCGTCCCCGTGTGCTGCGTCTGCCCACTCGGGCCGGCCCTCGGCCTGGCAGTGGTGGTAGAAGGTATAAAAGTAGACAGGGGACTGGTAGTCGGCGTGCAGCTTGGCGGTGGCCACAGCCGGTGCCACCCACTGGTGGTCCGTAAAGAGCGCCAGCAGGGTCTTTCTCCGCATCTCGCCATTGTCTCGGTCGGCCCAGTCCGTGTACATGAACTTGATGGTCTCCCGAAGCACGTCCTTGCCCTCCGGGTAGCCGTACAGGTTGTCCACGAAGTTGGAGACGGTGAAGTCAAAGGCGCTGGCGGACACGCCGTCCTCGCTCTCTGCGGAGTCCTCTACGAACTTGAGGCCCTCTCCTTGGTTGACGCCAATGAGCATGTCATAGTTGAGGAATTCTCCCTGCTGCATGAGGATCTCAGGGTCATCGGGGACGACGTCACCGTCCACCACGGGCCCGAAGGCGATGTGGTAGCTGGGGAGAAGGGGTCGGGGTCTCATCACCTGCTCCCTGGCCTCCTCTCAGCTCCTAGCCTGCCCTGGGTAAAATCTCCTGAGTCCTTCGGGGCACTCCCGGGGAGTCTTCCCCGATGCGCTTCGTGGCCCCTCGTGCTCCCTTGCTCCGTTTGGGCGCCTGCACTTGGGGTAGGCTCCCGAGGGAAGGAGGCTGGGCCGGCAGAGGGGCCTGAAGCCGATCGGAATGCCCGCGGGCCCCTCTCACCCTCAATGTCCTGGGAAGCGACAAGGAAAGCGGAGGCCCGGCCCCGGCCCTCTCCCACCCCCATACCGGGCGGGCTGCACGTCCTGGTCCACCAGCTCCCGCGAGGGCTTCCGGCGGAGGCACTCCACGGCCTCGGCGCTGTCCTCCCGGTCGCAGCCCACTTTGGCCGCCAGCAGCCGCGTGTACTTGAGCGGCTGGTAGTTGACCGACCAGCTGGAGATGGCAGTGCCGCTCTGGGCGATGGCCTTCTGGAACAACCCTGGCAGGACAGGGCGGGCTTCAGGCCGGGCTGTCTCCGTCCGGGCCGGGAAGGGGGAACCCGGTGGGGTCGGCGTGTGGGGACGGGGACGGGGGAAGGGGGGGCAGGCCGAGGCGGGGTGGGGGGTGGGGGCCGGTACCTTCCGAATGGTGAGAGAGGATCAGAAGGTTGACGCAGGAGGCCCCTGCCCCCGAGCCGAAGATGGTGATGCGCTCGGGGTCCCCCCCAAAGTGGGCGATGTTCTCACTGAGCCAGCGCAGGGCCTGGATCTGGTCCAGGAGTCCGTAGTTGCCTTTGGCCGCCTGGTCCCCGGTGCTGAGAAAGCCTGGAAGCACAGGAGGAAAGGGGCTTCCTGGGGGTGTCGGAGCACCTTCGCCCCCTTTCTGGGCAGCTCGGTCCAGCCCAGAAGCCCTTCTGCTTCTGCGGGGTCTAGAGGAACACGGCCCAACGGGTGCCCCCCCCCGCCCCGCCCAGACCCCGGCCCCTCGAGTTAGCTGCCCCCCTCACCGAGCACCCCAAGCCGGTAGTTGAGCGTGGCTACAATGACGTTGCCATAGGCGGCCAGGACGGAGCCGTCGAACATGTTCCCGGTGCCCTCCATGTAGGAGCCGCCGTGCAGAAACAGCATCACTGGCTTCTTCCCAGAGTCTCGGATATCTGCGTGGGGAGGGGGGTGGGCGGCGGGCCAGGGGTGGGGGACAAGAACACAGTCAGACCAGCAGCAGCACCGCCCAGCTCCCGGGCCTGCGGAGGACCAGCCCGGAGCTCAGGGGACAAGTCTCTCCCGTCCCTGGGGGGGGCAAGACCGGATTCCCCTCCCTCCCTCCCCACGGAGCCCTGGCCGAAGGTCCCACCCCACCTTCTGCCGGCCTGCCCCGCGGCACTTCTCCGAATGCCAGGCAGACCTTGTGAGAAGCCTCGGAGGCGGGGAGGGACCCTCCCCGGGGCAGCTGCTGGATCCAGGGGACCCCCTCCCCACACACACACACAGCGAATCCCCTTCCCGCTCCGAGAAAGAGCAAGAACGCCCGAGGCTGACTCTAGCGCTAGAGGTGCTGGGAGGGTCCGGGCGGCTCCTCACACTCAGGCCTCGGGTCTCGGGTCCACGTGGTAGGCCGGTCTGTGGGTGAGGGGTGCCAGCCTAGGGTCCCCGGGAGCCTGGTCTCCTCCCCGCCCTAATTCCTTTCTAGGTCACCTCCCCAGTTACCATGGCAACCCCCAGCCTAATTACCGTGGCAGGAGGAGGCAGGGAGGGAAAGAGCCTGCTTGAGAAAGCTGGGGTACGGCTCTTCAGTCTCAGACACCCCCCCAACACTGGCCTGACCCTGGGTTCTGCACCGGACGCCCCTCTTGCCCTGTCCCCAAAGGATCCCATGAATCACTGCCACGTGACCAGGCTGAGGCGTGGCAGATTCCAAAGGGGGGGGGAGTCTGAGAGGGCTTGCCAGGGCCCCCAAGGCCATATACCCAGTACCCTTGCTTGCAGCCCTCCACAATTCAGCCACAGCGCCCGGCTGGGGTCCCCCATGGCCCACAGGCTCTCCTCTCTCTTGACACTGGCAATCCCTGACTAGCCTGGGTCTCCAAGTCCCCAGCGGCTCTGCTCGCCTCGGTCCTCCTGCTGGAAACTTTCTCCTGCCAGAAGGTGAGCCTACAGGACGCGGAGACGTTCCCCCCCCTCACCCCTACAGACAGCTTGCGGCCTCCAGTCTCCTAAGACCTTCTCTGCCACCTCCCTCCACCTGGTGGGCTCTGCCCTCTCCGTGCCCTCCCCAAATCCTGCTCTTCCCCTCCTTCCGGAACCTCCGGTGGCCTTCCGGTGGCCTTCCGGTGGCCTTCCAGCCAGACTCAGGCCGGAGTCTCCTCCCTGGAAGGCCCTCTCTTCAGTCCTCAGTTCTCCCCCTCCTCCCCACCCTGCACCTCCACTCCCATTGTGGGGGGAGGAGGGGGTCAGAAAGGGAAGGGGCAGGGAGGGGGGGCCGGGGCAACAAGAAATTCAAAACCAACAACAAAAAAACAGGATCAAGAAAGAAGAAAGAAAGAAAAAAACAACAACCAAAAAGCGAGAAGCTCTCGGGGGGGCAGATTCAACAAGAAAAGAAAAAAAACCAAAAACAAAAAACCAAAAACAAAAAACCAAAAAGATTCCTTTGTTGTTTTTTTTTTTTTGGAAAAAAAGAAAAAAAGAAAAAAGTTCTTTGCATTTTGTTTTTCAAAATTTTGTGGTGAAACTTCAAGATATTGGGCCCTGTTTTCAAAAATTTCCAAATTCTTTAATTTGCTTCAAATGTTTGCGTTTTCTGCATCTGACAGGCTTTTGAAAATTGTAGGTTTGTTTCTGATGTTTCAATTGTGCCATCAATTTGCCAACTTAAATTTTTTTTTTCAAATGTAGTTTTGCTCCAAATTAGAGTTGGTTTTGTTTTGTTTTGTTTTTGTTTTCAAATGTTACATTTCGCGAGTTTCCAAGCAGTCCAAATTGCTGTCGAACTCTAAACGTTTTATTCAATTCTTTGTTTTTTTGTTTTTTTCCCCTCTGACATTCCAATTTCTTTTTTCACTTATATTTTTGGCCGTGTTTGGCTTTGCTTGCAGGTTTGCTAGTGGGTCCAACATTGTTCAAATTTCGTTTGAAGTTTTCGTAATTCTTTTTTCCAATTATTACAAATTTTTCTTTTCTTTTCTTTTTCGTTTTTAGTTGGGAGAAACGACTGGGGGGGCCTTGAGGGCTGCGGGGGTGGGAGGGGCATTTAGTTAGGGGCGGGGCCTTGAGCGTCCTCTAATCAGCAACCACATGCAGCAGCGGGATTTTTAAATCTACCTGTGTCTGGCGGATTGAGCGTCGCCTCGTCACGTTTTTTTGTGAGCGGACCTAAGACCGGGAACACAAAACAGAGAAAAAAAAGGACAATTTTGTGGGGAAAGATGGGGATCGGGGGGAGGTGGTGGATGGGGAGGGGAGGACAGAAAGCAGAAAAGGGGAGGGTGGAGGGCAGAAAAAATAAGCCAAAAAAAGCAAAATTCGTTTGCAAGAAAAAGAAACCAAGAAAAGAGAAAAACGTTTTCTACAACCCAAATTTGTTTCCCCTCCCCGGAAAAAGTCATGCCCCAAAGAAAAGGCTGGGTTTGGGGTGGGGTGGGGGGGTGCCTGAGTGGGCTGAGGCCTGTTTTAAGACATATTGACTTGGCTTGTCCAAGTGTTTGCTAATTGCTGGAAACGAAATGTGTTAGAGGTGGGGGTGGGGTGGGGAGGGGAGGCCCACCCCAAGCCCCAAGCCCGGGAGGCCCCGGCCAGCTGTGCCACCAGCGCCTCCACTCATGCCCGGCCCGTCGGGGCCAGCCCAGCGCCTGCCTGCTCCCCCAGGCTGCGAGGGAGGGGCTGCAGCACAAAGGACCCGTCTGGAGGATCTGGAAGGCAGAGCGTAGGGTGGGGTTGGGGGCCGCCCGCCCCTGCAGCTCGCAGCTCCTTCAAGCCCTCGGCTCCCCACCGCAGGGCTGGGGCCAGGTCAGCGAGGGCCGCCTGGCCGCCTGCCCAGCCCCTCACTCGGCCAGCACTCCTCTTCCATCCGCACTCCGGGGCCTGGCTTTTCACCCCACCTCCCCAATGTGGGGTGAAGCAGGGAAAGGGGTCATCAGGTCTTGCCCTCCACTCCACCTCTTCCCTCTGCACCCCCCAACCTCATCCCTCACCCAGGCCTATTCTCCCCCACCAAAGAACGGTCACCTGCCCACCGGGGACATGAGCACCTCCCCCCTCCCCCCAGCTCAATACTGCTCTAATTCCAGAAAGCCCCCCTCCCCAATTCGGGGTTCAGTCCACAAATAGGGAACAGGAAACACAGCGCCCTGAGCCGGTCTGACACATAAGGGGCCCGGAGGTGCTAGGAGGTATGATGTGTCCCCCTGGTCAAGGAAAGGCCCCGGGCTGGGCTCAGAGTTTGGTTCCAGGCTCCTTGCAGAAAGGGGAATCGGTCGGGGCGGGGGGGCGGGGACTGGAAGCCAGAAATCAGAGGGGATCCCCCCCCACTGATTGGGTTCTCCTCGCTGGCTTGGGGAGGGATGGGTCGGCAAGGTCCGCCTCTGGAAAGCTTCTCCCAGCTGGTGATGACGGCCCCATAGGGACCCATTAGGATTGGGGTCTGTTGTCTACAACAGAGCATGAGCATAATGTGTGTGTGTGTGTGCGCGTGCGCGTGCCTGAGTCAACCTCTTCCTTGCAGAGCTGGTGTGAAGATTCAGTGAGATCACCTGAATGTGTCAGGGCCCAAACAGGTCTGTGATAAGTGATGGTTAAAAATACAGAAGGTGTGGGCATAGGTGGTGTGGGGGCAGGGAGGACATTGTGCCTGGAGGCGTTGGGGTGGACAGCCCATTGGTGGGGAGTCTGGGGGGGATGTTCCATGTGAGGGGCGTGGGGATAGCCCACGGACGGGGACACCGGCATGGACAGCCTGCAGGGAGGCAGGAGCGGGGCGGAGAGCACGGAGATGGACAGGCTGTGTGGGGGTCCTGGGGCAAATGATTCAGAGGACATTGTGAAGGGTAGGCTGCTGGGGTAGGGGGCCCCCGAGAGGGCAGGGGGATGTCGAGTGGGTGGCTCTCCTGTGGAGGGTGTGGCGGTATCGGGGAGGACGTAGGGAGTGTGTTGGGGTAAAGAGTCGATTGGGGTGCCTGGAATGGGGATGGGATTGGAGTGGTGATACTTGTGTGCGCTGGGGGCCTGGGTTGTTGGGAGGCGTGGTTTCCACGGGAGGGGTGGTCCTGGGTTAGGGTGCACGGCTGGCGTGAGGAACAGAGGGTGGATTGGTTGGTCCCCAAGGTGCCGGGCAGTGGTCGATCTGCAGGCAGGGGGTAGGCTTGCTGGGCATGCTGTCCCAGCCCGAGCTGGGGCACAGGGGGTCTCCGGGCAGAGTTGGGGTAAGCAATGCTTGGGGAGTGCTGAGGGCGTTGGGGACTGTGGTGCAAGCAGCCACATGCAAGGCTATTGGGGCCAAGGTCTCTGTAGGGGTCTTACTAGGACACATGGCGTGTATCTGGGGATACTGGGGAGCATGGGTCTACGTGGGCGATAGGGTCCACAGTTTCCGAGAGGCGCTGGGGTGTGGGGTGTGTGCTATGTGCGGGCCTTGGGAATTTGGGCGCGTGGGATGTTGGAGCACGTGGTCAGCGTGCGCGCTGGTGGGGTACCTGACCTGTGGGGATCGGGGGCCTACGGTGTCCATACAGGGGTTCCCGGGTACCAGGCCCCTGTGTACATACACTTGGCGGAAAACGGCCTGCCGGGGGTGCTGTAGGAGTAAGGGGTCCCTGCGGAGGCGCTGGGGTGTCCTGGAGTAGTGGTGCGGGGCGTGGGAAGGGTAACACATGAGGCTGGGCTTGGGGGCCGGCTGAAGTCCGGCTGAGCGCCTCTGCTGGAGACAGCCGGAAGGCAATCTGAACTACGCTCTGTGCGCGCTGAAGGTTGGCTGGTGGAGAACTTTCTGGGGCAGTGCGCTGGGGGCTGGGAGCACTGCGCTGGTGAACTGGACAGCTCCTTCCCCAGGAGAGCCTAGTCCCGGAGGGAAAGACATTCTCAGGGGGACGGGCGGGCTGTGCTGTGAGTGAGGGGAGCCTCCCGGATCCTGCAGGGATGTGTCGGGGTCAGGGGACAGACAGAGCTTTGGAAGGAAGAGGCGCTAAGCTCGGGGCAGGCGCTGGGGATGCGATGGGACAGACGGAGGTGTGGCCGTGCACAAGGGGAGGAAAAGGAGGGGTCTCTGTTGTCTCTGAGATGTAGAAGGAACCAGAGCGGGTACTTCTCAGGGACGAGCCCAGGCCTGGAGTGGGAGGTGGGGCAGCCCTGGAGAGGGCGTCCCCCTCACAGGCCACCGTGCCTGCGCCTTGGCGCGGATGGGGTCTTTAAGCCTAGCTTGGTACCTGCGGCTCGCCCTGCGGGCATAAGGACCTTCTGGGGTGGCTGTCTGTGGGATCGTTCCTGCGACTGCCCCGTCCCACCCTGGGAGGACACGCACAGCCTGCAGGGACACGCGGCCTCTCGCGGGGGCCGGCCTGGGGGGTCTGCGTGCACGTATGTGGGCTGCGTCCGCGGGGTGCCCAGCCTGGTGCCCGCGCCCTTACCGTCCTCGGTGGGCACGTAGAGGTTGAGATACAGGCAGTCCTCGCTCTGGTTCTGCACGTAGGTGGCGGCCGCCTCCAAGTTGTCGGTGAACCACACAGGCAGCATGATGGCGGGCAGCGCGCCGTGCAGGTTCTGCGGGCAGGCGGGCGGCAGGGTGGTGGCGTTGCGCACGCCGGGCCACGAGGCGGGGGCCTCGGGCGGCTGGAAGCGGCGGGCGCCCAGGGGTGGCGTGGCGTAGGGCACGCCCAAAAACTGCACGACTGGGCCCAGGATCTCGTTGTTGAGCTCGCGCCGCACGCCGCGCACTCGCCCATAGGCCGTGTTCACCACTGGGAAGCGCTCCTCCCCGAGGCTGCTGAGGCCCAGGCCCGGGCCGCCCAGGGAGCCGCCGCCGGGACCCCCTCCCCCTCGTTGAGCCCCTGCCAGCCCCACCAGACACAGCGCCAGGAGCCACATGCTGATCGGGGGACCCCCCCTCCCTCCCCGGGACCCCCCCCCTCGGAGAGAGAGAGAAGGGGGGGGAGAGGGAGGGAGGCCCCCCCTCGCCCCAGTAGGGAGGAGGGGGCGGGGGAAAGGAGGGAGGAGGGGGGTGGGGAGGGACCTGGGTTAGACTGGACAGAGAAAGGGTCTGTTCCTCTCCATGGAGGGGGCAAGGGGTGGGGAAGGGGAAGGAAGTGGGAGAAGGTGAAGGCAGGCCCGCACTGCAGGGAGGAGGGACCGGGTATGCAAGATACAGACAGACAGACAGACAGACAGACAGAAAAATACAGAGAAGTGGAAGAAGGGAAGGGAAATTGGACAGGGCAGACAGAAGGGAACAGGGAAACAAGAAAGTGGTTAGTGACTTGGAATTTTCAGACCAAGTTGCCCCCCTTCTTCCGCCCTCAGGCCCCCTGGCACGCCCCCTCCCCACCACCAACCCCAGCAACCCCGATCCCCAAAGCAGGGACCCAGATAGAAAAGTCTAAGGGATGGGGTCGGGACGTGGTATATGCCCAGGATGGAACCAGAAGAGGAGGAAGGCCAGCTCCCCAGACCCAGCATGTCCCCCCCCTTCCAGCTGCTTTATTCCTCCCAGGCAGGCTCTCCTCGGGGACTCAGGAGTCCCAGTTCCCACCTCCCTGGGAGGGATGAGATAGACAAGGAAGAGAAAATAAAAATACCAAGTCATTAATTAGCAGGAAGTGGCGGGTTTGTTTATACGTGTTAATTACTCCTGAGCTGTAATTTCACGGCACTGAACCCCCAGCCCAGGCCAGACTCGGGCCTTTCTTGGGACCACACAATCCTAGCACCTTTTCCTCCCTTCAACAGCCCATTCTCTAAGGATCTGTGCAGCATGGGGGTGGGCGGGGGGGACGGATCCCTTCCCTCCCCCCCAGGTCTTCCTCATTTCTTCCACCAGAAGTTAAGGTGCCTTGAGGCAGGGGCTGGAGTAGGGAGGGGATGCTGCTGGAGGGGCAAATCCAGGGACGGATGCGTGATCCTGCAGCCAGTTGCTGGGCGACGGGATGCTGCCCCGCAATGTTACCTCGGCAACCGGCTGCAGCTTTAACCCTGGAGGGGGTCTGGAGGGAGAGAGGAAGGGGCTGGCTTGGTTACGGGGTACATTCAGGGCAGGAGGGCAGAGGCGTGAGTCAGAATGCTAGAGTTTTCCCCAACCTTAGCAGAGAGAAAGAAGTGTATATGTTGCGGGGAGCGGGAGATTGAGGCATAGAGAACCCTAAAGACCCGCCTCTTGCCCCTTGTCAGCCAATCAGAGCCTAGCCCTAGTGACCAGGCCTCTGGCTGGGGAGAAGGGGTGCCGAGGTGGGTTTGGAGGGCATCAGATGCAGCCACCAACGGTCCCCCCCCCCCACAGTCTCAAACAGCCTTGGAGCCCAGATGCCTCTTCCACGCATGGCATTCTGACCCATGTCCTGGGGGCAAATCTCAGCTTTCTTCTCATCCCATTCCAGGTCTTTACCTCCCCTTCCCCTTGCCAGCCCCCCACAGTTGCTGTTCTGATGCCTGGATGCTCAGGACAGCAGGGGCAGGACGGGAGACAAGATCCGACTGAAGGGGCAGACACCCAGGTCATTTCAGCAAGCCCCCCCTGCCCCCCCCCCAGCCGCCAGAGCTGTTTGCTGACGCGGGGTTTTCCGGAGCCAGGCGCCAGCCCGCGGGTGGCTCTCTGCAGGTGTCAATTTATTCCAGAGATGAGGACACAGGAATCCTTACCACACACACCCAGTCATGCCCTCCCCCTCTTCGGGTCCTCTTAAGCTCCTGTTCCCCCCCCAGCAGGAGGGGGCTTGGGGCTCCCTCAGGATCTCTGTGCGTGCAGGGCTGGCTTCTGCTTGCATAGCCCCCCCACCCCCACCCCCTCCTACTAACAGGGTCTGACTCTGCCCCCCCCACTTCAGGTACTTTGGGCCCCGGGCCTCCTGGCTGCCAGCTTCTTTCCCCTCTTCCCTCCCACTGGAGCCCTCCCCCATCGCTCTCCCCTCCATAGCGCTCCCTCAGAGCATCTTTCCCGGCCTCTTGCAGCTTGCTCCGGCTTCTGCCTTCCGTCTTTTTCCATCTCTCTCCTCTACATCTCCCTCCTCGCCCGTTTCTCATCTCTCTCTCTCCTTCAAACCTCTTCTCCACGTTTCTCCCTTAAGCCCCTTCTCTCTCTCTCTCTCCCCTCTTTCCTACCTCTGTCTCCCCCATTTTCTCTCCCCATCTCCGTCTGCCACATCTTACTCCCCCTCCTTCTCCCTATCCCTCTCTGCCTTGCTCTCTCCATTCCTGCCCGGGGCCTGACTCCCCCAGCGGGGGAGAATTGAGGGAGGGGGGCTCAGGCCGCAGGCCCCCCCCCTTCCTGCAGTGAGGAAAATGGCTTGGCCAGGAAGGGGAGAGGAGGGGGAGGGGGAGATGGGAACACACGGGGTCTGTGGGCCCATTCAAAGGATCATTCATGGGCTGGAGAGAGGCAGAGACAAAGAGACCGAGACGCAGAGACACGGCGAGAGCATCCCTAGGCGGAGACACGCAGACAGAGCAGGCTGGGGGGAAACCAGGCGCAGGGAGAGAGATGGGGAAAAGGAGACCCCAGTGGACCGCCACGCACCCCCCTCCTCCCGGCCCGGCTTAGCTCCTACCTGGCTCAGCCCTGGGGCCGTGGTGCCTCCATCCAGGGCTCCGAGTAGGGGGCGGACGGGCTTCGGGAGGGGGGCGGCGGCCTCTGAGCCCCCGCGGCCCCGCAGGCCCAGCCCCCGCCCGCAGCGCCTCACCGGGCGGGGGAGGGGGATCGCCCCAGCCCCGGGGGGCGGGGCCGGGATCCAGTCGATCCCCGGGGGAAGGAGAGGTAGGGGATGGGGTCAGGAGGAACCCAAGAACAGGGAACCCCGCAGTGGGGCCGGAGGAGCGAAGAAGGGGCAACGAGAAAGGACTGGATCGGGGATCCACTGGCTCCGTGGGCCGGCTTCGAGGGACCAGAAGGTGGTACAGGCAGAAGATCCTAAGGGATCGGGTGCGGGAGGAGGTGTCCAAGGCAATCCCCAGGGGTCCAGAGCCCGGGAGCGCAGGATCCGCGGTGCAGGGGCAGGGATCCAGCCGGAATCCTCGGGGAGGGGGAGGGATCTAGTCGATCCCGAGGGCGGGCGGGAGGGGGAGGTCCAGGGAGTCAGAGGAGGGCGGGAGCCGAGTCTGGAGCCCCGGGGTGGGGGTCGGCAGGGCTCCTAGGAGGAGAAGCGGGGGTAAGGGGGAGGCTTCGGGGGACGCTCAGCAGCCAGGAGGCCCGGACTCCTGGCTCCGCGCGCCAGGGCCCACCCGCCCCGCGTCCATCCCAGCCCGAGAGTGATGATCCGCCGGCGGAGCAGCCGCAGCAGCCCCGCGCGTCACCGCGCGGCCGCCTCCCCCGCCCCCTGCGGAGAGAGCGGCGCACACCCCTCGCTCGCACCCGCCTGCCCGCCCGCCCTCCCTCCAGAGTGTGGGGGGATTGGAGACGGTGGAAGGGGGCGGGAGTGGACAGACCGACGGAGGGACGAAGCGGGCCAGGGCAGGGTGGAGACATCCCCCCTCCCCTAGGTCTCCCACCCTCGGGGCTCTGGGGGTTGGTGGGTTGGGGGCGGGTAGGAGGGGGGGAACTATAGGGGCGGGGTATCATGTAAAGAAGGCGGGGTCTTGCATCTGTGGGAGGAACCATCTCGACAGTGGGCGGGGTTTGACGGCGATGGGTGGGGCTTGGCTATCCGAGCGGCCGCCTCTTTTTGGGAGTGGGTCTGGTTTAAAGCTGGAAAGGAGGAGCCAGCGGGGAAAGGGGCGGAGCTTAGCGTGGGGACCGGGATCTTTGGAAACTGGCCGGAGGTAGGGGGGGTAGGTGTTAGAAGAAGCGATCAACTTTGAAAGTGGGCCAATCCGTGACGCAAATCCTCTAGTCCCGCCTCCCAACCCCGCCCCTCACTGCCCCGCTCCTCTGCCCCTAATTGGTTCTCGTTTCTCCGCCCGCCAGAGAGCTTGGCCACTCAGCAGAGGTTTTACAAAGGCGCAAGTACCCGGGTGAGGACCCGGACGCTGAAATGAACACGGTCTGGATTGGGCACTTGTGGACGTCATTTGCATGGGAGGCCGGGATTGGCTGGCTTCTCCGGTGGCCTGGGCGGTGTTCGTCCGGCGCGTGACCATCACTGCCATGGCCGGGCCGCGGGCTGCTTTCCGCCGCTTGGGTGCCTTGTCCGGAGCCGGGGCCTTAGGCTTGGCCTCCTACGGGGCGCACGGTCAGGGGGCTGGGGACGGAGCGCACACTGCGCTGGCGACGCCCGTTTGCGGGGGGGGGGGCGTCTAGTGCAGGGGCGGGGTCTGTGGGAAGCGCCAGACAGCCCTTGGAGCCCTGACCCTTTTAAAGCCCCCCGGCCAGGTCCAGTTTGGTTTCCAGAAGTGCCCATGCGTGTGCCCACCAATCAGAAGGCTCCCGGGGACACTCCCTATCGCCGGGGTCCACCTGGGTCCCGCCAGGAGTTGGGGCGGTCGAGGCCGGTGCTCCGACTGGTAACCTTTCCCTCTCCCTCCACAGGCGCCCAGTTTCCGGATGCCTACGGGAAGGAGGTGAAGTAACTGCGCTGGGGCTCCCCAGCTTCCAGGTCTCCGAGCCCCCAAAGTCTGGGGTCGCCGCGGAGGGGCGGAGCGCGGGGCCCCGGAGCGCCGACGGCGGCCAGCCTGAGCCGTGGGTGCCTGAGCGAGAGGCCAGCCGGGACTTGAGTTGGGGGCCGAACGGGATCCAGGCTCCAGCACCCACCCCCACCCACCTTTCTCTTTTTCTTACAGCTCTTTGACAAGACCAACAAACACCACTTCATACACAGCCTGGCCCTGTTAGGGGTGCCCCATTGCAGAAAACCTCTCTGGGTAATCTTACCCCCGTGCCTAACCTTGACCAAGCCGCACCCGCTCCCTTTCTGTCCGCCCTTTTCTTACTGGCCTGTATTCTTCCTTGTATCTCCTTCAGGCCGGTTTACTGCTAGCCTCCGGAACCACCTTATTCTGCACCAGCTTTTACTACCAGGCTCTGAGTGGAGACCCCAGCATCCAGACTTTGGCCCCTGTGGGAGGGAGCCTGCTTATCTTGGGCTGGCTTGCCTTGGCTCTTTGAGCTTCCTTGTGTTTGATTTCTGGGTGCTTCTTTGAGAGTTGGAGCAGGCAGGGGATTAAAAGAGAAAGGTAAATAAAGAACTTGAGTCTTTGTTCATGTTGGAGGAAGGGTAGGGATTGTCGACCTCCGGACTCCTTCCCTTTCCTAAGACTGAGTCTTAGGTCTGGGGATTGTCTTCACTTCAAGTTGACTTGCTAAGAGGTTCTTTAAAAAATATATTTTTTAAGATTTTATTTATTTATTTGACAGGGAGAGAGATCACAAGTAGGCAGAGAGGCAGGCAGAGGGAGAGGGGGAAGCAGGCTCACCGCTGAGCAGAGAGCCTGATGTGGGGCTCGATCCCAGGACCCTGGGATCAGGACCTGAGCCGAAGGCAGAGGCTTAACCCACTGAGCCACCCAGGCGCCCTATGAGGTTCTTAGACCGGTGGGCGTCAGAACTGTAAAGCGTGCTTGAAATAATGCAGAGTCTTATTGAAGTGCTCTTTGGGGCCCGGGATTCTGTATTCCACTAAGCTCATCCTGTGGTTCTGATGCTCACGAGAATTTGGAGATGACTGCAGGGTAGTGGTTTTCAGCCCTGGCAGCCCACAAATTTATGGAGCCCTCACTCTAGCAGTCAGGCCACACAGGAGGAGGGCCATTAGTCATAAAATACTTCACAGGGGCAGATCATCATGTATGGGGGCCGGTCAGAAAATGCTTCACAGTGCCTGAGACAGAGGCTGGGAAGGGAAGAGTAAGGAGGGGGCTCCTCGATCTTCAGTGTGGGGTGGGCGGAATTTCTGAGGCAGGAGAGTGAGAAAAGGTGACAAGGCAGGCTGGAGGGGCACGCACCGTAGGTAGGGAACCCGTAGAGATGTAGGGGGCAGCCAGGGCCCGTGAATTGGTCATTATGTGTCAGACACACGTTACAAGGGAATTTAACTCTGAACGAGATAGATGCTGTCCTTTCGCCATGGAGTTGCCCATCTAGGAGTAGAAACGGACTCAACAACTCCACATGCAAATGGGCCATTGTGAGTTGTGCTTTGTGCTTGAAGGAAAAGAACAGGGGGGCAGGGGGACAGTGGGGTAGTGGAGAGAGTGCTCCCTTAGGTGGGAAGGCCTCACAGAGAAGGTCCCGTTGAAGCGAGAGCTAACCAAGTACAAGTTTGGACAGGAAGCATGTTCTTTTTTTTTTTTTTGAAGATTTTATTTATTTGAGAGAGAGATGGCAAGAGAGAGAATACAAGCAGGGGGAGTGGGAGAGGGAGAAGGAGGCTGCCCGATTCCGATGCAGGGCTTGATTCCAGGACTCTGGGATCATGACCCGAGCCCAAGGCAGATGTTCAATGACGAGCCACCCAGGTGCCCTGAAGGGAAGCATATTCTAGGCAGGAAGAATAGCCTCCAAAACAGACTACGAAGGAGCAGTTCAAAATCCTTGAGGCAGGAGAAAATCGGGTGCACCGGAGAAGGAGCAAAATCATTGTGGCTGATGGGTAGTGACCTTCTCCGTGAGTCCTCAGAGAATGCTAGGATCTGATGCATATGTTTAGAAGACGTGGAGAACCCATGGGAGGAGGGCAGGATGGCCGCGGGAGACCAGACGGGAGGCACGGGTACGAGATGATGGTAGTGGCTTGGCTTACGGTGGAAGAGATGGTCAGAAGGGCCCAGTTCAGAATGCATTTCGAAGGCAGTGCTGATAGGACCTGCTGATGCACTGGATATAAGGGGCGAATGACCGGGAGCCTTCCGGTTTATACACCTGGATGGAGGTGCTGTTACTCGGATAAGAAAAACAGAGAGAGGGGCAGATTGGAGGAGACAGGTCAGCAGGTCAGTGTTGGACGGGTTGCTTCTGAAATGCCTGGGTCACATCCAGGCAGGTAGTTGGGGAGCTCAGGGAAGACCTGGACTCGGGTTTACTCAGCACCCCCCAACCCTAGCCGGTCTTCCATCCCATCTCTTCCCCATAAATGCCCTTGGAAGGATCCAATGGATCGCTAGGACATCTTGGTTGCACGATCCAATGGATGGCTTTCAATTTCATCATCTTTGGCCTCTGCAGCATTGGACACCGTTGGCCACACTGTCCTCAAAACACAACCTGTTGCTTCTCCATCGCTATTCCAGGTTTTCCCTCTCGCCGTGGCTGCTCCGCCAGCTTCCCCTTCGCCACCCAGTTTACATCCATAGTTTTCAAATTTTAAGGAAAGTTAGAATACCTATGTACACGTATCATAACATCAGCCTTGTTACTTTCCATGTTTGTGTGTTTCATCGAGTGCGTATCTGTGTGGTATGTTGGAGGCCTGTGCTTAATTTTTCGGAAGGTGTGCATTCAAAAAAAGTATGGGCCGTTTCTCTAAATGAGAGGATTTTTAGGTAATCTCCTTGAGCCTGGTATCTTCAATTACAATCTGAATACTTTTTTTTTTTTAAAGATTTTATTAATTTATTTGACACAGAGAGAGAGATCACAAGTAGGCAGAGAGGCAGGCAGAGAGAGAGGGGGAAGCAGGCTCCCTGCTGAACAGAGAGCCCGATGCGGGGCTCTATCCCAGGATCCTAAGATCATGATCTGAGCTGAAGGCAGAGGCTTTAACCCACTGAGCCACCCAGGAGCTCCCAATCTGAATACTCTTAAACCTAGGATTTCTGAGGCGCCTGTGTGGCTCAGTTGGTGAAACCTCTGCCTTCGGCTCTGGTCATGATTCCAGGGTCCTGGGTTCAAGCCCCGCATTGGGCTCGCTGCTCAGTGGGGAGTCTCCCTCTCCCTCTCCATCTGCCTGGGGCCCCCCCCTGCTTGTGCTGTGTCTCTGTCAAATAAATAAATTAAATCTTTAAAAAAAAAAAAAATTTTGGTGACTAGCTTGAAGACCAGGAGAGGATCGTAGTAAAAAATGTGGATACGGGGGGCCAAAGGGTGAGGGGCCTTGGGCTGAGATGTTGGGCTCTCTTCTGAGGGCAGTGGGGAGCCGCGGAAGCATTTATATCCAGGGAGGAGGCATGAGTTGAGGTGTATTAGTAGAAGATCACAATATTTCTTCATTTTGGTAAGGACGAAAATGCAGCCTCAGAGGGACCCCCAGAGTGGCCCCGAGTGCCAGTGGCAGAGCCAGCAGGGGATCCCCAGGCTCCAGGCTCCCAGTCCAGGGCTCCTGCTGCATTTCCGTCCTTCACCCCAGGCAGCGGCGCAGGGAACCTCCACGTGGAGGAGACCCCAGCATCGGAATGGCCACCCTCCCTATAATGTGATCCTTAACACCTTAGCCTTGACCCTGCCAGTGGGGGAGGGGGGGCTCTTGAGGAACCACGATAAATAAGGCCCGCTTGGTAATGGGTCCCTATTAATACTGCACACCGGGTCCAGTTCTGGACGGTCCTACAGGGTCGCGGGAAGTGGAGCTAGCGGAGGGGAAGCAGCTTGTTCATCTCACAGCCGGGTGTAAGCCGGGATTCAAACTCTCTTCTGTCTGGCTCCCCGTGCTAAGTTCTTTCTTTCTTGTACACGCCGAGACACTCCGACTTCAGCGGTGTAGACAAACCCTCGCAAAATAATACTTTGAAACAGTGTGATCGGTGTTACACGGAGATACTAAGGCGGGATCCTTTTGCTTTGGGGGACTGGTAAGGCTTCGTAAGTCTTCTGTCCACCTGCTGGGGTCCAGCGTGAATAGTCCACCCGAAGAATAGGGCCGAACCACACCGTGAACAAGTCGAGAGGGAGAACGGGGAGTTCCTGGAGCGCAGGATGGAGTGGGCAGGCAGGAAACGACGGAACAGGAAGAGCAGAGCCCCGTCAGGAAGGCCTCTCGGGCCCGACGTGACTCAACTTTGCTTGCCCGTTTCCTCACATTCTGTATCCAAGCAAGCCATCAAGGCCGGTTGGCTAAATGCACAACCGGAACCCGACCATTTCTCCCCACCGGCTCCTCACCTACCCCTCCGGCCCCCGGTCCAAGCCGCCATCACATCCCACCTGGTTCTTCCAAGAACTTCCTTCTTCCCTGGCCTGCCTACAGCCTACTCCGGACAAAGCAGCCTGAGAGAGAGACCATGTAACACCGTGGTCCTCAGCCTTAGCTGCACATTAAAATCTTCAGGGAATTCTCAAAAAGGTCTACTGTCTGCACCTGACCCCAGATATTCTCATTGAGTCGATAGGACCCGGGGCCCACGCAGAGGTATTTCATAAAGCACCCAGAAGATTCCCTCTTGTGACCAGAGTTGAGGACTCCTGATTGAGTGTGTCAGTCTCCTATCTCTGTCCAAACCCCGCAACCCTTCCCATCTCACCCAGAGTCCAATCGAATGGTCTGCAAGGCTGCATGTGACTTGGGCTCCTATGACCTTTCCTACTTCTCCCCGGTTCATTCCGTTCCGGCTGCATTGGCCTCCCTTCTGTCCATCGAACAAGTAAGGCACGCTTCTGCCTCAGAGCTTTTGCCTTTGTCATTCCCTCTGCCCGAAACGTTCTTCCCCAGAAGTCCGCCTGGCTCGATCCCCGACCTTCTTTAGGTGTTTGCTCAACTACCACCTTCTTGGTGGTACCGTCCTCGCCCACGCACCCTCTTCAGTATTGCCACTCCTGCCGTTGTTATCATCTGCCTTCTAGTATAGTTTACATTTTCTGTCTCTTCTCTTCTAGAATGCAAGCCCCAGGACACCGGTAATTTTTGTTAATTTCTTTTTTAACTGCTGTAGATTCCTGGGCGCCCGGGTGGCTCAGTCGGTGAAGCGTCTGCCTTCGCTCAGGTCAGGATCCCAGGGTCCTGGGATCGAGCCCTGGTGTCGGGCTCTCCCTGCTCAGTGGGGAATCTGGTTCTCCCTCTCCCTCTACTCCTCCCCCTGCTCGTGCTCTCTAATAAATAAAAAATCTTAAAAAAAAAAACAAGCAAAAACCTGCTGTGTGTTCCTATCAAATGCTGTCTGACGTTGAGTAGGTGCTCCCCGAGTCTTTGTTGAGTAACTGGATTTCTGTATATTTATAGGGTTCGGGCCCTGTCGGATCTGAGGTACTAAGGGGTACCAAGGGAGAGGCACTTGGGTCTGAAGCTCATGATAAGGAAAGCTGTGGGAGCAGCTGACCAGCCCGGAGGAGCATGGACATAGGGGCAAAGGTGCCCCACCCTCACCCCCAAACCTGCTTCTCCCTCTGTCCCCCTTGAGGGGTGACCTCAAGGAGTGACCTGGTCACCAGACAGGGATTGAACTCCTCACCTCCACATCTCACCCCTCCAACAAGTTCTATGTTACCGTCTAAGTGTCCCCCAAGTCTGCCACGTCTGTCTGTCCCCACTAACGCAGCATCCTCCCCCCCCCCCCCTCCCCGCTACCGTCAGTGACCCAGCCCGGGTGCCTTCACGCTCCACCTTGCGGTGTAAGCTTCCGAAACACAAATCTGACCTTGTCTTTGGGTCTGAAAATCTTGCGGTGGGCTCCCTGCAGTCGCGGGGCTAAGTCCCGGCTCCCACCAGGCCTTCCGTACACGTGGGCTGGCCTCCCTCTCTAAACTCTGTCTTGCCGCTCGGCCCATGGGGCCCCAGGCTCAGGGCTTCCTCACACCTGCGGGCCTCTGCTCAGGACGCAGGAGAGGCGAGTCCTCTCGGGAGGCTTTCCTGCCAACCGCGCTGCCTCCTCCGGCTCCCCCCAACCTCCCTGCGCCGCACACTCATCGCTGACACCGTCGGGCCGCCTGTCACCCACGTGGCCAGGGGTTCCTGCAGGCAGTACTGTAGTTGCAAGGTGTCTGTGTGGGTGACTGCGGCGTCACGGAGAGGAGCCCGCGAGGAAGCCCCCGGGAGGCCGCCAGGGAGCGGGGGGCCAGCGCTGGAAGCCAGTGAGGGAGTGTGAAGGGTGTTCCGCTGCGTCAGCGGGGCGCGAACCGCCCTCGGGAGGAGGAGCCTGGGGTCCAGCGCCGCGCAAGCGGCCCTCGCTTCCCACCCAGGGACGCTGAGCCCTCTGTGCCCGCAGACCTGGCGGGGTCGCAGGGCTAGGCCTCCGCGGGCGGCCCTCCCCAGGCGAGCTTCCTCTGGCCTGGGGCGGCGGAGCGGAGGAGGCCGGGGACGCCGACCGCCCCGAGCAGCCTGTGGTCCACGGCCAGCGGAGAGCCAGCCGGCCTCCTTTGTGCGCAGGCGCGCCGCCCAGGCCGGGGGGGGGCGGGGCCCGGACGGGTCGAGGGGCGGGGTCAGGTCCCGGGCCCGCCTCCACGAGCTCCTGTGAGCCGCCGAGAGCTGGGCACCCCAGCTCTTCTAGGGGCTTCAGGTGAGCGGGGGGGGGGGGGCACCGCAGGGTCAGGAGGCCTCCCCGGAGGTCGGGCCGTTGGTCGGGCCGCGGGTCCATCTGTCCTGCCGTCTGCCAACAGCCGCCTCCGCGGAGAATGGGAGAACAAAGGGAGGGGGCGGTTCTGGGGCCCCCGAGGGAATCCAGGGTCCCAGGTACCCCTCCCTGCCCGCTGACAGTTTCGGTTTCTCCCTGAGTCAGAGGCGCCGCCCGAGAGACCCTGGGCCGGCGGCGGGCGCAGCCGCCTGTCCGCGTTTGCCTGTCCGTCTTTGTGTCTGTCTCTGTGTCTGTCTGGCTGTGCCCGAACTTGCCTCCACCTCTAAAACTAAGCCTCCCGGACACCCCGGTATCCCGCGAACTCTCGCCCCTCTCCCATGGCAGGTAAGTGGGCGCCAGGCTGAGGGTCTCCGTTATCCCCCCACGGACTTGGGAGCTGGGCGTCGAACACATCCTCGGGGAATGTGCTCCGACTGGCTGCGTGGGGCCCCTCCCTTCCTCCGGGAGCCGCCGCCCTGCTCCCCCGCCCCATCTTTCTCGGCCTCTTCCCATCACATTTTCCCCGCAGCCTCGCGGCCCGCGGCCCAAGGGGAAGGGAGATGAGGCCGCGGGTCCCTTTCTAATCCACCCCTGCCCCATCCACAGGCTACTTGCCCCCCAAAGGGCACGCCCCTTCACCCCCACCTCCCTACCCGGTGACCGCTGGGTACCCGGAGCCGGCGCTGCACCCCGGGCCCGGGCCGGCGCCAGTGCCCGCCCACGTACCTGCCCCTGCGCCCGGCTTCTCTCTCTTCCCCTCGCCCGGCCCCGGAGCCCCGGGGCCTGCTGCCCCATTCTTGCCACTGCCGGGGGTGCCTTCCGGCCTCGAATTCCTGGTGCAGGTGAGTGGGAGGGAGGAGGGGAGGAGGGACGAGGCGGGGACCCTGGCGTCCAGGCCAGCCCGCTGACATCGGCGCCCACCCTACTCTCTTTCCAGATTGATCAGATCTTGATTCACCAGAAGGCTGAGCGAGTGGAAAGTGAGTGGAAGGAGTAGGTTGGACCTCGTGGTGGGGCGAGGGGGCAGAGAGAGTCGGCTCTTGGGGGGGGGGTGCCCGTACCTGAGCCCCAGCGTGTCCCCCGTGGCAGCGTTCCTAGGCTCGGAGACCTGTAACCGCTATGAACTGCGCTCGGGGGCCGGACAGCCCCTGGGTCAGGCGGCCGAGGAGAGCAACTGCTGCGCGCGTCTGTGCTGCGGCGCCCGCCGGCCCCTGCGTGTCCGCGTGGTGGACCCCGGTGACCGCGAGGTGCTCCGCCTGCTCCGCCCCCTCCACTGTGGCTGCGGCTGCTGCCCATGCGGCCTCCAGGAGGTGGGCGGGGAGGGCTGGGGCCAAGGAGGGGTTCGGGCGGGGGGCAGGCCATCGTGGGGAGGACCACTGACCGAACGCGGTCCGCTCGGAACGAGGCGCGGGCGCGGGCAGGTGGGATGGGCGGTCAGTGAGAGGGGTGACGAGTGGTCCAGCGAAAGGGATGGGAGGGCTTGTGAGGGGAGACAGGTGACAGAGCCCGACTGGGGTGCTCTGGCTCAGCAGCGACCCTGTCTGCCTCCCACCCCAGATGGAAGTCCAGGCTCCCCCCGGCACCACCATTGGCCACGTGCTACAGACCTGGCACCCCTTCCTCCCCAAGTTCTCCATCCAGGATGCCGATCGCCGCACGGTCCTGCGCGTGGTGGGGCCCTGCTGGACCTGTGGCTGCGGGACGGACACCAACTTTGAGGTACCAGGAATAAGGGGAGATTCCTGGGACCTTCATAAACCAAGATGGCAGCTTCTATGAGGGGAGGGGGGTGGCCAACCCGAAGGTCAAGACCCTGAGCTCTTCCATCCAAATCCACTGTCACTCCCACCACACTTCCAGTGTTCCTCCATTCAGAAAGGGATGCCCCTGTGGTCCTAAGAAATGAAAGCTTGGCAAAGAGGGTTTCATCTTAGGGACCGATGCTGATGGTTGCCCACAGCCCTGTGTGGAAGGGGAAAGAGTCTAAGGCCGGGCCTGATTTAGGGCAAGTCTGCTGTGGGCTGGACCCACGTGGCTGCTTTGTAGGACTTTGTGAGCCCAGACCCGGGAGCAAGCCCCAATTTTACTTGCTAAGATCCTGCCGCTTGCCCCGCCAACCTAGAAGTCCAAACAGCCCCTCCGACCCAGAATCTGGATGATCTTTGTCCTTGTCATCATTCATTTCTATCATGCACCTGGAGAGCCCAAGCAGTGTGACACTTTCAGGGGGAGGCCGGGGAAGCACCTCCATTTCTAGACTACAGAGACATCTCACAGACACTTGAGTTCCTTCGGGGATAATCACCCGTGCAGATAAGGGAGAAATAATAGGTAGAAGCCCACAGACTTTCCAAGGCTTTTGATGAGGTGTCTGGCCCAAGCCCGCTTTTAAAAATGGAGTCGCCTCGGTAGGTGGGTGGAGGTTCCATGATGGGAAGATCACTGGGTGAGCTCTGGATGGGAACGTGGAGACTGGGGGGGCCGTCCCAGGGCCAGTCTCCCTTTTACCTAATTGTGAAGGATCCCTATTTGGGGCTGCAGTTGGGACCCCAGGGCTGGCCGGGAGAAGCCCTTCCTCCTCTTGAGACTGGGCTGCGGGAGTGCCCCAACTCTGGGGGACAGCGGGGGAAGGCGATGGGAAGGGCATCGTTCTAGCCCTGAAGACTAACCCTAGGAAAAGGACCAGGAGTCACTGTGAATCCCCCCTCCACCCCCCCCACACACACACACAGCGGCAGGGCCTCTTGCCGCTGGGCCCAGAGAGGCCCGGGGAAATCTGGGTCCTCACAGGCCACTTCCTGCCGCCCCGCCCCCCATAGATGGGCGTGGATTTCCTCTGGATGAAGCTTGCCCACGATGTTGGAAGGGCCCTTTGCAGATTCGAGGGAAGCCCCCCGTTTGGGCAGCCACAGCCTTCTCAGCCCCAGTCGACCAGGTTACTGTGTTCAGGGCACCCACTGCACCCGCCACGGCTGACGGGTACTTTGGTAACGGACACAAACCCAGCAGGCAGCCCCACGCTGAGGCGAGTGCATCACACTTCCGCGTCCCCCACCACTGATGTTCCGTTCTCGTGTATGGCCTTTCAAGGGCGACACATCAGAGCCCGAATTCTGATTATTGCAATATACGCGCAGCATGACCTAGGGTGACTCAGTTTCCCCCAATGTCATATGGAAACCCAAGGCTGTCGGAAGGATTCCCTGAGTGGAGAGCCTGCATGGTTCATGCGGGGTGACGGTGGGAGACCAGTCGCACCCTCCCCAGTTGGGTTCTGCCCCCCCGCCCCCCCCAGGTGAAGACCCCAGATGAATCCCGCAGCGTGGGCCGGATCAGCAAGCAGTGGGGGGGGCTGCTCCGAGAGGCCCTCACGGATGCAGATGACTTTGGCCTGCAGTTCCCGATGGACCTGGACGTGAGGGTGAAGGCCGTGCTGCTGGGAGCCACATTCCTCATCGTGAGTTGGCCGCCCCACCGCCCCTCCTGCCCCTCTGCTCTCACCCCAGGCTCTGAGGTCTGTTGACAGTGCCCTCCCTTCAGGACTACATGTTCTTCGAGAAGCGAGGAGGCGCTGGGCCCTCGGCCATCACCAGTTAGAGGCCACTCGGGGTGAGGAGACCATCACCTCAACGCGGATCCAAGATGGCGGCCTGTCCCAGCCCCTCCTCAGAGGCAGCCCCTGCCCTTGACGCACACTGCAGGGGACAGACAGCGATGCCCGAGAGTCTAGGCCCACGGGGCCCTATCCCTACCCTCATTCCCTGGCCTCCTTCACCTTGGCCCCCAGAGAAGGGTATGTAGGAGGGCCCTTCCCCTGCAACCTCCCACCGTCTCTGGCGAGCCCCCAGCACACAGGCATATCCGCTTTCAGATTCTCCCTCCCCTCCCCTCCCTCTCACCCCCTACCAGCCTCTGCTCCACATGTGGTCTGTGGAATCCAGAGCCCTGGGGTTTTCTGACAGAGCTGCGGTTGGGGCTCTGCAGCACCAAAGATGGCGGCTAGGACCGCTCCCTCCCCGCACCGGCTTGGTCGGCGAGTCCAGCCTCAGACCGTGGCCCTCTGGGGGGGGGGTCCCCACCTCCCCGTCAACAGCTGTAGGGCCTACCCTCCGGTGCCAACGTCCTTCCCCACCGGGCCCTGCCCGTAGCTGGCGCTTACCGCAGCTCCCGTGCCTTACGCGAGCACCCTGTCCCTTCCTCGCCCTGGGAAGGAGGCTGCATCTGTGTATGCTATATTCATATAAAGTTTGTAACTTTTTGGATACTGGGAGATGTATGTCACGGGAGGGAGCAGAAGAGCGGGTGCGCGAAGAAACCAAGGGAAACAGGACAGCTGGGCTGGGTGGGGGCTGGCCCGTTGCGTCATCCAGGCTGCCAAGATCCAGTGTCCTTGAGTCCAGGAGGGCAACGTCATCCTCCATCCTGGCCGCGGACCGAGCCGAGGCGGTCTGGGCCACGAACCCCGAGTCAGTAGGGAGGCCGCTACCCTCGAAGATGGCTGCTCCCTCAGAGTCCAGTGCAGCAGCTCCCGGCCGTGCGCGGCTGCTCCCGAGGTCCTCCGGAGCAAGGGGAAGCTTCCTGCGCGTGTGATATGGGACAGCTCCGTCCCTCCGGGTTCTCTTGGTGGGGAATACGGTAGGCACACTGGACTAGATCCTCCTACGAACCGGCCAAGGGGCACGGGAGGAGCCGCTCGCCAGTGCCCGGCCCCCGGCTCCCCCTGCGGCTGCCTACAGCACAATCTCCCCAGGTGGGAAATTCTGCCCTGGCGGGACCCGTTCTGGTTCCTCTTGGTCCCTCGCGGCCGGGCCGTCCATCCAGGCCGGGATCCATGCCCAAGGGGGCGGCGCTCAGGGCCGGGCCAGGACATAGCGACTGGCCGCGGAGAGATCCCACTGGTACTGCTCCAGGATGCGGCGGCAGTCGGCCCTGGACCGGCTGCTCACGTGGAAGAGCTGGTCCACCTGCGGGGCGGGGGGGGGCGGGGGGGGCAGTGAGGGCCGGGTGGAGGGGGGTGTGTGTGGGAGCGCCCTTGGGGGGTCCGAGAGCAGGACAAGGCTTCACCTTGAGGTTCCGGATGGCAGAAACCACATCTCCCCCAGTGGCCCTTAGTGCTGCCTGGCACTCCTGGTGGGTGACCCCGTGCACGCTCAGTGCCACCTGCGGGGCATAAAGCCTTGCTCCAGCTGCTGCCCCAGCCCAGGCCCCCCCCCGCCCCCCTGGACACCCGCCACGGAGAGCTCACCTCCGTAATCCTCCTCTGCAGCTCGGGGTCGGGCAAGAGGCCTCCAGAGGGGACGGTGGCTTTGCTAGGTCCAGGCGCTCCCGAGGGCTGGCTGCGGGGGGGTTCCCTTTTGGGCCAGGGAGGCCGCTCCCTGGGGGGCTGGCTGGGCTGAGAAGGGCTGGAGGCAAAGGGAGGGCGGGATGGCAGGCCTGGGAGTCCCTGGGGCACAGCTCTGGCATGGCGAAGTTCGGGGGGGCTCGAACCACCCCCTGTGGGGCGGGGGCCCAGGGACAGAACGGACTCCAGACTCTTGGAAATGACTGTACAGTTGAGAAAAAAAGAGCTTGAGGGGAAGCCCAGACACGGGCCCTGCCTTCTCCCCACTCTGTGCCCTGCCCTTGGGGTGACCCTCGGCTCCCCGAGTAAGGTGTGCGGGGCAGACACCCGAGCCGAGGCAGGGAGCTGGAGGTGGGGTGGGCAGACCCTCAAGTCCGGCCAGGCTGTCCAGTCACATGCGCCAAGGTCGGGACCCTAGGCAGGGGCAGGATCGGAGGGTCGCTCTGGATCTCCTCAGAGACCCCCGGAGGCCGGGTCCCCACCAGCCACACGCACCTTTCATCCTCTGCAGGGGCACATTCCTCCTCTGGCCCCTTACAGGAGGTAAATCCCGAAGCTTTGCCTTCCCTCTGTCCCTGTGGGAGAGAGTGATCCCGTGCACTCTCCACACCCCCACCCCTGACCCCCGACCCACCTAGCAGTCAGTGTCCCCTCCCCCAGACACACTGGGGGGCTCTCCCAGGCAGGCGGAGTCCCAGAGGGGAGCCTCCAGCTGGGAGGCAAGCCCAGCCTTCCCCCCAGCCTCGCGCTGGCCCTCTCCCCAAGCTTCCGTTCCAGAGAAGTTGCTGGGCTTGGTTCGCCCAGCCCAGCTATATGTCCCCCCACACCCCCACTCTTTCAGGTGCTCACCCATCTACACTTCCCTGGTGTCGCTCTCCCTGGGCAGGGGAGACCCTGTGGACCGGACGGGTGGCTGGTGGGCCCCCCCCGTCTGCCAGCGTCACCGCCGAGGCTGGGAAGCTGCCCACTTTGAGAGTGCGGCCGTTCTGGCCCTTCCAGGTCGCGGAGTCGGGGCTGTGGGAAGAGGCACTGGTGAAGGCGGGTGGGGGCTGGGCGCGGGCCCACATTCAGCTCTCGAGCATCTGCCTGGACGAAGGGAAGCTTTTTTTCTCCCGAACACAAAAGGGCTCTATGGGCTTGGAGGCTCCAGCCGGAGGCCCGCCCAGTGGGGAAGAGGGGAGGCAAAGAGCAGGGTTCAAGGAGCTGGGGAGCAGCAGATCGGGACCCGCGTCAGGAAGGTTGGCCGGGAGTCCTCCTGGGGACGGTGGGTGGCACGAGGCTCTCACCTGCCCTCGAGGACGGTGATGGGGTCACCAGTCTGCATCCTCAGGGCGCCTGGCTCTGTCACATCCCGCACACAACGTCCCTCAGGAGGCCAGGCCTGCAGAGACAGGAGGAAAGGGTGGCAGGGCGCGTGGCCTGAGTCCGAAGGGTAATTTCGTGGGAGCAGGGAAGAAAGGAGACTCCTCTCTTCATGCACCCACCGATGAAACCCATACCAGCTATGTCCTCGGTCCTGGGCCCAGGGTGGGACTGTCCCTGTCCCCCGGTTGTCATTTGGCAGAGGAGGCATGCCTGGAGTCCATGCCCAGCTGGACACAGCCCAGGGGTCGGCGAGCAACAAAGGGGGGCCCTGTCTCTACCTAGGAGAACCAAGGCAAGCGTTGTCCCATACACTGCTTTTACCCCACACACAGCTCTGCCTCCTGGGGCCTCTGGGAATTTTCCGTTTCTTTCTGGCCCCACTGCCTTGACCCTGAACCAGACATCATTCATTCCTGCTTTGCAGCCCCTGTCACCTTCCTGCTCTTCCCATGTTCAGTGTCCTCCCTCCCATCCCTTCTTGCACCAAGCCAGAGCGACAGAACAAGTAAAGTCGTGACTCCCCTGCTCAAAACCCTTCCATGGCTCCTAGGTGCCCTCGGAGTAAAGACTAAACTTCAACAACAGAGTTCAGTGATTTAGGTCATTTGACTGGTTTAATTGACCTAAGAGCGCTCCTCCGCTGTGTGAATTTCGGCAAAGCACTTCAATGTCAATGCCTTAACTGCCCCATCGGTAAAGGCCATGAAATAGTGACCTTCCTGGATCGTGAAAGAAGTGGGTGATGGCGCAGGGTGATACAGGTAAAATGCTTAGTACGGTACCTTCCACAGATCAAGGGCCCTGTGTTAGCTCTGGTTATCTATCACCGCTTCCTTATCCCTGCCGGAGGCACCCCTGAGGTCCCCACTCCCCCCCCCCCTTGCCCACTGAACTGCTTTAACCTCTGCGTGGAGACACTGACAGCAGCCCGCTGCTCTGTGCACCCCTTTTTCTGGCCCAGCCCCAGCCCCCAGCCCTTGAGCCTACATCTGTGTACCCCAAGTTGCCCCCCAAGGCTCTGAGCACCCTGCACGTAGAGCCCGAATCTGTTGGTCTGTCCCAGACCCCAGCCCAGGAGTTATCTGTTAGTCTTGTGGGTACAACTCTGGGAGAAAACGGCGAAGTGAGACGGGGTGTATGTGGGGAAGGAGGGGCTCCCACCTCTTGGAGCAGCCCCTCCAGGCAGGAAAAGCTAGGCCGGTCGGCCGGGTGGGGGGCCCAGCAGCGCAAGGCGAGGGCGTAGAGCGCCCTGGAGCAGAGGGGAGGCCGAGGCAGCCGGGCGCGGTCCTGCTCCAGCCGCTGCAGGATGAGGTACGGCGGGACCCCGGCCCAGGGCTCCTCGCCCCCGGAGAACATCTCCCACAGCGTCACCCCAAACATCCACACGTCCGACGCGGAAGAGAAGGCCCCCTGGCGCAGGCTCTCCGGCGCACACCTGCGGAAACGCTGCTGAACGGGGCCGCCGTGGGGGGGCGGGGGCTCTCCCCCAGCGCGCGACCTCCGCGGCGGTGGCGCCGTCCTCGGTGACCTCCTTCCCAAGCCCTTCCGGAATCCTCGTCCCGGCTTCCGTGAGAGGCCCGGCGCGCCCGCACCGCCCGGAGCCAGCCCGGTGCCGCCGGGATCGGCCCCCCTCGGCCCCTCACCAGGCGTAGGGGATGGGGCGGGGCCCGCCCATGACGTAGCGGCCCCGGGCGCCGCGCAGCGGCCGCACCAGCCCGAAGTCGGCCACCTTGACCGTGCGCGGGGAGGCCAGCAGCAGGTTGCGCGTGGCGAGGTCTCGGTGCACCAGCCCGCGGGCCCCCAGGTAGGCCATGGCCCCCGCCAGCTGCCGCAGGAAGAGGCAGAGCAGGGCCACGGGCAGCGGGGGTGTCGGGGCCGGGGCGGTCAGGCGCGCGTGCAGGGAGCCCAGGGGCGCCAGCTCCATCACCTGCGGGAGCGCGGCACCGCGTGAGCAGGGCTCTGCCCGTGCCCCCCGCCGCCCCCCGCCACGGGACTCTGTCCCCCCCTCCTCCCGTCACGCCCCTTCTCTGGGAGCCTCTGTCCGTGTTGGCTCACCATCTGCAGAGGCTGGCCCAGTACCAGGCCGTGCAGACGGAGCACGTGAGGGTGCTCCAAGTTCATCATGATGGACACCTCTCGAAGGAAGTCCCCCAGCTGTGTGCCCACGGGGCCTTCAGGACCCACCCGGAGGGACTTGACAGCCACTGGGACCTGGGGAGTCGGGGGGAAAGGACACTCTCTGGCACCCAGAGCAGAGAGGGCGTGCAGGGCAGAGGGGCAGCCAAAATTACAAAAAAGAAAAAGAAAAGACCAGAGGGGCAGCTGGCCCCAGCATCCAGAATGAAGCAGGCTCCCCGGTCTCACACTCTGGCCGCTGGGCAGCGTCCATAGCCCTCGGTGCACCACTCCAAAGCAGCCAGAGCCCAGCAGCTCCCCTCTGCACACAGCACCGTCCGGGATCAGACACTTGAGTCCCCCCTCGGGCTCAGGGAGGGACCGGGGGCTGTCCGGAGCTGGGGTGGTCTCCTTCTGCTCAGGTGCCAAGCCCCCAAGGATCTGAAGCAGGGGTGGGAAATTCAGTGTGGAGAACCCTGACACTCGGCCCACCCCATTCCCAGGCCTAAGCTGGCCCTTTAAGCCTGTTGCCCCCCCACCCCAAAACGCACACCTTGTAGACCCAGTTCTTTGACTTGAGCCCCGAACGGTGCTTCTTCAGAGCTTCGGCCAGTCTGCGCTGGGCTGGGGAAGGTCAGAATCAGGGGACGTGGGTGGTACGCGATGGGCGGTGGGGGCGGGGGGGGGGACGCAGAAAGATTTACAGGTCAGAAGAGGGCTGGTGGGGGGCTGGGAGAGGGGGGTTAGAAAGTACCAGGCTGGGGAAGAAGAGACCAGGGGTCCCTTACCAGGCCGGCCCATGCCAATGCCGTCCAGGTCCTCGGGCCTGACAAAGTCGAAGTGCTCCAGCCGGGTAACATTAAGTTCCTCGAGGATGGGTCGGTAAAACTGGGCCAGCTGGATGTCCCGCAGCAGCCGCAGCAGCCACAGTGAGCTCGCCTCGGGGAGCATGTCTGGGGAAGGCATCCCTGACGTCCATGCACCCAACTCCAGATACATAGCCCAGGGCAAGCCGCTGAGATGCCCGGACAGCAGAAATGGGGTCTCGAGGTCCACCCCCCGACCCCATCAGACACACTCAGGTGCAGAGGGAGGGATGCATCAAAGACAACCAGGAATCGGGCCACTCAACAAACCGCAGGAAAAATGCTCCCCATACCTGACACCCACCTACGGTCCCCACCTTCCACTTGAGATTCCAGTGCTCTGCAGACTTGAGGTATGCTCCTCTTCCCATCCTGAGATAGCATGGCACCCTCCCCTTGTACCCCTAGGACACCGGGGTACCACGTACCTGCCGGTGCTGCCCAGATGTGCTAACCACAGCATACCTCGCCTCGCAGATGCGCGCTCGCACGAGCACACGTACCCTGCCTCTCACACTCGAAACACTGCTACACACACACACACACACACACACTGAGACCTACAGACATGCTGCAAAAGAAGGCTGAGACAGACACCCAGAGACATGGCCTTTCAAGTCCGAGCCCTTCCAGAACGCTGCCGTGAACCACCGCGGGGGACTGCGCATAACCTCTCACGTGCGCCTACCCCCGTGACACGGGGGTTCACGGCCTCCGAGATACACCGCCCCACGTGTCGGAGACATCAAGGTCCACAGAAACACACAACACACGAGACGGCCCGGGGCCGTGTGCACACAGCCCTGAACTACGCGGGCATACCGCGCCTCGGCTCCGGCTCCGAGATGCCCAGGCTCACTGCCTTGTCGGCACCCGGGGCAGCCGCGCCTGAAATCGCGCTGGGCATCTGTGACTGGCGGTTAGGTGCAGGCTGAGCTGAGCTCCGGTACTGCCCACGGAGCCAGGTGCTGCCAGGTGCACAGTCCCTTCCGCACCCACCTGCGCCCTGCCCGCACACCTGAGTCACTCACTCTAACTTGGCTTCCAGGCAACTCCACCAATCTTTGTTACCTAAGGCCGGGAGCTCTGGGCGCCGGCTGCCTGCACCGCACTCCCCCTCACACGCACCTGGACCCCCCTCCGCCCCGCTTTAGTTGAACCCGGAGGAAGGGCCCAACTAGGACTGGGCGCGCGGAGGGGCGGAGGAGGAAGGAGGCCGGGACCCAGGGAGACCGCGAGCAAGGTGAGGTGGGGGAAGCACGCGAAGGGGGACGGGAGGAAAGGCGGCCGCGGAAGGGAAGGAGCGGGGGAGCGGAAGGGAGGGGAGGCGAGCGGGGCACCCGCGGACGCACCCCAAGCGACGGCAGCTCCTGCAGCCCCAGCCCCCGGCGTCCCCACTCCGCTGGACCCTCACCTGGCGAAGGCGGAAGCGGCGGCTGCGGAGCCGCCCAGGCCACCAGCACTAAATCCCGGGGGGCGGGGCCAGAGCCCGAGGGGCGGGGGCCGCAGGCCTTGGGGGCGGGGCCTGGCTCCAGGGGATCCCACCACCACCACGCCCCTCGTCCCCCACCCGGCGGGATCCTCCTCCTCCTCCTCCACCTCCTCCTCCTTCTCCACCTCCTCCTCCTCCTCCTCTACCTCCACCTCCTCCTCCTCTACCTCCTCCTCCTCTACCTCCACC